>CM053586.1:167351453-167363417 GCA_028646515.1 Pseudochirops corinnae
AAAGGGTCAACCTTACTCTCATTGAACTTGGCTTAGGGAAGGAATGGCACACACTCTAAATTGGGTATCTTGGCCTATAGGAGAGTAGGGGGGAAGGGGATGAGAGGGGGGATGATGGAGGGGAGGGAAGGTTCGGGGGGGAGGGTTGTTAGAAGCACACACTTCTGTAAAGGGACAGGGCCAAAATAGAGAATAGAACAAGGGGAGGGTGGGATAGAAAAGAGGGAAATATCATCAGTGTTACACAATATGTCCATTGCAGAGATGTTCTGCGTAACTACACATGTACGGCCTGTATTGAATTGCTTGTCTTTTCAGTGGGGGTGGGTGACAAAGGAGGAAGGGAAAGAATCTAGAATTTAAAGTTCTAAAACTATATATTAAATATATACATATATTATTATTATTATTATTATTTACATGCAACAGGGAAATAAGATATACAGGCACTGGGTTAGGAAGATCCATCTTGTTCTACCAGAAAGTCAGAGGGGTGATGGGGGAGGATATGGGAGAGAGCAGATTGGGGGAGGGGGTATACAGTGGGATTGCTATTTTGGGGAGTGGGTAGGGGAAAGACGGGGAGAAAATTTATAACTCAAAATCTTGTGGAAATCAATGATGTAAACTAAAAATAAACGAAAGTTAATTTAAAAAAAAAAAAGACAAAAGGCAGTATGTACTACTGAAATGAGCATTGACTCTGCAGGTGACCTGAATTCAAATCTTACCCTTCATGTGTGAACCTGAGTAAATCACTTCTGTGACCAAATCTCAAGGACAGTCTCTACCAATCACCCAGCGACATGGAAACACCTTTGACTTCTCACACTCCCTTCCTCTTATTCCACAGCACCAAGACCACCAAGAAGTCTTACCCAGTCTACTTCCAAACCTTCTCTCTCAAATTCATTCCTTCTTCTCCTTTCTGCTGCCATAACCTTAGTCCATTCCCTTATTAGTTCTCAATAAACCTTAATAAACTAGTTTATTGCAATAGTTTAACTGGTCTCCCCGATTTTAATCTCTTTCTCCCCCAATCCAGATTGCATACCACTGCCAGATTAGAATGTAAGGCTAGCAGATACCTTAGAGATCATCTCATCCAAAGCTTTCTGTGGTAGGAGCTATATCCTAACCCTTGACTCCCTTTCAAGTTAATTTAGTTTTTCTTTAAAAGATATTGAGACCATCCTTGAGATTTGGTTGACTCAGGAAATCAAAGACTCAGATATCACTTCTTGTTTGCCTGAGTCCAAAACAGCCCTGAGGATCGCTAGGCATTGGGCAACTCAGGCAAGGGAACCTCTCTCAATGGAATCAGCCTGAGGTGTCCTCTGTGCTTATCCATGTTGTAGCATAGTAAACCTCCTTTTGTTAACTCTTGTGTAAGTGAGTGCCTCACTTTCTTCCAATACTGGACATAAAATATCAGAGGAATGGCTTGAATCAAGACTAGCCCAGAGCAACCTCATTGTATAGAGTAGGCTCAGGTACAGAGAAATGAAGGGGCTTCCCCATAGTTACAAGTCTGAAAGTAGTAAATCTGGAATTTGAGCTCAGGCAGCAGGGTGGTGCAGTGGATAGAGTGCTGGGCCTGGAGTCAGGAAGATTCATCTTGCTGAGTTTAAATCTGGCCTCAGACATTTGCTACTAGCAAAAAGATGAGTCAGGGAGACTCATCTTCCTGTGTTCAAATCTGTCCTCAAACACTTCCTTAAGTTGTGTGACCTTGGGCAAGTCACTTAACCCTGGATGCCTCAGTTTCCTCATCTGTAAAATGAGCTGTAGAAGGAAACTGCAAAGCACTCCAGTATCTTTGCCAAGAAAACCCATTTCCAAAAGGGGTCATGAAGAGTCAGACATGATTGGAACAACTGGATTACAACTTCTGATTCTGTTCTTTGTCCCATATTATATCATCCCTCCTCTCAGAGATTTTGAAGAGCCCCCCCATCCTGTTATGTCAGTACTGTAGGTACCATTATCTTTATTTTGCAGATGAAGAAAGTGAGACTTTTTGTTGTTATTGGCTGCTCATTTTCAGTAGCGTGACTTTTCATGACCTCATTTGGGGTTTTCTTGGGAAACATATCAGAGTGGTTTGCCATTTCCTTCTCCAGCTCATTTTACAGATGAGAAAACTGAGGAAAACAGGGTTAAATTACTTGCTCAGGGTCATACAACTGGTTTGTGTCTAAGGCCACATCTGAACTCAGTAGGATGAGTTTTGCCAACTCCAGACCGGGTATTCTACCATTGCACCACCTAAAGATTAGGCAAGGTTGACTTCTTCATGATCACACAGCCCAGCAAGCACAGAAGTCAGGGCTTACAACTAGGTCTTCCTGATTCCATGTCTAACACTCTAGTTATTATACCCTGAACCCTTTCATACCCTTCTCAGCACCAGACCCAGACCAAACATGGTCAGGACAGATATTAAAGGGAAAATAGTGAGAAGAACAATAGCCTCATTTTCCAGAGGTCATAACATCCATCTTGCTGCCTCTGAACTGGGTTCCCTTGCCCGACCTCGACAGACAGAGGTATGAGCAGCAGGTAGAAGGAGAGGAGCAAGGGTTCAGAGGAATCAAGTCCTAATTCATTAGTCTGGCATTCACAGTCTCAAAATCTCTCCAATCACATCTCCCACTGATCCAGGTCTCTAGTTCTGTCTGTTCACCATCCCCAGAACAATTCACAATTTTTTGGCTGTGTGACCCTAGGCTTAATCTCATTCAGTTTTTTTCTTCATCTATGAAAAGAGGCTAATAATGATGCCTACTACACAGAGTTAGTGTGAGGATTAAATAAGATGGTGTGTTGTAAAGTGCTTTGTAAAACAAAGAAATAAATAATGGCATGTTGTTATCATTACTGCTATTATTATCTCACTTTTCTCATCTTTTTGATGGGGTCCATATAGAAACAATCCTGGGCCACATCTTTATTCTACTATTATGCTTTTATATTGAATGTTTTATGTACTATAGCACAGATACATAAAAATTACCATTTTCATAATCAAATAAAGTATTAAGATGTAAGTTCATATTCTAGAGATTCACAGCAAGCGTTCTTGGTACAACTCCAGTAGGGGACCAGCCAACAGGAATGGCCCAGACTTCATCTTGTTCCCACATGTTTTTGATTTTCTCTGCTCAGATTGTATAATTTTCAAAGCTTTTCATTCCAGAATAGCTTGGAGATTATGAATACTTAGATACAGGATTATATAAATAAATATTTAAAATAAAAAAGAAGATACTTCAATGTGGGAAGTAAATGAAGCTTTTAATTTAGTTGTATTAGCAAATACAAAAAATGTTGGGTGTTGATCCCAAAAAAGTGAACATCAACGGAAGTGCTATTTCTTTGGGACACCCAAATGGGATGTCTGGAGCAAGAACTGTTGGTCACATGGTTCACACCTTGAAAGAGGGACAGTCTGGTATTTCAGGGATTTGCAGTGGAGAGGTGGTGCTTCTATAGTACTAATCCAGAAGTTCTAGAATAATGGAGCAAGTACCCTCACCTGTATTTGTGATTAGAAGAGACCAAACAGTTAGTTAATAGTGAAGGGTGTGAAAAGAGATGATGTATGGATGCACAGTATCTATGCGTAGCATAAATAAAATTTTCTTGTCATCAGAAAAAAAAATTGTTGTCACTTTCATTGGTTCGATGTGACCTCTGGATTCACACATAAAGCCTTCAGTCTATTTCTCCTTGGCATATGTTAAAAGTTATGTTATTGTTATTATTGATAATATTGTGGTATTATGTATAGGGGATAGGACAGTCAGGAGTCAGGGAGACCTGGTTCAAGGACTGCCTCTAATATATACTATTTGCGTGGACTTTGGTGAGTCATAAAACATCCCTGGCACTCAGTTTTCTCTACGTAAAATGAAGGGGTTGAACTAGACAGGATTTCAGCTTCTTTCCAGAAGCTCTACATCTAAGATCCCAAGCTACAGAAGAGTTATTTATCTACATCAGTAGAGAAAGCTTACACATAAGGAGTTCCCTCAACTGATGAGCTCATAAGACCAGAACTTGCCAAAAATTAATTCCTACCTGATTTGCTTATCCTATTTAATGCCTGAATATTCCTACCTGGAATATCCTCCCTCCCTCTATATCTTTGCCTATTTAAATGTTACCTACTCTTCAGGTCCCAGATCAAGGACAAACTTCTTGCAACATTCCATGGCTGTCCCAATTCCAATTCACCATGAATTCTCCCTCCCTGAGCATTCATAATACATCATCTATACCCCTTGGCACCTGGCATCTACTACTCTGTAATTCCAGTTATCTTTTCATATGTTGTTATTCTTGTTTTTGAGTTGTTTTTCAATCATGTCTGACTCTTCATGACCCCATTTGGAGTCTTCTTGGAAGAAATACTGGAGTGGCTTTCCATTTCCTTTTCCAACTCATTTTACAGATGAGGAAATGAGGCAAACAGGGTTACTCGACTTGCCCAGGGTCACCCAGCTAGTATCTGAGGCCAGATCTGAACTCACAAAGATTAGTCTTCCTGACTCCACGTCTGGAGCTCTATCCACAGCACCATCTAGTTTCTCTCCATCTTTTCATGTACCCAGAGCATTCTTAATTATATATTATTATGTATTATATAATCAAAGTATATATGTAATATTATATAAAATATTATATAATCAAATATAATAAAAAGAAGGGGGAATGTGATTGAACTTAGTCTAAACTATTATTAATATCATTATTATTACATAAGAGGACCATCACTTATGAACTTCTTTATGAACAAAGCCAGCTAAAAAAAATTTATTATATGTTTTTAAATGGTAAATGCTTAGTTCTGATAATTAGATGGCAAATTCCTGGAAAGAAAAAAAAGTGCTTTATTTCTTCTTTGTCCCCCTAGTACTTGGCAAGGTATCTTGTACACAGATGCTCTATAAGTATATGTTGGAGTGAATGCATCTGAGTCTTCCCCATAAGACTGGAAGTTCTTAGAAGGCTAGAACGGAATCTCATAATTCTTCAAATTCTCGCTTCCTTGAACAGTGTCATATATATAGTAAGGATTTGGTAGATGTTTATTGTTATCGCTAATAATAAAGAATCCTTCATCATTTCATCACTCATTGAACAAGCATTCATTTATTAAATATCTTCTATACTTCAGACCCTGTGCTAAGTGCTAGACTAACAAACAGTCTATCGGACTTACCTTTTTTTTAAAGTCTTGCCTCATTTTTTTTCTAGGAATTTCAATATCCCTTATAGCCAAGCTATATTTTTCTTCAAGGCTTTGGAGTTATTCTTCTATTCTAGGTTTGGTTCTTGGATATCCCTGAAACTAAAACAGCTCTTTATCTAAGTAGACTTTTTTTAAAAAATAATTCCCTCAGCCTTAATTCATAGATTGGGACTTTGTGTTAGGACCAGGATCTACATGCTTCTGCAGGGAATGTCAAGGTTTTGTTTAGTGCTGATTTGTATTCCCTGGGATCCTGCTGATATTTTCTCTAGGAGTAATGTATTCTTCAAGGATCACAGGGGAGGCTTGGGCCAGGGAGTAAACTTTCAGCAGTCCTTAAGAATTCTGTTCTAAGGCACAGTCTGATCACTGTCCTCCTAGACTTTCTAAGCTTCAGATCTTAGTTTGAGTCTAGGCAAAACAACTACAAATTGGATTTTCTGTAGAGCTCTGGTAGATAGTTGCTGGCCCCCCAAACGTGTCAATTAGTAGGAAGGTTCTGCAGGTACAGAGCAATAACACAGCTAACCCAGTCCTGGCCTAACCCCAGGAAAGCTAAACAACTGCTTGGATTGCCTATACCTGACATGAACTTGGGACATCTTCCTTTGGTATCAGAGCAACTGAATTGCTAGCCGTCCCTTGGTTCCATACTTCCTGCCTTGGTCATTTGCCTGTGGGACTAATTTATGACTGTGGGCTGGAAAAAATAGTTATTAGATTTTCTGATCACTACTAAGTCTGGTGTTCTTAGATCTTTGTTGAAGTATTTATAGAGAAAACTGGGTTGTACTGCTCTTCCTATTCTGTCATCTTTGCTAGTTCCATAAACTTAAATTCAAATAATAATAGTTGTTCATATCTTTGTAGCATTTTATGATTTAGAAAGGACATTCTTCACAACAAAACTATGAAGTAGATAGTATTATTGTCACTCTTTTTGCAGAGGAAACTAAGACTCACAGAGGTGACATTAATTGTCCATAGTAACGCAACTAGAACTGGGAAGCAGGATCTAAGACCCAGGTATTCTGACTAAATCATCTTGAAAGATTTCATAGAGTCCAAAGAAAAATTAATCTAATTTGAAGTTTCTTACCAATATCTAGGTATCTTAAGGTTTAATAAGATCTCTAGAACAAGAAAGTCCTCTTTTGCTTACCAATAATCATTCCCAATGCAATTTCCTAGGTATTTCCTCTTGATCTGCACCCATTAGAAATGAACATTCATCTTTTTTTTCATTGAAAAATAGATTCAGTTTTGTAAAGTATGTCATTGTGGGTTGCAGCTTGATCTCCTTTGCTTTGAGAATATACTATTCCATTCTTCCATTGATCTCATGTGACTGTAGAATAATCTTGTGTTATTCAAGTTGCCTTTCATATATGAAGGTCTTTTTCTTGATCTCTTATAAAATTTGTTGTTTGTCATTTAAATCACTAAATTTAACCACAAAGTGTCTTAGAGTTTGAAGCTTGGGTTTATTAAGGTGTTTTTTTGTTCCTGACATTCTCTTGGTCACTGCTTTGCTCTCTGTGTTTGAAAGTCCTGAACACTTTTCTCATATTGTTTTTTTGTATTATGGTATTCAGGGTTTTTTTTTTAATTTGTTACGTTCTTCTGTCTTCAATCCTGTCTTTAAGGTTAATTGCTTTGGCTTGTATGGAATTCATATGTTCTATCAAAACTGAAATTATAGTGACCAAGCTGGGCCTTAAACAAAATATATAAGAAAACATCCTCCCCCTCCACTCCAATTTCCTTACAGAAAGGGGTGGAAGGTGGGGACAACAGTTACAGAATGCTGTAAATATCATCAGACCTTTTATTTCTATTTTAAATCACTCTGAAATTTTTTTTTTTTTGCTTTTTGGAGGGTAATTGGGGTTAAGTGATTTGTCCAAGGTCACACAGCTAGTAAGTACTAAGTGTCTGAGGCTGGATTTGAACTTAGGTTCTCCTGATTCCAGAGTCAGTGCTCTATTCACTTCACCATCCTGGCTGCCCCCATTCTGGAATTTCTTAATGTGGTTCCACAGTCTCTGAAAGATCCACAGGACTATCTTTCCTCAAGCATAATATATTTGCTTAATGTATTTTGGTTTCTTTTTGATGTTTTACTCATTCTTCTTTCTGTTTTTAGGATACTCTGTGTTGGATCATCTGCTTGTGTGATAAGCTTTTACCGATGTTTTTTTTCCTCTTAATATTTTTGGAATTTCAGTCTTTTATCCTTTATTCTCCACTACTGTCACTATCTTTTTGGCTAGTCTCTCTCTATTGACAGATCCCATCTCTATCCCCAAAACTGACCTGTAGTACTGTACCAGCCTTCTCATTCGTTAAGATAAAGAGATTGCTGGGCCTAGTCCCTACTCTAAGTAGCTGCTGCCTGGGAAAATAGGGAGGGAGAAGTAGGAAGGAAGAAAGATGGAAAGACTGGGCCCAACGAGTTTTCTAGTCATTTTTCCATTATGTATTCTGCTCCCTTTTAGCCCCACTCCTTCTGTCCTCTCTCCTCCTTTCCTTCATGTGGCTGAAAGTCAGTATCTGTGGGGGTGGGGGTTTTGGTAGGGTGGGTAAGGACACATTGAGGCAGAGTCACTGCTGAGGGGGATTCCCACCCTCTGGCCAGATTGACATAGAGGATCCTGCTCCTGTTGTTGTTCAGTTTTGTCTGACCCTTCATGACCCCATTTGGAGTTTTCTTGGCAGAGACACTGGAGTGGTTTATCATTTCCTTCTCTAGCTCATTTTACAGACAAGAAGACTGAGGCAGAGGTAAGTGACTTGCCCAGGGTCACACAGCTAGTAAGCATCTAAGGTTGGACTTGGACTCAGGTCTTCCTGACTCCAGGCCAGGTGCTCTATCCACTGAGCCACCTAGCTGCCCAGTTCCATCATAGGAGATTCTGATCCTATGGCTACACCCCACCAGACTCTAGCCTGAAAGTTTGCTTGTGTTCACTCAAGTAAGTTAAGGGTGCTGAGTGACAGTTCTTAGAACAAAAGTTCTCTAGTATTAATTCGTGAGGGTTTTACCGTGAGGGTCTTCTATTGTATATAATCAGCTGCAACTACTGTACCTCTAATATACAATTCCTTTCTTTTGTGGCTTGAGGTTAAAGAGGTTTACAAAAACTAGACCATCTTGTTGACTTCAGGGCTTTCCAATAGGACATGAGGTCTCACTGACCCCTGGATGGCTTCATGACAGGTCCACCGTGATCCCTGTGCCAGTGTCCTATTGGCAGAAGCTAATGAAGGACACATGAGGGATGAACCTCAGACTTGCTCCTCGACAGTCTTCTGAATCATCTCTTTTGGAATCTGGGGGATCGAGAAGAAGACTCTATTTCTGACCTACATACTCCCCTAAAAGACGGATGTACTAATAAAACATTTGTGAGAATTGAGGGAAAGGGATTAATATGGTTAGATAGCTTTAATAAGCACCCCTTCAATTCCCCTGTATGTGCCCCTCACTTCATTAGTGATCTCTTCTCTCTATTAAAACTAATAGTCATGGCTTATGAGGGAATTTTGTAATGGACTTTGTTTTTCTTGCCTTTTCAATGGGTCAGGGAGGGGCCTGAGATGGAGAGAATTTGAAACTGAAAATAAAATTCAAATTTAAAAAAAAAAACACCATTGTCAGATCCTTCATTTAGCACAAGGTATAAATGGATGATAGCTTAGAGTGTTATCTCTCCAAAGGATTTTATTTTTAACAGAGATAAAAGTAATAAGCTAAAAGAATGAGGTTTTAATGTTATCAGGCATGGGTGTGGGAGAGAAATTTTGTGGAGGTAAAGGGGAAAAAATAGACATTAAGAGTTCTCATCATACCCTGGAATCACACAAAATAGGAGCAAAGTCCAGTGCTGAATAAAAGAATGGCACTGACCTAGGATACTTCTCCCAGACTGTGCTGATAAATGTTTAACAACCAGCTCTCAGGGGGGAGAAATGAGGTTAGGACACACTGTTAAGTTTAATCTGCATTCCTAATATTTTCTCCATCACTTAAGTCTTGCCAAACAACAAAATAATAAATCAAGTCCTGATCTGCAGCATTTGTTGATTTCTAAAGTGATCAAGCTGGCTCCCAAAGACTCCTGCTTCTTCCCTATCCCCTAGAAAAAGAGGCACAGAGCCAAGATGGCAGAGTAAAGGCAGGGACTCTCCTGAGTTCTTCCCCAAATCCCTCTAAAAATATCTTTTTAAATGACTCTAAGCAAATTCTAGAGCAGCAGAACCCACAAAAAGACAGAGTGAAACAAATTTTCAGCCCAAGACAACTTGGAAGACCAGCAGGAAATGGTGGGAGAGGAGCACGGTCTAGCACAGGTTGCGCCAGTCACAGTAAACCAGGACCAAGCCTTGAGAGTAACTGAATCAGCAATGACACCAGCGGCTGCTTCCAGAGCTCTCAGCCCACATACAGTAAGGGTGTCAAACAATTAGAAGGAATTTATGCAGGTCTTTTTGCTAGCACTGAGGAAGGAATCTGTTGCTTGTCTCAGGGTGAGAAGAAACACTAACATACCAGAGCTTGTAGTCACAGTGCAGGGGAGAGCCTCCTCACAGTTCCAGGGCAGAAAAGAATGATTGTGGTCGCTCACAGACCAACGCACGGGCCAGGAGAGGAGTAAACACCTCTCCTTAGATAATACCACTTTGGAAAAAATGAAAACTTACAGGTCCCTAGAAGTATCTCTGAAAACACCTGCACAAAACCCCTGAGGCTTGGGACAATGTGCCCTCCATCCTGGAAGCATAGCCCTACTTTAACAAGGAATGAAAAGACAAGTAATAGGCTGGGAAAATGAGCAAACAGTGGGAAAAAAAACTCTGACCGCATAAAGTTACTATGGTGACAAGGATGATCAAAACACATATTCAGAAGAAGACAACAAAGTCAAAGCTCCTACATCCAAAGCTCCAAGAAAAATATAAATTAGTCTCAGGCCATGGAAGAACTCAAAAAAGGATTCTGAAAATCAAGTAAGAGAAGTAGAGGTAAAATTGGGAAGAGAAATGAAAGTGACACAAGAAAATAATGAAAAATCAGTCAATAGCTTGGTAAAGGAGACACAAAAAAATACTGAAGAAAATAACGCCTTAAAAAACAAACTAGGCCAAATGGTAAAAGAGGTCCAAAAAGCCAATGAGGAGAAGAATGCCTTAAAAATCAGAATTTGCCAAATGGAAAAGGAGGTCCAAAGGCTCACTGAAGAAAATAATTCCTTAAAAATTAGAATGGAGCAAATGGAAGCTAATGACTTTATGAGAAATCAAGAAACAATAAAACAAAACCAAAAGAATGAAAAAATAGAGAAAAACAACTGACCTGTAAAATAGATCCAGGAGACAGCATTTTTAAATTATTGGACTACCTGAAAGCCATCATCAAAAAAAAAAAAAACAAACCTAGACATCATCTTTTAAGAAATTACCAAGTAAAAGTGCCCTGATTTTCTAGAACCAGAGGGCAAAATAGAAATTGAAAGAATCCACTGATCACCTCCTGAAAGAGATCCCAAATTGAAAACTACCAGGAATATTGTAGTCAAATTCTAGAGTTCCCACGTCAAGGAGAAAATATTGCAAGCAGCCAGAAAGAAACAATTCAAGTATAGTGGAGCCACAGTCAGAATAATGCAATATTTAGCAGCTTCCACATTAAAGGACCATAGGGCTTGGAATATGATATTCCAAAGGACAAAGGAGATAGATTACAACCAAGAATCACCTACCCAGCAAAATGTTGAGTATTATCCTTTGGGAAGGGGGGGAGGGTAGGGAATGGACTTTCAATGAGATAGAGGACTTTCAAGGATTCTTGATGAAAATACTAGAAATTCTGACTTTCAAATACAAGATTCAAGAGAAGCATAGAAAAGTAAACAAGAAAAGGAAATCATAAGATATTTAATAAGGTTAAAATGCTTACATTCCTACATGGGAAGATGATACTTCTAACTCATAAGGCCTTTCTTATTATTAGGGTTGTTAGAAGGAGTATATTTAGACAGAGGGTACAAGTGTGAGTTGAATATGAAGGGATAATATCTAAAAAATAAAAGGGGTGAGAGAGAGGAATATACTGGGAGAAAAAGAAAAAGAGAGGTAGAAAGGGGTAAATTATCTCACATAAAAGAGGTAAGAAAAAGCTTTTACAGTGGAGGGGAAGATGGGGGAAGTGAGGAGGATAGAGTGAACCTTCCTCTCATCAGAACTGGCTCAAAGAGTGAATAACATACACACTCAATTGGGTATAGAAATCTATCTTACCCTATAGGAAAGTAGGAGGGGAAGAGCATAAGAGAAGGGGAGGGGTGATAGAAGGGATAGCAGATTGAGGGAAGGACTAGTCAGAAGCAAAACACTTTTGAGGAAGGACAGGGTGAAAGAAGAGAGAGAAAAAAAAGAATAAATGGAAGAAATACAGTTAGCAATAGTAACTGTGAAAAGAAATTTTGAAGCAACAAGTTTCTCTGATAAAGGCCTCATTTCTCAAACATATAGAGAACTGAGTCAAATTTATAAAAATAAGAGTCATTTTCCAATTGATAAATGATCAAAAGATATGAACAGTTTTTATATGAAATAATCAAAGCTATCTATAGCCATATAAAAATACTCTAAATCACTATTGATTGGAGAAATGCAAATTAAAACAATTCTGAGGTACTACTTCA
>CM053586.1:167363517-167403519 GCA_028646515.1 Pseudochirops corinnae
TACCTATTAGATTGGCTAATAGGACAGAAAAGGTAAATGACAAATGTTTGAGGGGATGTTGGAAAAATGAGACATTGATGCACTGTTGGTGGAGTTGTGAACTGATTCAACCATTCTGTAGAGCAATTTGGAACTATGCCCAAAGGGTTATGAAACCATGAATGTCCTTTGACTTGGCAATACCACTACTAGGTCTGCATCCCAAAAGAGATAAAAAACAAAAAAGAAAAGGACCTATATATACAAAAATATTTATAGCTCTCTTTTCTGGGGGCAAAGAATTAGAAATTGAGGGGATGTGCATCAATTGGGGAATGGCTGAATATGCTGTGATATGGAATTGTGATGGAATACTATAAGAACTATAAGAAATGATGAGCAGGATGCTCTCAGAAAAATCTGGAAAGACTGGCATGGGCTGATGCAAAGTGAAATATACTATGTACAAAGTAACAGCAATATTGTAAGATGATCAGCTGTGAATGACTCAGCTATTCTCAGCAATACAATGATCCAAGACAACTCTGAAGAATAAAGATTATTATTAAGATGAAAAATGCCATCCATCCCCAGAGAAAGAACTGATGGTGTCTGAATACAATACAATTGAAGTGTGCTTTTTTTTTTTGCTTTTTTTATTTTTCTTGAGGTTTTTTTTTTTTTTTGGTCCATGTTTTCTTTTACAACATGACTATTATGGATATGTTTTGTATGACTACACATGTTTAACCTATATCAAATTGCTTGTCTTCTCAATGAGGGGGTGTGGGGAGGGAGGAAGGGAGAGAATTTGGAACTTAAAGTTTTAAAAATGAATATTAAACATTGTTTTTTACATGTAATTGCAGAAAAATAAAATACTAAATGGAGCATTAAAAAAAAAAAAAACCAAGTTCTAGAGTGGCAGAACCAACAAAAGGAGAGAGTGGAACAAGTTTCCAGCCCAAGACAACTTAGAAGGTCAGCAAGAAAGGTGTGTCTCACCGGGATAAGAATGGAGGGCAGTACAGCCTAATCCAGCAGTAGGCTTTGGGACAGACTAAGTCAGCACAGTGGTTAGGTTCCAAAGTTCTCAGATCACAGACAGTAAGGGGATCAGAAACAAAAGAAGATTACAGAAGAAATAGAAGAAGATTACAAAAGAATCTTTGCTAGCAGGGGATGCAGGACTCTGTTGCATTGCCCATACATGGTTCTGGGTTCTAGCCCCAGGGCAAGAAGAGGACTAGCAGGAGCAGGAACCTTGGTCACAATTCCAGTGCAGAAAGGAGTACTTATGGTCACTCCAGAGCACAGGCTAGGAAAACATTGACCACATCTCTCCTTAGATCATACCACCCTGGCAGAACTGAAACTTATAGACCCCTAGAACTAACTCTGAACACACACACAGCAACAGGAAGAACCTAAAGCTTAGGAAAGCATCTCCTCCACTAAGCAGAGTCCAACTTTTGCATAAAGTTAAAAGTCAAGAAAAAGGCTAGAAAACAAGTAAATATCAAAAAAGAAACCTGACCAGAGAAAGTTACTATGGTAAAAGGGAAGATCAAAATGCACACTCAAAAGAAGACAACGAGATCAAAACAGCAAAATGCAAAACCTCGAAGAAAAATGTAGATAGGCTTCAAGCCCTGGAGGTTTTTGAAAGGGATTTTAAAAGTCAAATAAGAGAGACAGAGGAAAAATAGGGGAAAGAAATTAAATTAATGCAAGAAAGAGTCAACAGTTAGGTAAAAGAGGCACAAAAATCCACGGAAAAGAAGAATTTCTTAAAAAGTAAAATTGGCCAAATGGAAAAGGAAGTACAAAAGCTCAGTGAAGAAAATAATTCCTTGAAAATAAGAATTGGGCAAGTGGAAGTTAATGACTCCATGAAACATTAAGAAATAATGCAAAGAATGAAAAAATAGAAGAGAATTATGAAATATCTCATTTGGAAAAACAACTAACCTGGAAAAATAGATTAAGGAGAAATAATTTGAAAATTATTGGACTACCTGAAAGCCATGATTTTTTTTAAAAACCTAGATATCACATTTCAAAAAATTATCAAAGAAAACTTCCTGGTATCCTAGAACCAGAGGCTAAAATAAAAATTGAAAGAATCTACTGATCACCTACTGAAAGAGATTCCCAAAATGAAACTCCCAAGAGTATTATAGCCAAATTCCAGAGTTCCCAGATCAAAAAGAAAATATTGCAAGCCACCAGAAAGAAACAATTCAATCAGCATGAAGCCACAGTCAGGATAACATAAGATTTAGCAACTTCAACATTAAAGGATCAGACAGCTTGGAATATGATAGGAGGGCAAAGAAATTAGGATTACAACCAAAAATCACCTACTCAGCAAAACTGAATATAACCCTTCAGGAGAAAAGGGGTGGGGGGAAGGTATTTAATGAAATTGAAGACTTTCAAGCATTCCTGATGAAAAGACCAGAACTGAATAAAAAAAACTGGCATTCAAACACAAGACTCAAGAGAAGCACAAAAAGGTAAATAGAAAAGAGAAATCATAAGGTATTTAATAAGGTTACACTGTTTACATCTTACATGGGAAGATAATATTTGCAATTCCTAAGAATTTTTTTAATTATGGGAATCAGAAGAAGTCTACATAGACAAAGGGCATATGTATGAGTTGACCATGATAGAATGATATCCAAAAAAATAAAATTAAGAGGTGAGGAAAAGGGATGTACTGGGAGAATGGGAAAGGAAGAGAATGGGATTACAAAATCTAATATAAAAGAGGTACTAAAGAACTTTTGCAGTAAAGGGAAAAATGGGGCGTGGGGGGGCCTACTTGAATCTTACTTGTGAGTTGGCACAAAGAAGGAATAACAAACACACTCAGTTGAGTATAGAAATCTATCTTACCCTACAGGGAAGTAGGGAGGGAGGGGAGTAAAAGAAAGGAAAGGGGGCTGATAGAAGGGAGGGAAGATTTGGGAAAGTTGTGGTGAGAAGCAAAACACTTTTGAGGAGGAACAGGGGAAAAGGAGAGAGAGAGAGAAGGATAAACAGGGGAAAAAAGCAGGATGGAGGGAAATACACAATTAGAAATCATAACTGTGAATGCGAATGGGATAAACTCACCCGTAAAACAAAAGCAGATAGCAGAGTAGATTGAAAATCAGAAACTTAGAATATATTGTTTACAAGAAACACACTTGGAGCAGAGACACACACTGTAAAGGTAAAGGGCTGGAGGAGAATCTATTATGCTTCAGTCGAATTTTAAAAAAAGAAATCAAACTACCTATAGTCTTATGAAAAAATGCTCAAAATTACTATTAATTAGGGAAATGCAAATTAAAACAACTCTGAGGTACCATCTCACACTTATCAGGCTGACTAATATGACAGAAAAGGAAAATGATAAATGTTGGAGGGAATGTGGGAAAATTGGGACATTAATACACTATTGGTGGAATTGCGAATTGATTCAACCATTCTGTAGAACAATTTGGAACTATGCCCAAAGGGCTATACATCTGTGCATAACTTTTGACCTAGTAATAACACTACTAGGTCTATATCCCAAAGAGTTCAAAAAAGAAAAAGGAACTATTTGTACTGAAATATTGGTAGCAGTTCTTTTTGTGGTGGCAAAGAATCGGAAATTGAGGGCATGTCCATCAACTGCAGAATGACTGAATGAGTTGTGGAATATGATTGTGATAGAATACTATTGTGCTATAAGAAATGATGAACGGGATGCTTTCAAAAAAACCTGGAAAGGCATAAACTGATGAAAAGTGAAGTGCACAGAACAGGGAAACACTGCACACAGTAACAGCAACATTGTGTGATGAGCAACTGTGAGTGACTCACCTATTGTCAGCTATACAATGATAAAAGACACTTTCAAAAGACTCATGATGAAAAATGCTATCCATTTTCAAAGAAAGAACTGGCGGAGTCTAAATGCAGATCGAAGCATACTACTATTCACTTTCTTTTTTATGTTTTGTTTTGTTTGGGGGGGGTCTGTTTTCTTTTACAACATGACTAATAGGAAAATATATTTTGCAAGATTGTATATGTATAGCCTATATCAAATTGCTTACTATCTCAGGAAGGAGGGAAGGAGGGACAGATGGAGAGAATTTGAAACTCAAAATTTTAAAAAATCAGTGTTAAAAATTGTTTTTACATATAATTGGGAAAAATAACATATTATTAAAAACAGAAAAAGAGTTCGTGGCATAGTGGAAAGAATCTTTATCTTATAGTGAGATGATCTGAGATCAAGTCATGGCTTAGCTAATTCCTAGCTAATATAACCTCATGAAAACTGATTATCTACTCTGAACTTCTGATTCCTCAAACATAAAATGAAGGAATTGAGCTAGATGCTACCCAAGGTCTCTTCAATAAGTTATCCCAATCTATGATTCCATGAAGAGTTCATTCAGTGAGAGGAAGGGCTTCTAGACTAAGATAGATAGCTCACAGTATCTTACACTTTCTCATACATCTCCTTCCCATTTTCCAAAGAATTTTCACATCCATAACCTCCCCATAGAATATAATCATAGATTTAGAGGTGGAAGAGACCTGCATGTAGTCCAACCCCATCATTTTAAAAAATAAAAACTGAGGCCCAGAGAGGTTAGGTACTAAGAAGTGGAAGAAGGATTCAAACCCAGACCTTTTAACTTTAAATTCAATGTCCTCTCCAATGAAAATAAAACCCTGTGAGCTAGGTAGTAAAGGTATCATCATCATCATCATCATCATCATCAATTATCCCAATTTGAAAGATGAAGAAACTGAGGCCCAGGAAGTATGAAATAACTAGCCCAAGGGTCATATAGTTAATTAGTCTCAGAGACAGCACCAAGAACACAGTCTCCTGACTCTCAGCTCACTTCTCTTTCATTCTTCATCAAAGCCTCAAGTTTCATGGGAATTTCATCTTTTATAAATCTTTGAAACCCCTTCAAGCCTCCTCTGAATGCTTGTTCCTCATTTTAAAAAAATATTTTACACACATTTATAATCTATCCCTCCCAATGTCCCCCCAAATGAACAAAAAAAAATAACATAAAACCTTCACCACAAATATACGGATAATCTATCAAAACAAATGCCAAAAAATGTGTACCTTCTCTGCCTTTTAAGTTAATCACTTCTCTGTTAGGAGGCGAGTGGCAAGTTTCATCTTCAGTCTTCTGAGCTCATAAATTACCATTAAATTGATCAGAGTGCTAAAATCTTTCAAAGTTATTTTTCTTTGTAATATTATTGTCATTGTATAAATTGTTCTCCTAGTTATGCTTTGCCCTGAATTCACAGACATCTTCCCTGGTTGCCTCTGAAACTGTCTGTTTCATTATCTCCATTATATTTACGTGCCACAAATGCTTGTTTAATTTGTTTAACCATTCCTCAATAAAAGGATACTGACTTAGTTTTCAATTTTTAACTAACACAAAAGAAGCTGCTATAGACATTTTTGTATACATAGATCTTTTTTTCTCTTTCTTTGATCTCTTCGGGGGTATAGACTCTGTAGCTGAGCTACATCAAAAAATATGAATAGTTTGGTAATTTGGGGAACATGACTACAAATTACTTCCCACAATTGCTGGATCAGTTTACCTCTCCACTAAAGCTTCACTAGTGTGTCTGTTTTCCCACAGCACCTCCAACATCCGTCATTTACATAGTCTCAAATGGGTTCTCATCATGGCAATCATTTCACATCTCCCTAATTAACTCACTATCTCACTCACCATAGTGCCTCTTCCAAATCTCCCTTGGCTCCATCTCACTCTCATCCTCTTACCTGAGAACCTTGCCTCATATTTTACTAAAACTACTAAGATTATTCCCTGAGAGCCCTTTCTTCTCCCTGATTCCTCAACTTGAATCATTCAGATACATTGTGCCACTCTCTCCATCACTCCTATCTTACACACAGAGATGGCACTTCTCCTGGCCAAGGCAAACCCTTCTAAATGCACAAGTGATCCCATTCCATCCTGGCTTCTCCAGCAGATTATTCCCATCACCCCCCATCCTCATTTATCTTCACCAATTTCTTGTCTACTGGCTTCTTCCCTATTGCCTACAACATGCCCAGGTCTTCCTCATCCTCAAAAACCCCTCATTTGATTCATCCATCTCCACTAAAGTTCCATATCTGTTCCTCCTCTTGTGGCTAAACTCTTTGAAAAGGTCATCTACATTGGGTGCCTCCAGTTCCTCTTCTTTCATTCTCTTTTTAACTCTATGGTCTAGCTTCCAAGCTCATCATGCAACCCAAACTACTCTCTCCAAAGTTACCAGTGATCTCTTAATCGTCAAATTTAATAGCCCCCTTTCATTGCTCATCCTTCTCAACCTCTCTACAGCACTTGACATCATCAATCACCCTCTTCTCCTTCATAATCTCTTCTATGTTTCTGTGATACTCTGTCCTGTTTCTCCTCCTTCCTATCTGATGGTTTCTTTTTTAGTATCTTTTGCTGGATCTTTGTCCAGTTCATGCTCAATAACTGGTGTGTGCCCTGGGGCTCCTGGGTCTTCTTTTCCCCTTCCTCTATGTTTCTGTGATACTCTGTCCTGTTTCTCCTCCTTCCTATCTGATGGTTTCTTTTTTAGTATCTTTTGCTGGATCTTTGTCCAGTTCACGCTCAATAACTGGTGTGTGCCCTGGGGCTCCTGGGTCTTCTTTTCCCCTTCCTCTAAACTATTTCACTTGGTGATTTCATTAGCTCCACTGATTTCAGTTATCATCTTTATGCTGATGATTCTCAGATCTACTTACCCAGCCCTAACCACACTCATAACCTCCAAACTTGCATCTCCAACTGCCTAGAAGGCACCTCAAACTGGATGTCTGTAGACATTTTAAACTTAACATGTCCAAAACTAAACTAAATCTTTCCGTTCAAACCCTCCTCCCTTCTAAACAGCCTTATTTCTCTCAACAGCTTTTCTAGTCACCCAGGTTTCCAATCTAGTGGTCATTCTCAATTCCTGACTCTCTGTGTTCCTTTTATCCAATCCGTTGTCAAGTCCTGTTGATTTTTACTTTGATAACATCTATCTCATATGCCATCTTCTTTCCAGTGGCACTGCCACCTCTCTTGTGTAGGTCCTCATCACTTCACATTTTGATTATTGTAATAGCTTGCTATTTGGTCATCTGGCTTCAAGTCTCTCCCAACTGAAGTCCGTCTTCTACTCAGCTACCAAGTCAGTCTTTGGAAAGTGTAAATCTAACACACACACACACACACACACACACACACACACACACACACACACACACCACACACACACACACACACACACACACACACACACACATACACACTCTCTCATTAAATAAACTCCACTGCCTCCCTATCACCTTAGGATCAAATATAAAATTCTCTTTTTGGCATTCAATGCCCTTCCCTTTCAGCCTTCTTAGACTGTAGTAGTCCCTAACATATACTGAGATCTATAAAAGTAGTTTCTTTATTGTTCTTCCCACAAGACACAACACCTCCATTCTCTGGGCATTTTACTGCCTGTTCCCCATGCCTAGAATACTCTTTTTCCTCATCTCCAAATCCCGACTTCCTTCAAATTCCTGCTAAAATCCCACCTTCTACAAGAAGTTTTTTTCTGATCCCCTTTAATGCTATTGCTACTAGTCACTTCCAATTTATCCTGAATATAGTTTGTTTATAAAGAGTTGTCTCCCCCATTAGAAGGTGAGTTCTTTGAGAGCAGGGACTGTCTTTTGACATTTTTTTATCTCCAGGATTTAGTATAGTTCCTGGCACATAGTGGCTGCTAACAAATGCTTGTTGACTAAGTTTTCCTCTTTTGTCATCTTTGCCACTCTGATGAAATGGAATCTCAAAGTTGCTTTAATTTGAATTGTTCTAATTATTAGTGATTTAAGATGCTTTTTTTACAGGTTGTTGAAAGCTTAGATTTCTCCCTTTGAAAACTACCTGTTCATATATTTTGCTGTTGTTGTTCTGTCATGTCCAACTCTTCATGACCACATTTGGGGTTTTCTTGGCAAAGATACTACAGTGATTTGCCAGTTCCTTCTCTAGCCCATTTTACAGATGAGGAAACTAAGACAAATAAGGTTAAGTGATTTGCCCAGGGTCAAACAACTAATAAATGTCTGGGACCAGATTTGAACTCAAGTCTTCCTAACTCCAATTCTATCTACTATGCCACCTGCTTTCATATACTTTGACCATTTATCTACTGGAGAAAAGCACTCAATCTTATAAATTTTAATCAATTTCTTATATATCATGGATATGAGACCTTTATGAGAGAAATTTGCAGCAAAGAGTTTTTTACACTTACCAGTTTCCTGTCTAATTTTTACATTGGTTTTATTTGTGCAAAAAACTTTTTAATTTTATGTAATCAAAATTAACCATTTTATTTCATATGATCCTCTCTAGAACTTGTTTAGTCATGAATTCTTCCCCTCTCCATAGATTCAAAAGGTAATTTCTTCCTTACTTCTCTGTTTATGGTGTGACCTTTTATATGGAGGTCATCTACTCATTTGGAGCTTATTTTGGCATATAGTACAATCTAAACCTCATTTCTACCATAATGCTGTTCAATTTTTTAGCAGCTTTTGTCAAATAATGAGTCTTTAGAATCTTTGGGATTATCAAACATTAAATTACTGTGTTTGTTTCAGCTTGTTGTCTACCTAATCTGCTCCATTGATTGACTTCTATTATTTTTTAATCAGCACCAATTATTTAAATGGTTAGTGCTTTGTAATATAGTTTAAGATCTGGTACTAAGAGGATACCTTCCTCTCTTCACCTTCCTTCCTACTATTTTTCATTTTACACTTGAAATTCTTGAGTCTTTGTTCCTCCATATGAATTTGATTTTTTTTTTCTGGATCTGGAGAATATTCCTTTGACTGTTTGGCTGGGATAGCATTGAATAAGTAAATTAATTTATGTAGCATTGCAATTTTTTATTATGTTGCCATGACCTACCCATGAACCATTAAGGTTTCTTCAATTGTTTAGTTCTTTATGTCTACAAAGAATATTTTGTAATTGGATTCATGTATTTCCTAGACATATCTTGGGAGATACAGTCTCAAATATTTTATTGCTTCCATAGTTATTTTGAATGATTTTCCTTTCTACCTCTTCCTGGTAACATACAAGAATGCTGATAGTTTATGGGCATTTCTTTTATATCCTGCAATTTTGCTGAATTTATTTTTTATTTTGTTTCATATTTGTTTCATTTTGACTCCAAGTTTTTCAAAGTAAATCATGATATCATTTACAAAAAGTGATAGTTTTGCTCCTCTTTGCCTATACTTATTACCTCAATTTATCTTTCTTATCTTATTGCTACTGCTAGCATTTTAGCACAATCATAAATAGCATGGCGATAATAAACATAATTGCTTTATCTCTGATCTTAATGGAAAAGTTTCTAACTTTTCTATCTTACATATAATGTTTGCTCTTGGATTCAGATAAATATTTTTTACCATATTAAGTTAAGATCCATTTATTGCAATGCTTGCTGGGACTTTTTAAAAATAGTGCTGAATTAAAAAAAAATCCTTTAAGCATCTACTAGTATAATCATATGATTTTATTATTTATGTTATTAACATGTTAAGTAATATTTGTGGCCTTCCTTATGTTAAGTATATCCTGCATCCCGGACAAACCCAGTTATAATTTGTAATCTTTCAAATATGTTGTTGTAGATACTTCTTAATATTTTATCTAACATTATCTCAATGTTTATTAGAGATAAGTCTATATCTTTCTTTTTCTGCTTTATCTTTCCCTAGTCTAGATATCAAGGTCACATTTGTACATAGAAGAAGACCAGAAAGATACCTTTAATATTATTTTATTGCTATTACTACTATAAGCCATTTATATAATATTGCAATTAATTTTCCTTTGAATGTTTGATAGAATTCACTTAAAAATTCATTTGGTCCTGAATTTTTTTTCATTTACTTTATAGCTTGCTCACTTTTTTTCTGACTGGATTATTTAAATAGTCTATTTTTTCTTTCATTAATCTTGGTAGTTTATACTCTTATAAGTGTTCCTTTAACTGAAGTTATCAGTTTTGTTAGCATATAATCTGGCAAAATAATTTCTAATAATTTCCTGTATTTCCTCTCCAATTATTGAGTTTTCTTTTTTCATTCTTATGCAAGTAATTTGGTTTTTTCTCTTTTTTAATTAGATCAAGTATTGATCGATTTTAATTGTATTTTTCCCAGCTTTATTGATTCATTGATATTTTGGCTTTTAATTTTATTAATTTCTTCTTTAATTTTCAGCACTCATATTTTGTTATTTAGCTGGAAATTTTTTATTTGTTGTTAAGGTTTTTTTAGTTGTTTGCCCAATTCATTGATTTGATTTCATTGATGAAAGCATTTAGATACATAATTTTTCTCCTAGGAACTTCTTTAGCTGCATCTCATAAACTTTGTTATGTTGTCTCATTATTGTCATATTCTTTGATGAAATTTTCTGTTTTTTCTATGACTTAACCCAAAATCAGATGAAATCAAAGTCCATAGAATATCCCCCTTCCCCAATTCTTCCTCCACAATTATATACTTTCATCCTATGCACCTCTAGTATATGATAAGGGCAGTTAGGTGGCACAGTGGATAGAGCACCAGGTCTGGAGTCAGGAAGAGCTGAGTTCAAATCTAGCCTCAGACACTCACCAGACATGTGACCCTGGGCAAGTCACTTAACCCTATTTGCCTCAGTTCCTCATCTGTAAAATGAACTGAAGATGGAAATAAACCATTCCCGTATCTTTGCCAAGAAAACCCCAAATGGGGTCATGGAGAGTGACTGAATCAACCCAACATTATGTGATAATGATTTCTCTCCCCCTCTTCCTCCTATCTTCCACAGTAAAGTTCCCTGTCCTACCATTTTTATCTTCATCAAAGATCATCAAAATAGAACAGAACCATCCATAGGTCTTCTGTCATTTTTGGTTTTCTTATGACCCTTAAATTATTAGGACTCCAAGAAGATTTTTTTTTGTTTCTTATCTCTCTATTAAAATGTGCACAATTCATCCTTACATATTCCTTTCCAATTAAGCAAATATGTGTATTTTTCTATGATTCTCTTGGCTCTCACAGTTATAGTTGAAAATATCTATTCAATTTTGGCCTTTTTCTAGAAATCCACTATTCCATTAAAGGTCCTATAGGATTATACTTAGCTTGGGTCATCCTTGGTAGTAATCTTTATCTTTTGCTTTATGGAATATTACCTTTAGAATTTGGAATTTGCCTTTGAAATGTTCCAAGTTCTCCTTTTATTTACAGAGCAGCAGCCAAGTCTTGTCTGATAATACTGTGGCTCAGTGGTACTTGAATTCTTTCTTTTTGACTGTTATGGCATTACTTCTTTCACCTGAAAGCTTTGGTTTGGGGTTATCACATTACTACAGGGGTTTATTTTGGGGTCTTTTTCAGGAGATGTCTGCTGGATTTTTTTCTATTTTTACTTTGACCTCTAAGAGTTCTATGCAGTTTTCATTTATAATTTCTTGAAATGCAGTAGCTTGCTTTTTTTGTCATGATTTTCAAATGGTCCTAAAATTCATAAATTATCATTCTTTGACCTGTTTTTTTTCCAGATCAGTTATTTTTATATAATACTACTCATATTTCTTTCTCTATTTTCCAATCTTTGAATTTTTAAAAATATTTCTTGTCTTATCAAATCATTGTTTTCTATCTGACTTATTCTAATTTTTTTTTTTTTTTGCTTTTTGGAGGGGAGAAAGCAGGGCAATTGGAATTAAGTGACTTGCCCAAGGTCACACAGCTAGTAAGTGTTAAGTGTCTGAGGCCATATTTGAACTCAGGTCCTCCTGACTTCAGGGTTGGTACTCTATTTACTGTACTACCTAGCTGCCCCAACTTATTCTAATTTTTAGGGCATTTAATTCTTAGATGATGTTTTCTACCTTCTATTCTAAGGTATCAATTTTCCTTGCTATTATTTCCTCCCTAGCTATTGAATTTTGCATCTCATATTTCATTTCTTCCAGGTACTGTTATAATCTTCATATATAGGACATTTTTCCTTCAGAGATTTGCTGCAACTTGTTGTAGGGCCACTATCTGTGGGGCCACTATCCTCCTCAGGATTTACTCCTCTGGTCATATCTTAAACTACGGCATTTCTTCATGGTATTTAGAGTTTTCCTTGGTTCAATCATCTCATCAATTTCAATATCTAGGTTGGGGGCAGGAGGGAGGAAGGGGCCATACCTGGGTTAAACTCCAGAATGAAATGGTATGAATAAGGATGCCTGGTCCTGAGTATGGTGTCCAAGACCCCCTCCTTCAAGGGGCTCCAGGGCTGCTCCAGGGCTTGGTTCTGCCCAATAGCTTCCTTCTGTCACTAGACTTGATACCCTCCCCATATTAGGGTTTCCCTGGGATCTTCCAACCCTGCTGCTGGGATCAGAGAATACTCTCACTCCTAGGGTGCCACCACAGCTTTGGAAATGCCTATAGCTAGCCTCTACTTAAGTCCTTTCCCCAACCTTTGGGTCCATTAATGCATACCACCTCAACCTCAGTGCTAGACCTTGTCTGGAGCTCCCCTAAGCCCTGTTCCTTCCTGCTAAGCTTTTGACTTCATGGACTTTGGAGAGGCCCCTGGATAGGCCCTAGAATTTCTCCAACCTGTGGGCTCACACAACTGCCCAATACTTCACTTTTTGCCTACCCCAGCTTGTTTCTCCCAGGATTTGGGGGGGTCTTTCTGAGGATACCTAGGTTGAGTGAGAAGTCTATAGGCAAGTGTTCTTATTTCTTTTAAGATTGGTATATTTCTATCTCACTGAGATGTCTGCAGGAAATCTGGGCTCTTTTATATCCTAACATGCTGCCTTCTTACCACTCACTTACCTCTGTCTACACCTATCCCTCATAGTTGCTTGCGTGTTGGTCAAAGGATCAGACAGCCTGGAAGCAGGGAATGAAAGTAATGACTTCCATAAAATAAGGCTAAGATTCTCCATATCCCCTTCTATCCCCACCTCCAAGTCCTAGAAAGAATAAATAATAACAATAATAAATTATATTTTATAAAGCTTTGAAGTCTCTCTGATTCCAGGTCCAACATTAGTCCCTATGCCATTAACCCACTCTTCATATTCTCAGTCTCAGGCTCAGATCAATAGTGGTCAAAATAGGCAATGAACTCAGGTGCCCCTTCCCAATAATAACTGTCATTTTGCCATTTCCATCTACACACACACACACACACACACACACACACACACACGTCCATCTCAGGGATTGGGTCCCTCTCACAGTCCAACACTTTCCTCCTCATAATTAGAGACAGCTTCCTTCAGGGCCCATGGGGAAAGAAAGGGGGGGGGCATTGTGGACAGAGTGGGATAAGGGGAGGGACTGAGGAAAAGAGTGGGGACTGGCCTTCTGGCATCCCGGGGGAGTCTCCCTCCTTAATTGCCTGAGTTCTCCAGCTGTCACCACTAACGAGAAATTAAAAAACACTCTGACCCTCTGACCCTCTTCCCCAGCCCCCACCTCTCACAAATGCTCTCTCAGCACAGCCCTCTCCTCAAGGAACATCCATCCTGGGGACCAGGAAATAGTAGATGCCTTGGTCTGGCCAACCTTAGCTCAAGAGAGAAGTTCAGGAATTAGTTAAGACATCCCCCTGCCCCACTTCCAGGAACACAGATCCAAGAGCCTGAGAAGGGGGCTCATAGAGTTACCCTGAGCCCAGTGAGAGCACTGAAGGAGGACAGAGCAAGGGGGAATAGGAAAGACATTACTTGCAGCAGGAAGAATTGAGATTAGACAATAAGTGGGACTTTCTGACTTGCTGGACCATGTCACCCAGGGAGGCACTCACCTATTACTTAGGAGAGGGAAAGACTATCAGTTTGTGGTGGCTTATTTAAACTTTGTCACTGTGACAGGGTGATAAACAAGAAGACTTCTGGAGAAACACAAGTTCTTCAGCCAGGTGGGTGACCCCTCTAGTTAAGAGGTGACTAAGGGGCAAGTAAATCAAGAAGATTCCCCCTGTTGATGGCTCCCAGGTTAGAGGAAGTGAACAAATCCCAGGCCAAGCAGGTATGGAGTTCAAAAGGAAAATATGTATGGATTGAATGAATTTAGACTATATAATTGTCAAAATATTCCTTTCCCTTTCTTCCAATATCCCCCAGCCTTCTCTTCCCTCCTTCAGCGCCTCCCAGACCCTTTCCCCCCTCCCTTCCTTCTCAGTATCCCTTGCCTCCTCCTTTCTCTCCCAGTACTCCCCTACTCTCTTCCTTCTTCTCCAGCATTTCCCAAGTCACCTGCCCTTTAACAGGGATCAGAGTTAAAGGAATAAAGCTCTAATGATGGAATAACAGGCATTAGCCAGTGGAATGGGGAGGACAGACATTCTTAGGATCTCTCAGCCTTCTCTAATTTCTCCCCAACCCCTTTTCCTCTTCTTCATATTCCTTACTTCTATTTCCTCTTCCTCAGTGACTCTTAAGCCCCCTCTCTTCTTTCCCTATCTGCTTCCAACCCCTACCCTGCTTCTCCAATGTCCCTTTAGCCTTCTCCCCTCTCTGCCTCAGTGCCCCAATCCCTTCCTCTCTCCCCAGAATCCTTTCCAGCTCCTATACTCTTGAGTTGGGTCAACCCTACCTAGACAATAACTAGTTGGGCCTCATTTCAGTGCTCCAAGCTTCTACCCTTGCCAAGGTCCCCCCCCCTACACACACACACACACACACACACACACACTCCCTCCTTGCTTCAGGAATCAAGAACCAGGGAGCTGGAGTGCCACAGACATCTGTGTGTCCTCAGCAATTAGTCCTCCCTGAACTGAACTCTCTGTCCCTCTGAGAACAGGCAGGGGTTTGGGGGGAGGGGGACAGGGGTGCTGACTCAGTATATTCTTCAAATTCCCTCCTTTCTCCCCTCCTTTGTCCCTATGCCACAAAACTTGCATGTCTACGACTGATTATAGATGAATGCCTCCTCCCCCACTCTCCACTCACCCCCCACACACTTAATCCACTGTTCCCCAATCATAACCACCACCAAATCCCCACTGGCCTAGGTTGCTAGAGACCCTAGGTTGTTATACTCTCCCCTACCCCCACCGTACACATGCAGAATAGAGGTCCTATCCAGGGGTCAGTGTAAGACAAACCACATAGGAAGAAAGGGAGTGGAGAGCAGGAAAGGCTGTGAAGGGTGATGGAAAAAGAGGGAGTGTGAAGGAGGGATTGAGAAGAAGAAGGAGGACGGGCTGATAGGACAGCAGGTTGTCTATGCAATGATGTAGCATGAAGAAAGACTGCTGACTGTGCACCTCTGGAAATAGCTGCTGTTGAGCTCCTGAATCCAGCAAGGGGAACTAGCAAAAGAATCTGCTCTGTAGACTATCCTGCCTCCTGCTGCCCTGTCCACTTACTCCCATCTCCTACCTGTCTGGCTCCCTGAGCACCCTAGAGCCCATCAAAGAAGCAGCATCTACTGAGGGAAACGAGCCTGTCATGGATTTCACTGCAAATTTCTGTGTCCGTAGATAGGTCAATCGATCTATAACAAGTCTGGACCACCCCCTCTTCCCTCTCTATCACTATACAGAGCTGACTGCTGGGGTGGGGATATAGAAGTAGGAGAGGAAAAGAGATGGTTCCTGCGTAAGGAAGGTCTTTGAAGAAATACCTTAAGAGGAAAGAGAGGTAAAACAAGTCACTAACCTCCAGTCAATTCTCTAGTCAACAAGCACTTATCAAACACCTACTACATCCCAGGCACTGTGCCTGAGAATAATTAAAAATACAAAAAAAGGCAAAAAAAATAGCACCTGCCTTCAAGGGGCTCACAGACGACTGGAGTAGACAACACGAAAACCAGCATGTGCAAACAAGATACAGACAGAACAAACTGGAGGTAATCTCAAAGAAGCACTAAGATGGAGACCCATAAAGACTTCCTGAAGAAGGTAAGATATTAGCTGAGACTTGAAGGAAACCAGAGAAGCCAGGAGGTGGAGACAAGAAGGAAAAAAGTTCATGGGGTCAGCCAGGGAAAATGCCCAGAGTTGGGAGATGGAGTTTCTGGTTCAAGGAACAGTGAGAAATTTTATTTATTTTCTTCTAGACCTATATATGTGCCCAGATCTATCACGTAGTCACTTCTCTCCTCCAGTTGCCACCAAACCCCTCCCTCCTGGGCCTACCCAAATTTCTCCAGCTTTTTTAGACTGATAAGAACAAAGACCTTTCTTCCCTTAAAACATCAAAGGGAAAAAAGTAACACACACACACACATACATACTCCAAAGACTGGGGTGGGGAAGGAGGGAATGATAAAATTAACATTAGATTTGAAGTCTTAGGATCACAGTTTTAGACCTACAAAAGAATTCAGTGGTCATATGGTAAAATGCACACATTTTATAAATGAGGAAATTGAGGCCCAGAGAGGGTCCCCTCCCCACCCTCCCAAGGTTACATAGATAGCAAAGAGGTAGGGCAAGATGGTACCACACAACTTTCTACTTAGTCAGAAACTTTAACCCTGTTACATGCTAGCTGGATGACCTTCCACAAGTTACTCCTCACTTCATTCCCAGCTCTACTCTGGACTTTTCCACCTTCTTCCCAAGAGCCTCCCCTCTTCAAAGATCCCCCTCCCTCAATTTCCAGCTTCCTTTTATGTGTTATATTCTCCCATTAGAATGTAAGCTTCTTGAGAGTAAGGACTGGCTTTTTGCCTGTATTTGAATTCCCAATGCATTACCTGGCACATAGTAAGTAATTAATAAATGCTTTATCAATCTCTAGACTTAGTTTCCCTGACCTGAAAAATGAAAGGGTTGGATGAGATCACAGATAAAGTCCCCTTCAGATAAGATGCTACAAAGAAAGGTTAGATTGTTAAGATTAAACGGCATGAAGCTGAAAATTCATTAACCTTGGTTTAACCCAATTACTTGGGCCCCACCCACCCCAACCTCTTTAACCGGTTTCCATCCTCTCCTCCACCTTGCCATCAGACAAGGGAGGGGGGAGGACCAAGTGTAACAGGAAGTGTCTTTTCCTGGCACCCATCTACCACTGAGACAGTAGGTATAGTAACTGATGGCTCTTGGCAGCTCTTTTTTCTTTAAAAAAAATTATTGATATATTTTGTTTTACGTTACCTTAGTTCTCCTTTCCTCCCTCCCCCAAAGCCATCTCTTTATAGCAAAGAATAAAAAGGAGAAAAAGAAAAGCTGTTCAGCAAAGCTAGTCAACACATCAACTAATTCTGGTGTTATATGAATTGTTGCACAGCCCATCACTCTCCATTTCTGCACAGAGGGGAAGGGATGCATTTTCTCATTTTGTCTTCCAGGCCAGGCTTGGTCATGACAATTACACAGGATTCAGTTTCTTTTTTTTTTTTTATTCTTTCCATTTAGATTGCTATACTCATTGTATACATTCTCCCGCCCCTCACCCTCTTCTCACTGAATTCTGCATCAGTTCATATGAGTCTTCCTTTAGTTGTCTGAATTCTCCATAGTCATCCTTTCTTAAGAGTTAATACATCCCATTATATTCATATACCACAATTTGTTTCGTTGTGCTCCAACACTGACTAGTACCTCTCTCCAATGGAGCTTTAGCCAACAAAGGCTTTAGCGGAAAATTAGTTACAATGGAGTAGGGAGAAAAGAACAGCAAAAAAATATAATAAAACAGAATTTCTTTAGAAGCATACAGTCTGCAGAGAAGACAGCTCCTCTCCCCAGGAAGTTCCCACTCAGAAGAGGAAGTATGTCTTTGCCCTCTGGGAGCCACTACTCGGATAGTGAAGACCCAGCCCCAGTCCTCAGGGAGATCCCAGTATTAATGGAGAAGAGGCAAGACTCAACTACCAAACAGTTAGAAAAACATGGACAGAATTTGTAATAAATATTTATAAAGCCTTTAGTTAGGCACTAGGGATACAAAACTTGTACCTACTCTCAACAAGTTTATAATCTAATGGGAAAAGACACTTGATACAAGAGAATGTGTCTCCATTTTGGAGAGGGTATTAGCTCTTCATTCCTCTACCAGCCCTGCTTCTGACTCCGCAGACCTTGCCCCTTTGATGTCACCTCCCCAATCTCAACCACCTTTTTCAATTCCTTATGTATGTAATCTTCTACTGATGGGGTACAGGCTCTAGGAACCCCTTTGAAAACCTCAACACTACCATTAAAAAGTAAACTCCTTGTGAGCAGTGGCTGTCTTTCTCTTTTCTTGCATATATATGGTGCTCAAGGAGGACTAGCACCTCTGGTGTGAGGACTTTCCAGTCCTTTTCTGGGCTGCTCACCCTCCTGTGGTGTCTACTGATCACCCAATTTTCACATGTACTTCCAAGAAACTGTAGTACATGTAGCAGCCACACCCCAGTAAACCATCTCAGGAGATGGACTAAGCCAGGTTGCAGGTACCTGACAATCTTCAAACCCATCAGTGGGTTGGGGGGTGTCTACCTCAAGCATGTGAAGACTTTCCTTGGCAGAATGGGAAAATGAGAACAATTTGTTTCAATGGCCATGTAGGCTGAAGAGCCTTAGATCTTGGCCAGACAATAAAGATGCCAAGATCATCTACTGCATCACCGCCAATCCTCCTGACTTCTGTCCTGCCACTGTTCTTCAGTGACTCTGGAAGAGATAGTGAGGCTAATGACTTTGGACAACATTGCCTCAACTTTAATCCAATTCACATACAAGTCAAGAAATAACCCCATGATATCATTGGTCCTCTTCAAAAATAAAGAACAAATAACATGTGTATCTCCAGCACTTAACACAGTATTATCTAGATATAGGGGGGAAAGGGGTCAGTGAGAGAGGGGAAACCTGTGACCTCAAGGCCACATGTGGCCCTCTAGGTCCTCAAGTGCAGACCTGTGACTGAACCTAAACTCCACAGAATAAATCTCCTTAACAAAAGCATTTGTTCTGTAAAACTTGGACTTACTCAAAAGGCTGCACTCAAGGACCTAGAACCCACATGAGATCTCAAGGCCACAAGTTCCCCACACCTAGCTAGATCATGGTTATCATGTGATCAATGCTCCTTTTCTATTTGAATCCACAGTTGCTTTTTGTCATGATAGGTTTTGGTTTCGTTTTTTTTTCCTCAATTAACCTAACTGGTTAACTTAGTAGTTAAGTAACACAGTAGTTAAGAGTCCTGAGCCTAGAATCAGGAAGAGCTGAGTTCAAACCTAACCTCAGACACTTACTAGCTATGTGACCTTGGGCCAGTCATTTGACTGCTATCTTCCTCAGTTTCTTCAACTATAAAGTGAGAATAATAATAATAACCCTCCCAAGGTTTTTGTGAGGATTAAATGAAATCAGATTTGTAAAGTGCTTAGGACAGTGTCTCAAACATAGTAGATATAATAAAATTCCAGCTATTATTATTAACAATAACAACAATATAGTTACTTATATAATATGTAATAATGTAACAATACCATGATGACATCAGGGTGGGATCCTTTGAAACTTTGTGGCATCACAAAAGGTTCTTCATCCTCAAAGAGATCAAGAATCAATGCACTAGATGAGGTTTTAAGGCCCCTTCCAGCCCTAGCATTATATTCTGCTATACTGAGGAGTTACAGTGCAAAAAAAAAGGAGATCCTAAAGCTGGGGGACTTCCTCTTCCCATCTCCTTTTCTGGGCCCATCTTCCTTAATGCTGTCAGTGGGCCACAGACCACCACTGGCTGGCATACAGTGATTCCTGGTTTCCAGGACCTTTGTGTTCTCAAAAAGTGGCTCTCCTGACCCTAACTTTAAGGGGCTTGGCAGAGAAGTGGGATTGGGGGTGGGGGGTGGGAGAGAAGACAGGGTGGACACTGGGGCTAAGCCCATAGATGTCCTCATCTCTCAAAGGAATCCACAGCAGGGAGGGTTTCACAACTGAACCATCAAGAGAGGCCCATTCTTGGAAAGCTGGGGACGGGACAACTCAGCCCTGAATGGGGAGGGGAAAGAGGTGTGGGCCTCTGTCCCTCAGGCCCCTGGAGTCAGCATTTGTACCATCAACAACACTAGCACAGAGTACATATTATGTTCCACCCCTGCCCTCCCCACAGGATAAAAGTCAAATGGAAGAGGAAATGGGGATTTGGATTTTGGATCCCTCTGGACTGTGGGGCAGAAGGCCTTTCTCCCCTTTCCATCTCCCCTCCGCCTACACAAACATATTATGATTGAGAAGCTTAGGAAGCAAGGAAGGAATAACAGACAGAATAAGAGATCAACTGCCATTGTGGTAATATGAAGGAGAAAGCTATCAAACCCTTCCTAGTCAGGGAGTCTCATGGAGATAGACAGAGGGACAGATTGAGGCCGGAGAAAGAGCAGTAACAGGTAATAGAAAAACCACAGGTTGTTCCAGTACTGAAACTGTCTCCTCACCCTCCCTTTAGCAGGAATGAGACTACAGAGGGCTTTTGCTCCAAATCTTGTGAGGCCTGTGGTCTCTGAGAAAATACTACCTCCTCCAAAACCATAACCCTTAATATGCAGCATCAGAGAACCATCAGAGATCCCAAAGGGATTTTCTAAGCAGGCATGGGATTCTCTTGATCTGGAGCTGAAAGGAATCTCGGAGACTGCCTAGTCCAAACCTCTCATCTTACAAATTAGGAAAATAAGTTCCAAGGTAAGTGACTGGTCCAAGGTCATATGGGCAGCAAATGCCAGGGGCAGAGTTTGGACCCAGGGCCTCTAATGTAAGAATTGGTGCTCTTTTCATTCTAGCATTTCAGTGCAAGCCTCTCATTTACAGAGGAGGGAACTGAGAGGTGAAATCTATGTAATCAGAAGTGGGACTGTGGAGAGAGGTTTATAGGAAAAGATTGGGCTACCACAGGCCTGCACAACCTGCAGCTTGCCAAAGGATTTCAGGCCATCCCCAAAAAATGTAGAGGAAGACATCCAGGGGTTGCAGGTTGTGCAGGCCTAGGCTTCCAGCATCAGTAGGGTGTCCTCTTGTTCAGTCCACTTGAGGTACAAAGAAATCTTTACAATGCTGTTATAAGAGTCGTTTATTTTCTTGTACAAAGTGGTTTCCTCACAACAATCCTGTAAGGTAAGTAGTACAAGAGCAATTATGTCCATATGACAAGAAAAGAAACGAAGCTCAGGGAGGTCACACTGAGAGTTATTGTCAGCATCAGGACTCAAACCCAGCTCTCCTAACTCCAAGGAAGTCTGTCAATCATTCCATGAAACCATGCTACTTATCTGTCTCCTACTACTGGTTTCTCTCTAGCTTCCTTCTCTCCCGACTGTGTACAGATATGCTCAGAAGGACATGAGTGTTCCCATACATAAACACCTGGATACCTGGACACCCAGACTCCCACACAGACACACACATACATATACCCACATACAGATACATACACACACACAGACATATACACACCCATACATCCTACATATACACAGTAGGTTGGTTGAGTCATTTTTCAGTCCTGTCCAACTCTTCCTGGTTCCATTTTCTTGACAAAGATACTAGAGAGGTTTGCCATTTCCTTCTCCAGATCATTTTACAGATAAGAAAACTGAGGCAAACAGGGTTAAGTGACTTGCCCAGGACCACACAGCTAGAAAGTGCCAGATTTGGACTCAGGAAGATGAGTCTTCCTGACTCTAGGACTGGTGCTCTATCCACTTCACCATGTAGCTGTCCCTAGATATACATATACATATACATACACATAGACATATACATACATATATATATATGCATGCACATATACATATGCATACACAGATATATATACACATATATCATGCCTTACACACATATATACATCCATATACACACAGCTACATACACATATGCACATATACCCATATACAAACATGCATGTATACTCATACATGTGCACACACACACACATCCACTGATCTACAGAGGGGAATGTAGATAATATAGAAAACTTCCATAAGTTGGGCTGGACTTGGACAGCCTGAGTAACAAAAACATGGGTGATCAAATATTTACTGAATTTATGTAGAAACTCCTGTGCAAGGCATTATGGGAAATAATAAGATGAATAAGACATAACCCAAGCCCTCGACAAGCTTCCAATCTGGTTAGGAAGACAAGACATTAACCCATGAACTTGTATCCCATATAGCAGGCACTAAACAAATGCCTGTTGATTGATGAAAATATAATTAATAATATTGAGCAGTATAGAAGCATCAAGCGAGTAGTAGAAATAAAATACTCCAGAATTCTAAGGATGAACAGATCAGCGTTGTGTTCTTGTGTTTCATGGAAGAAGTGAGAACTGAGTGGTAAATGTAAAGGGGGGTAAAGGGAAGTAAAATGTAAGTTCTTTAAGGTCAGGGAATGTTTTGTTTTTTTTTTTATCTTTGTGTCCCTGATGCCTAGAACAGGATCTGGCACTTAGTAAACCCTCAATTTATGATTGTTGCTTGCTGACTGACTCTGATAGTGGAATTTGGCATGGTAAGAGGAGATGACATTCTAGGTAAGGGGAATTGTACGAGCCAAAGAATGAAAATGGGAAAGCACTGGGGTTCATGAATGGGAACATAGAGAATTTAGAGTGAAAAGTAAGAGATGTAAGAGATTATCTAGTCTACCCTTCTCATTTTCTAGAGGAGGAAATGAAGTCAAGAGAGATGACTTGGAGTCCCACAGGTACTAAGAATCAAAGTCAGGCTTGAAACCCAGCACTGTAGATGAAGCTCCTCTTTGCTGTCTACAGTTGTCTCCCTGTGGCAGGGAATATGTATATGTTCCCATACAGCAAACATTAACCACATCTGGCTAATATCAGCATTAACCAGAGTTCCATTCTTCCTGCTCACATATGTCTATATGTAGCTAGCAAGGAGATGGGATAAAAAGCTGTGTTAGAAAAGACATAGTCCTTGGCCTCAGGGAGTTCACAGTTTGATAAAGACATTAAAAACAGATTGAGAGAGAGAGAAGGAGGGAGGGAGAGAGAGAGAGAGAGAGAATTAATTGTGTAAAAAATGGAAACTAACAGAGTTGAAAGAGCGTAAAGTAGAGGTTAGATTGATATTTAAATAAAGAAAACCTACAGAAGATGAATTGTATTTTTGGTTTTTTTCTTGGGGGTAGGGAGAAGAGGGTTGTCTTTTTTTAGAAGGTAACTTTTGAACCAGATTTTGAAGGAGAAGAGGGATGTGGCTCTTGAAAAGAAAAGAGAGGATGTCTAAGGCATATGGAATGGCCAGTATAAAGGTCTAGGCATGTCAATTAGCAAGATGTATGTGGTAGATGAGGAGCAGACTTTTCTCCATCTGGAGTGGGGAACCTTTGTTAGAGAATTACAAAAGATGGACTTGGTGAGATGAGAGAGAAAGAAGGGGGAAAGTGCCCCCCTTCCTCTGAGTCAGGAAAAGAAGCTCTCCTACTCAGGGTTGGCTGGGGGGGGGGGGAGCCCAGAGCAAATCTCCCTTTGATGTGCCACTTCCCATCTTGATGCCTGGATGCTCCCACTGGGGCAGGGCACTGGGAAATAGAAGGTGGGAAGGAGGGAGGAAGGAAAGGAGCCAATGCCGGGGAAGAGCACAGACCGACCCCTGCTTTGCCTCTGGGCCTCTGCTATAGACCCTAATGTTTGCTAAACTGCTGGAGACAGCAAATCCAAACCCCCTCCTCAAACTCTCTTTTCCAGGTGTTTCCCTCTGGCCTACGGAGTCCCACTCTGTGAACAGCTAGAAATTATTTACATTGTGGGTTTGATCCCCATCTGGGCTGGTTAGCTTCCCAAAAAAGAAAAAAAATCTGTACCTCAGTCACAGACTGAATCTTAACCCTGGCCACACAGCATGACCTCCTGACCCTGGCCACAGAAGGCACCCTAAGGCCAGTCAAGTCAGCCATCTCATCTGCAAGGGCCAAAGGTAGCCTGGCACGACTGTGGCCAGATCAGTTTGATCAATCCTTACCCCTGAAGGAGATTTTCAACCACTCCAGAGGGAGTCAAAAGCAATCATCTGCCTTTTTCATAGGGCAGTAAATGCTTACTGTCCCAAGGTCTGGTCTACTCCACAAAGCTCCAATGTAGGTCATTCAGGTCTCTCTTGAGAGCTCCCCACTGCGCCCTGAGCCACTGTCCCTCCTGTCAGTCTGGGGCTTCCAGAGACAATGGGCTCCAATTAAGAAATCAGAAAATAGTATTTGCTGCAAATGAGGGAGGAAAAGTTACAGATATAAGCACTGGATGGGAAGTAAGAGGATTTACGTTCAAGTCCAAACTGTGCTACCTGCTACCCATTAAACTATGGGTGAATCCTTTCCCTGTCAGCCCCTCAGTTTCCTCATCTGTGAAACAGGACTAGATGTTCTCAAAAGGTTTCTCCTAGCTCTAAATCCTATGATTTGATAAACATATATAAGTACATATGCTGATAAGAAATAAGTATACTGTGTTGGCATATCTTTGTATCATATGCATAAAAAAGAATATTTTATTAAATTTATTAATAATAATAACTAATAATATAGCACGTACTATGTGTCAGGCACTGCGCTAAGCACTTTACAATTATTATCTCATTTAATGCTCACAACAACCTTGGGAGGTAGATGCTGTTATTATCTTCTTTTTACAGATGAGGAAACCTAAACAAATGGGTTAAGTGACATGTACAGGGTCATACTGCTAGTAAGTGTCTAAGGTCAAATTTAAACGCAGGTACTCCTGACTCTGGGCCAGCACTTATCTACTACACCAGCTAACTTTTATTATCTGGAATATCTGTGCAGATGACCACCTTCCTTCCTTAAATCAACACCTTCTTGATCTCTGTGCAGCCTCTGACACAGGGATACTCTCTCCTCTCTAGGTTTTCCTGACACTGCTCACTCCTGGTTCTGCTCCTACCTGACTGCTCCTTCTCAGGCTTCTTTGCATCCTTCAGATCACACCCAGTCCTGGGCCTTCTACTCTTCTCCCTCTATAGTTCAGAAACTATCATTTTCTCTTGGTGATCTCAGCAATTCCCATTGTCATTGGTTCAATTGTCATTTTTATGCAGATGATTCCAGATCTATTTATCTGGCCCTAACTTCTCTCCTGACCTTCATCTCCAATCAACAACTGCCTATAGGACAAACTAAAGTCCTATTGACATCTAAAACTCAACATGTCCAAAACAAGACTCATTATCTTTCCACTCCAAAATCCTCCCTTCTTGCAAATATCCCAATTACTCTCAAGGGTTCCACCATCCTCCCAATCACCAAGCTTACAAACTAAGTTTTATCCTTCACACTCACCCCATATATCCAATGCATTGCCAAGTCCTATAAATTATACCTTCTCAGTATTTCTCATATATGCTCTTCCCTTGCACAACCACCACCTTGGTGCAGGCCCTCAGCATCTTATGTCTGGACCATTGCAATAGCCTGCTGATTGGCCTCTCTTCCTCAAGTCTCTCCCCACTCCACTTGGCTGCCAGAGTGATCTTCCTAAAGCACACATCTAACCTTCTCTCTCTCTCTCTCTTTCTCTCTCTCTCACTTTCTCCCTCATATACACACACATACATACACACACATATACACACACTGCCTCCCCATTCAATAAACAACTCCAGTGGCTCCCTATTATCTCAAATAAGAAATATATAATCTTCTCTCTGACTTTTAAAGCCCCTTAAAACCTAGCCCCTTACTACCCTTCCGGTTTTCTTATACCTACTTGGTTCTGTGTACTCTATGATCCAGGAATATTGATTAACCTTCTTACTGTTCCTCACACACAACATTTCATCTCCCAACTTGGTCTTTTCACTGCCTGGAATGGTCTCCTTCACCTCCCATTTCTGGCTTCCCTGGATTCCTTCAAAACTCAATTCAAATCCCACCTTCCACAAAAGGCCTTTGCCAGTGTCATCTTCAACCTCCCTAAACTTCTCCTCGACTGTTAATGCCTTCCTTTTGAGACTACTTCCCATTTGCCCTGTATATATCTTATATATACTACATATATATGTACATATATTACATATATATATTAGCATCATCTTTGCATGTTGTCTATCCCCTTAGAAGGTAAGTTCCTTGAGGGACAGGGGCTGTTCCTTGTATCCCCAATGCTTACCATAATCCCTGGAATATGATAAGTGCTTAATAAATCCTTGTTGACAGACTAATTCAACCAGGCTTGTCTATTGACACAAAAATCTGAGTGGTCCCTTGAGGCATTCTTAAATTCTGGTCCTTCTAGTGGTAAGTACCTGCTAACAGGTCTATAGGCAATACTGATACAGTGATGGGGATACAGGCTAGACACAATCCCTTCCCTCAAAGAGTTATATTCAATAGCTGATCACATATTTATATCTCTATCTCCAGATCTGCTTCCTGGGCATCAGAATGTCCCTTCTGGACAAGAACTGTCATTACCATCTAAACAGCAACAACTTGGGCAGGAACAGTGTTGTTACAAACACACATTTATATTATCAGCCTCGGGATTCCTCTAGAGAAGGCACTGTCTCTTCCCTCTTCCCCCACTCCCTATCCCCACTTCCTGAGGGCAGGGACTCTACATCTATCAATGAATCTGCACATAGACAGCCTTCAGACTGGGAAAAACAGATGGACTTTTAGAACAGAATAGACTCTGGACATAGAATCATAGAACCCTAAAACTGGAAGGAACCTTACATCTCTCATTTTAACAGATGAGAAACTAAGACTCAGATTAGGCCAAGGTAACACAATTAGTAAGTGGTAAAGCTCCAACTTTAACCCAGGTCCTCTGGATGTGCTCAGTTCATACAAACACCTGTAGGAATGTGGAAGAGGGAGGGTTTTCCACATTTCTACATGAAACCACCAGGCCACCAACATTCTCAGTGGACACTCAGTGACTACAGCATGACCAAGACCAAGATATCAACCCATGATATATAAATACAATGTAAAAGCTACCAACATCCCCTGAAGGTTTTCAGAACTTTTTGTTGTTAACAGTGCTTTCCCATCCAGCCTCACATTTTGTTCTCATGTCAGCCCTGGTTTGTGAAAAAGGAACATCAGAGTAATTCTCCCCATTCAGGAGATAGAGAAGCTGAGCCCTAAAGAGAATCGGTGACTAACCCAGAGTCCAACAGCAAGTGAGGAACCAAGACAGGACTGGTGACTTAGTCTCTTACTTCCCAAAAAAGGAGGCTAAGCCCTCACTTCCCTTCATTACCTTTCCCACCACAATTCGGAGGGGGAATCTCCAGGGTGATGGGGAACAAGGCAGTGGGAAAAGCTTCTCTTGCCAGGGCCTTTCTCCTGCTCTACTAGGGAAGTTGCCTTCCTCCCCGCCTCTTCCTCTTTTGGAAGCTTATCTCTTTCCTCCTACCATTTCCCATCAGCTCCCAATATCCATTTCTGTCCTTATTCACAAGTTCTTTGTTCTTTGCTCCACCAAGCTACTTACTAACCACCGAAGAGGTTTCAACCTTCCTAAAACAAAGCCCAACCTCAGGCATTGCCTAACTTAATCCAAGGGAATGCTGGGGGGTGGGAGGGGAAAAGAGAGATAAGAGAAAGGAGATAAGCAGTTTCCGGGGCAGAAGGGATGGGGCTGAGAAAACTTGGGGCGGGGGAGTAAGAAGCTATATGAAAAGAGGAGTAGGGGCACTGAGAAGTGAGGGGCTAAGAAAACATTCAGGAAAAAGTCAGAATCTGGGGGTCAGTGGAAGAGAGGGTTGAGGGAATACACAAGAAGAGGGAGGAGACAGAGGAAACATTTGGGGAAGAGTAAGAAACTGGGGTGATATGGCTGGGTAAGACTGGAAAAAGGGTACAAGGAAAGGGTAATTGGAGTGGGGGGTAGGAAACGACACCAAGGAGAAAGAAGAGAGCCTAGGATTGAGGTAAATTGACTCAGGGGAGAGGAATAGGAGCTAGAGAGAAATAGAGAAAGGTTTTTCCCTCCCTACTTCCAGATCAGGGCTGAGGCCCCTTTATCTGGGGCTGGAGGATTAAAGTCTTTAATGAGGGCTCAGGGGCTTAAGAGTTTAGAGGCAAGGGAGCTTTTATCCATGGGTTAAGAGTGGGGAGGAGGAGAGGAGGCCTGGGGTCTTCACTAACCTTCCCCAATCTTTCCTTTCCCCGAAGCCTGCTATCCTCCCCAGCCTGCAAATCCTCTGCCCTTTGGCTGCCAAAAATGAACCCTTCTGAAATAATAGATGGTTTAAATCTTATTTGCATAGTGCTGCCTTCTTCCCCCCCTCCCACAATTCCCTCTACTAGGTGCCTCCTCCCCCCCAGGTCCCTTCCCTCCAAAGTCTCACTACCCCCTCCCTCTTACCAACTTCTCATTCTTCCACTGGGGCCCCACTTTGGACTTAGGATGATTAAGATCTGTTGGTCCAAAACCTCTTTTGCCCATTCATTTCCCCTGATGCAGGAAGGTCCAGTGGGCAGCCTTCCTTCCCCAGTGATGCCCCAGCTATCCTGAAGAGCCCGGGAAGCTAGAGCTGATCTGGGGTACATGATGAGGACTCAGCCAACAAGATAGTCACTGCTCTCCTGATGCTGGCCCTGGCCCTCATCCACAGTATGTCTTGTCTCCCATACATACACATCCTTCACCCTTTGCTCTGAAAAAGGGCTACTGAAGAGCCACTTGGAAGGACAGGTCTAGGAGACAGGAAATGGTTGGGGGAGGGAAAGGGACAGGGTATCAGAATAAGCATTAGAGAAATAATAGATTCCTGGGACTTAGAAATTGATTCCTGGGGATCAGGTTGTGGGATTCCAGGGATCGGGGCTGGATTTTTGATCCTAGCAATCAGGAGGCATGATCTATGGATGGGAACCTAGGGTTGGGAGCTGGATTTGGGGCATTAGGGACTAAAACCTGGTCTTCAATTACTGAGTGTAAGGTATGTCCTACTGGACTCCCAGTTTTCAGACCTATATAAACTTAATCCATCTCCAGAAAGCAGAAATAAGACCTACCTATGAATGGGCTTCAGTTTTCAGGTCCACCACTTAGTACAAAACCTGACACGAAGTAGGTGCCTAGTAAATGTTTATTGACTGAATGAGTGACCCATGTGTACCAGCAACTCAATATTCACAGCACCCACGATGGCTATGAATATGCTGATATAGTTATGAATCACAATATGTAACAGGCTCTCCACATGGAGGACAGAACCAAAGCATTTATTCAAATACCAGAAAACCAAGTCCCAAAACCAGAAAGTGAAAGTCATTACAGTAACCATGCACATAGTCAATGCAGCAGACACCCATGTTCCCAAGCCTTCAAAACAAAACAGGTTCCCTCAAGCAAGGATGCTCCTCTCCTTATTCCCTCAAGCAAGGATCTTCCTCTCCTTACTCACCATAGCTCCTCAGCCTCCACACAGCTCCCAGCACGCAGCAGCTCCCAGCAGTTCTGGCTCCCAGCAGTTCTTGTTCTGGCAGTTCTGGATGGCTCTCAGAAGTTCTCAATTCCATTCTCGGAAGAAGTTCTGGCTCTCTAGCTTGGGCTTTTCCTTATATATAGTATTAGCTCCTTCCTGTTCCCCCCCTTCCTGTTATATCAGCAAGTTCATCCCACTGTGGGATTCACAAGTTCTGGATCTTAATACTTGACCCAATCATGAACATGAAACAAGGTGCTAAGTACCTGTTTGCTTGCCAATACTAGGGGCATGGAAGATCTTCAAATCCCATTACCATTACACCATGTGACTCAACCCCTCTGGGCTTTTCTTCTTATCTGGAAAATTAGATCAGACTAAGTGACTCCCAACATCCCTTCTAGCTCTGAATCTATGATCCTAAGTAACAGAGAGAAAGATTTGTGGTTCAATACTAGTAATAGCTTTCTAACAATTAAAGCTACACAATCAGTCAGTCCTTCACCATTTATTAATCACCTACCAGGCACAGTGCTATAGGCTTGAGAGAATAAGGAAGGTAAAAAGTAATCCCTGCTCTCAGTGAGCTCACAATCTAATGCAGGGGTGAGGAACATGTGGCTTCAGGCCATGTGTGACCATCTAGGTCCTCAAGTGCAGCCCTTTGACTGAAACCAAACTTTGAGGACTTGAGGACCTAAAGGGCCACATGGGACCATGAGGCCACAGATTCCCCACCCCTGGAAGGAACAGTACAGATTGCCTTGTGAGACTACTCTGCTCCTGATCAATGAAAGTATTCAAGCAGAGGTTGATAACCACCTGTCAGACAGACTGTATTCTTAAATAGGATGGGAAATTGGACAAGATGACCTCCAAGCTCTTCAGCGATTCAAGACTTCTCTCTATTGGTGGTCAAGATATGAGTAAGCAGGCAGCCAGTGGTTAGCCTTCCTGGATGCCTGGCCTCCCCAGGTGGCTGGGGATCAGATATCCTGGGATCAGCACTGTCATTGTTGGTAATTCTGGGCAACCGAGCACTGTGGCAGCAGGGCACTGCCCCACCCCTTTGGCCCATGGCACACTGTGGGTACCAGCTCTGCCAGACAGAGAGTGGAAAACTTCTAAAGCTGGGAGGCGGTAAGGCCCTGGGCATCTCCCCTTCCTCCCTCCCACACCCACAAATTCCCTGGCTGGGAACGCTTCTGGCACTCCTCCTTCTCCAGTTTACCTCGCCTTCCTCACCCCACCCCACCCCCATACATACACCAGCCTCCACAGCTAAGAGCCTTCTCCTAGGGAGGAGGAGGAGGAACAATAATAATAATGATAGCTGACATTTATACAACACTTTGAGGTTTACAAAGCACTTTACAAATTAGCAAGAGGGAAATCTGGAGAAATTCCCATTTGCTAGACTGACACAGCTCATCCAGAAGCCAGAGCACACATCTCCAGTTCCATGGGAAGATCAGGAGCTCCCCTTATTACTGCGCTGGACATACATTATGTCCTTTAATGCTCAAACTGTTCAGGTTCCCAGAGCATATACCCCACCATGACAACCCTGTGAGGTAAGACCACAGATATTTGCATCACCATTCTGAAAGTGTGGAAACTGAGGCTAAGAAAGGTTAAATAATTCCTGTCCATCAGCCAATCAATCAACAATTTATTCAGCACCTTACTAAGTGCTAGGATGGGTCCTATGCTAGACTGTGAGAACACAAAGACAAAAATAAAACAGTCACAGGCCTCAAGGGGCTTATTTCTTTAAGGGACAGGGTGAGGGAAGACAAAAGGTAGATAAATAGCAATCAAAATCGGGTTTCCTGATCCCAGGTTCTAGGCCATCTCCATTAGGCAAAGGAAACTCCTTCTCCTCTCATATCACACCCCTCCTCCTTCCCTCAACAAATAAACATGTCCTAGGCAGAAAATAAGGAGTCATGGGAAAGTTCTAAAGAACTGCTAAAGGACCCTGTGCCTCAGTGAGACTGCCCTCTCTTCCCTCCCATACTGCCCCCTTAGTAGGCATTTCACTGGCAAAATTCGGGGATGACTTCAATTTCCTCTAAACCTACAAACTATAAAGATAACAATGTCTTTGTGTGCCCCCTGCAAATTCACAGGATCTGTATCTAGAAGAGTCTATATTTCAGCTATTAGAGAGCATTTAGCCCAGGAACTCTTAACTTTTTTTTATAGCATAGATCCCTTTAGCAGCCTTGTGAAGCTTATGGACCACTTCTCAGAATAATGATTTTAAATGTATAAAACAAAATGCACAGCATTACAAAGGAAATCAATTATATTGAAATGCAGTGGTCAATTTAAAAAAAAAAAAACAGGTTCATAGACTCTAGGTTAAGAAGCCCTGATTTAATAGAACTTCATTTTACAGATGAAGAAACATAGGCTTATAAGGGAAAAAAGACTTCTTCAGGGTCTCATAGGTACAGTTACACTAGGGTCTTCCGATTCCAAATTCAATCCTTCTTCCGCCACACTAAGATGACACGTCACTATGTAATGATGCACCCCACCCCCTTGTAAGTATATGGGAACTTGCCTGCCTGTCCCTGTGTGAGTTCTTATAGGTCTAAGTCTGTCTTCCAGTGTGTGAGTCCTGTGTCCCCAGGCAGAATCTATATTCACTCCCCTCACCTCACCCCCAGGCACTTGGCAGCAGGAAAAGTAGCAGACAAGAGAGAAACCTGTTCCACACCCAGAATTTACACCCCATTTCCTGTATTTAGCCCCCAATTTCAAACTTAGTGCCCCACCTTCCCTGGCTCCTAACATCCTGTCAGTTATATTTCCACATACACACAATTCTTCTGGAAGTGGGATAGTGGATACTGGTCAATAGGACCCCAAGAAAAATCCCCACTCATACTGTTACAGCTTCCCCTCCAAACCCAGATTTTGCCCATCACCCTCCCTCTCTACATTTAGCACCTACTTATGCCCACATTGGCTACATAATCCAGTGGAGATCCTAGCAGTTAGCTCCCAGGGTAGGGGTTTCCCCAGTCCAAAGGAGTCTTCAACCCCGTCCCCCAAACTAAAATCCGCCTCAGGGAGCCAGAATATAAGAATTCCATTCTGGATTTAGGAACTGGAATTTCCCTTGGTGTGGGCGGAAGCAAAGAGCTGATCAGGTGAGCGGGTTTACAGGGTTGAAGGGGGGCGGGGCTGAATGGAAAAATTTGCTCCATCCCCCTACTCCCCACCCCACACCCCACGCCCCACTAGTGACTCAGGTTTAACTGTAGTAGTTGATGCAGGACAGAAAAAATAATTCCCCTGTCTCTTTGTCCCAGCCAGTAAATACCAGAGCAACTCCTGCTCCCTTCCCCCAATACACACACACATACACACACACACACACACACACACACACATGCTGCACCCACTCTTTGCTTAGAAACACTGTCTCCCCCACTCCTTTTAAATTGGCATTTAAAACCAATCACAACTTGGCCCCTTCCTAGCTTTCCAGTCTTCCTACACTTTTCTGCCCTCCAAATCCAACAGCACAGCTGTCCCCCAAGCCTAGAATGCTATCTCCTTCCCCACCTTACCTCTTGGCTTCTGTTCTTTCCTTCAGGACTCCATTCACACAACATCTCTTGCCTTTCCCAGTCTCATCTTTCCCAACCCAAACCCTCACCGCCCCCCAACTGCTAAATGCCTTCTCTCTGAAATTACTTTCCATTTACTCTGTATACAACTTGCATGTACAGTGTTCTTCATGTTGTCTCCCTCACCTTAAAACATAACGCCCTTTGAAGGCATGAACTGGTTTTGCCTTTCTTTGTACTCCCCAGTGCTTAGCACAGTTCTTGGCACATACTAAGTGGGTAATGATTACTTACTAACTTACTGACTCAAACAGCCCTTCAAGATGGAATTATCATCTACCCACCATCCCAGAACTCCAGGCAATCTAGGCTGAAAGGAAAAAGTGAAGGGGGGAGTATTTCTTAGAGTAAGACCATGGAGAGCTACAGCGGAAGGGAAGGAGGAGTTCAGGGGAGAGGTGCCCATTTCAGGGCAGGAAATACTCACTATCTTTTCCCTTTCCCAAGCTGTTCCTCCAGGCCACCAGGTATCACCGTTAGTGGTAATGAGGAATGGCTCACATTTAAATGAGCATGAAGATTTACAAAGTGCTTACATTGTATCTCATCTGATCCTCAGGACAGCCCCACAACTTGGGTAGTACAACAGCTAGCAATAGCTATTATTATTACTGTTTTACAAAGAAGGAAACCAAGCGCTACGCCTTGCACACAACATATGCTTAGTAGATACCTAATATTGTTATCTTTTTAAAAGTCTCTATATTTTAGAGATCCAAGCTGTTTGGCTTTGGCTAATATCCAAGTGAGTCTGCCTTCCTTGAATCCAATCTGTCTGACGACACAGTGGAAGCAAGGAAAGGAGAATGACCCAATGGGGAAGTCAGACTGGGAATGCTGTAAACATCAGTTTCCCTGGATTTTAACGAATCATTTTACAAAGTCTCTTACGCTCTTCTTTTCTTTTTTTTTATTACGAATTTAACAAAAATCAAAGAAATTAACATTTCAATATGTAGGGGAAAACTTGGAGGAAAGGTTGTGTACAAGGGTATGAATTTCTATTATGTAGTTTGATGTTTTTAAGGTGTGTCTTACATTTAACACAATAGTTTAAAAGAAATATCTATTGACTTTGGAATAAGGTAGAGGGGGGCCTTTCCCCACATGGGAGCAAGGACATAATATATACCCACGAGGGAAAGAGAAGGTGTCAATCATCCATTCCCCTGATGGCTTAAGGCTCCTTTCTGGTCCCGGAGTCCCTTCCTCCAAGAGAAGAACACCTTATCTTCCTTGATCCCTCTGAGGGGCACAGGTTGGATGGAGCTAGGCTGAGCTCAGAGTTCATGGCCAGCCAAAGACGCAAACTAGGGTCATCTCTAGGAAGTTCTCTACCTCTGTCTTCAGTTCAACAATATTATCTATATTTGTGGAATCCCTCTCCAGATGACACATTCTCCTCTTTGCCCATTTTCAGAGATCGAAAGGACTAGAGACAAGAGAGGACAAGCCAGAAAAGTACCATGTGCCCCATCCTTCTCCTATTCTCCTTGAGACTTCCAATGGGACTTCTGTCCTCCATGATGCCAAATTAGAAAGATTCGGGGGTACTGTAAGGCATACCTAACCTGTCCCTACTTCTCCTCTCAGCCACACCTCTTACCTGGCCTCTTTGCCCAGTCATGTCTCCTACCCATCTCTAATCCAAAGACTTCTGACAATCACAGACATCCCTCTGACTGAAATCCCCAAACTCTATTTACCTTGCTTCTTGTGTTTCCAACATTTCCGTTCTCATGTCACTTCCAGTAAGCTCTCCTACAATGAAATTCTGCCTAATAGCTAACATTTCTATAGCTCTCTGCTAAGCATTTTGCAACTGTTATCTCAGTTGATCCTCACAACAAGCCTGGGTGGTAGGGGCTATTATTATTGTCATTTTATTGATGAGGAAACTGAGGCAGAAGTTAAGTAACTTGCCCAAAGTCACATTGCTAGTAAATAATTGAAACCGTATTTGAGCTCAGGTCTCCCTGATTTCAGGTCTGGCATTCTATCCATTGAAATACCCAGCTACCAATTTCTCCATCTACCATCCCCATGGCTACCTTCACCTTTTCCTCCTCACCCCCATAACTCTCCACCTTAAATACATACCTAGGATCATAGCATTTAGAGTTAGAAGGGATCTTAGAAATTGCCAACTCCCTCATTTTACAAAATTTGAGCCCTAAGAAGGAAAGAAATTTTCCCAAGATCAAAAAGGGTGATAAGGAGCAGGTAGGTGGCACAGTGAATAGAGCACCAGCCCTGAAGGCAGGAGGACTTGAGTTCAAATCTGACCTGGGTCACTTAACACTTACTAGCCCTGTAACCTTGGCCAAGTCACTTAACCCCAATTGCCCTGCCTTCCCCCCTCCAAAACAACAAAAAAAGAGGTGACAACAACCAGAGTTATGATCAGAACTTACATCTCTTCTGACTCCATATGCTGTTCTTTCCACTCTGCCTTAACTGCATTATCCTACCCCACACCCCCTCCCCCACCTAACCTTGTTCCCTCCTTTAGATATGATACAAGCACACTTAATATTGTCAGGGTTTTCATGGGTTCTGTTTTGAAAGTCCCCATCTGTGTGACTGTCTCTGACTGTAAGCTCCCCAAAGGCAGGGCCATAAGTCTGGGTGCTGTGTTAAATGCTTATCATAGGTGGTAATGTTTTCACTAAGGTTTGACAATAGTCCCCTTGGAAAGAACCACTGCAGGCATGGGAAGGGAAAGAGATGGGAAGGAGGAAGGGCATCACCCAGCTCCTGAACTCAAAGCCCTTTCCTACCCAGGAACCTATGGGTTCTCACACCTGCCCACTTCCAACCCTAGGAGAAAGGGAGGAGCAGGGACTCATTGTCCAGAGGAAGAATCAGAGGCCCAGAGACGTCAGTGACTCACCCACATTCTCACAGCACTTGGGGGGAGGGGGGAAGGGGAGAGGGAAAAGGTGAAAGAGAGCTTGGCTGTCCAGAGGTGTCTCCAATGTTCTCCTAAAAACTCTAGGAGATTCTTCCCTAGTCAAATCAAGTCAAGAAGAATTTATTAAATGCCTACTATGTGGTGGGTTCTGTGATAAGTGCTGGGGATAAAAAGAAAGGACAAAAAATGTCCCTGTTCTTAAGAAACTTACAGACTAATGGTGAAAACAAAATGCCAATAATTATAGACAAACAAAATACATACAGTATAAATTGGAGATAATCTTAGAGGGAAGGCACTGGCAATTTGAACTATTTAAGGAAGGCTAAGTATGTTCATCCAGAGCCCCTAAGAGTGGAGACCATGTCTCCTCCATCAGACTGGTCCATCAGACTATGAGTTCAGGAACTACATCTCTACCTATCAGCCTAAGGCTCTGCCCATAAATGGGTCTCAGTACTGGTCTGTGACTAGCTGGAACCTGGCCATTGAGGCACTTGGAGTCATGCATTTAGCTGAAAAGTCATCTGCCCATCTCATGTGAATCTGACCTGATGCTTGGCTCCCCAATCCTGTAAAGCTGGGCTGAGGATGCCCCACCCACAGAATCACTGGATCATGGATTCTGAACTGGAAGAGACTTTAGGGCTCAAGTCCAACTCCCTCATTTTGCAACCGAGGAAACAGCCCAGAGATCTTAAGTCACATATTAAGTATATGAGCAAGGCTTCAAAGGCAGATCCTCCTCACTCTAGTTTCTTCTTCTTCACTCCACTCACACCAATCAGATCCTAGTCTTTATCCTGGCTGGCCCTATGGCTGTGCTTTGACCTCACAGATGAGAGGACAAGACCTTGGCATAGCCATCCTCTTCTCATACCACAAGAGCCAATACTCCCTACTACCACCATGGAAGAACAGGAGCTGGTCAGCTAGCTAAATAGCCAGAAACCCATGCACTGGACACTAACAAAGTTATCTCACCTAATTCCGCAATCCCCTACAAGATTGCTCTTCCTCCTCTTCTCTACCACCTTTAGCCTTTCCTGTTCTTAAAAAGATTTGGGGAATGATTCCACATTCCACATATGAGCCCTCCACATGGCTCATTTCTCTGCATTTCTGGGTCAGTCTGCTCTGTGGTCGGAGGCCAAGGTTAAGATTAAGTACCTGTCTGGGCCAATTAATTTCATCCAGAAAGAAACTTTTTCAGGGAATCTCTTTCAGTCTCTGTGGCCAGACAGGTGATACAGTAGAAAGAGGCCTTGACGTGAGTTAAGACCTGAATTCTCCTCTCAGCTCTGCCACTGCCTGGGTATGTTAAATCCTTTGACTCTTTGGGTCTCAGTGTCCTCATCTGTAAAAATGAGACAGTTGGATCTTTGGGTGCCTCTGTGTGCTGACATTCTATGGGTGTGAACAGCTGGGTAATTTAGGAAGCTGGGATTTGGGGGCATGAACATTGTATATATTTTCAGCCTCAGTTGAGATGTCAGTTCTACTGAACTGCTTTCTTCCCTTTTTTGACTCTGACACAAAGGATGGATCTCTGGAAAGGAGTTTATATGACTGATAAAACTGACCCTCCCAAAATATCAATAAAAATGTTTAATAATAAGAGGGGAAAAAAGAGAGAAGAGAAATTCCTTGAACCCTCCATGACCTCTTTTCACCATAAGACCTCTCCTCCTGACTGTGTCCCCTCCAGAAGGGTTAGCCCTGTCCCAGGAAGGGCCCCTCTTCATATTTCTCCCCAGAAACTCTCCCCAAAACCTGAAGGAGCAGTAAAAGGAAGGGTAGTCAAGGAAAAGATCTCAGGATTGGACAGCCAGGACCCCAGAGGAAAAAAAAGTCTATAAATACTCTTCTGTTGAATTATTTTCCTGGATCCCAGTGCCCCTAACCCAAGGATTCTGGATCTATCTTCCCCAAACAAGGGGGGAGGGGGAGTGGGTGTCAACCCAAGGGAGAGGCAGCAGGAAAAGGGAAACTGAGTGTGTCCCTGCCTGCCCCAACCTGTCCCCTACATCCGGGGAAGGGTGAGAATGAGTCTTTACTGGAGGAGGGGGGAGCAGCAAGGGGCCCTATTGAGATAGGGTGGGGAACCCCCTGCCTGGACATGTTAGTACAGCCAGAGACACAGTTGTTTCTGCTGATTAAAGTGTCTGAGAAGACTTAACTATATTAACAGATATAACCCCACCACCACCAAACGTGAGCCCCACTACTCTCCTATATTCTCTTAAGTGCTCCCAGAATTGTGCCTCAGGGAAGAGATAAGTTGAAGAAAAGGGAAACTGGGAGAAAGATGACTGATAATTTTGCTCTCCTCCAGAGTAATGAAGAGGGTGGGGTTGACAGACCTACTTTGTCTACCCTTTCCCAGCAGGGAGAATGAACAGAAGGCCTGAGCCCACAACACCCTGCCCCATACCTAGACAGACCAGTTGACTGGAGAGGGAAGAACTAAGAATGAGAGGGAGGCAGAGGAAAGAGAGAAAAGTGGAAGAGACTGCCACAGTTTCTCTAACCAGGTCATCCCCTTCTTCTCTGATCCTTCTGCCTGTCCAAGGACTTGGGGTCTGGGTTGCCCCTATCAGGACAAGGAAGGAGTGGATGTTGACCTTGGGGAGAGAAGGAAGAAAAGAGGTTTGGGCAATCCTCAAGAGGAAAAGACATGAATTTCAGGAGAAATATGAAGAGGGGCCCTTCCTAGGCTAGGCAAAATTTCAGAATCTGCTATAGACTCTTCAAGTGATATCTGCCACCCATAGACATGTGTAAGAAGCCATAACTAGAGCCTCTCTCCTATCCAAATATTCTCCAACTATGTTCACTATGGTTGTTTACCAGAGATGAAACAGAATCCCAGGGTTTCTTTTCTTTCCCAGCCTCTTTCCATCTTCCTACACTTAATTCAATCAACCAACAAATTTTTATTAGCACCTACTATGTTTCAGGCCCTGTATTAGGCACGGGATTCCTCTGAGCTCTGGCTGGAGAAGTGTACCTACCAGACTGGAATAGGGGCCCTCTATAGAATAAATGACAAGGAATGTGGAGCTCTTTCCTCAGGCTAGGGACTCTGGGACAGACTAGGAATTCCCCCAGGTGAGTGGCTATCTCCTCCATCAGACCAGAGGCTCTGGGGTGAATGTACCAAGCACAGTAAAACAAAGACAATAAGACACAGTTCAATTTAAGAATGGGGATAACCAGAGCATGATTGAAGAAGAATGTCTGAAGGGAAACCTCTGTAATGGTAATGTAATTTGAATTTGAAGGTCCCTTTGTATTGACAAAGGTAACAGGTACTTAGCACTTAGTAATTAATCAAGCCTCTGTTAAAGAAACAGAAGGTATGAATTCCTGTTGCTGACATAACAGGAAGGGACTGGCTGAAACAGGAAGCAACTGGTGCCATCTGTATAAAAGGAAAAGCCCAGAGAGGGAGAGTCAGATCTTCTTGGAGCAAGCTTCGTGAAGGCAGAAGCTGCTGCCACCAGGGATGCTGAAGAGGAACATGCCCCTTTCCCCCAAGCTGAAGAGAATGATTTTGATTTGGAGAACCTGGATGAAGTGATTTTGATTCTGGGAACCAGCTGAAACTTCTGCTGAGTCCAAGGGCCAGCCAGAGCTGCCAAAGACTGAGGAAGCATGACTGTGATGCTGGTACTTTGCATGAACCTGTTGGTGGCTTTGTTAAGCCTTGTCTTCCCAGGAACAGAGACTGTGAAGGATTTGAGATGGACTGGACACTGTGAGCTCCAATGTGAAGTGGGAACTGCACAGAGAGATGGACAAGGACCTGAGAGCTGTCTGCCTTTGAACCCAGGTGACAGTTTGGTGAATCCAGGTAGGATCTGGGACCATGGAGGGGGATCCAGGGAATCCATGAGACCACCCTGAGTCAAGCTTAAAGAAGACTTTACTAG
>CM053586.1:167404019-167431171 GCA_028646515.1 Pseudochirops corinnae
CCAAGAGTGGAGAACTTTGACTATTATACTTGGTGACTGAATTATGGATTTTGTGATTGACTAAATGAATGTTCTTTGTTCAAAACTTTGTGACCACTGTGGTAGAAACTATGTGGCCATTTTCTGTGATAAGCTGTTGTAAATGCTATATTTTGATTTTCTGTGATAAGTTGTAACATTGTGAATGCTGTACCATGATTTACTGTGAATGTTTTGCTCTGATTTGTTATGGAATAGAGTGTTCACTATACTGTGTAATTAGAACCTTAAAAGCTGTTCACAGCAGCCATTCCTCTGGAAAGCTGCTTGTGTGTGGCATTACAACCTCTTCCTCCATCCATTAGACTGTGAACTCCTAGAGAGAAAGGACCTTTTTTTTTTCTGCTTTTCTTCATATCTTCAGCATTTAGCATAGAGCTTGGCACAGAGCAGGCACTTAACAAATGTTTGTGGACTCACTGGCCTGACCCCCAGCTGCCTCAGACTACAGGAATACAAGCAGAAGGCCATTATTCTCAGAAAGGAGACTAAAAAACTACCCAATCAATAGGGAGTACCTCCTGAATCCTGCTAAGCCTTTCAGCCATGGTAGAATGTATTCATCTGGATACCACCTGAATGGTGACTTTCATCAAGTAGAGATGGGTACAGAATAAGGTAACAAGTCTAAAAATTGAGGCTGAAGATCACTAGAACCTATAGAACTTTCTAGCTGTCTTCTTAGATCCTAAGCTCCAAGGAATGCCTGAGGGGGAGGAGGAAATATTGGGGAAATGAAGTAGTAAGGGTAGGAAATTGGTCAAAGCCTCTCTAGAATTTGGAGGGTAGAAACCACCAAACTAATTTTCCCAAGTGGTAGACCAAACCCCACTCAGAATTAGGGAATCACAGAACATTAGAACTAGAAGAAAATTTAGAGGTCACTTAGTCCAAACCCATCATAGAAATTAGGGTAGCTAGGTGGCACAACGGATAAAGCATTGGGCCTGGTGACAGGAAGACCCAAGTTTAAATACAGCCTTGGACACTTACCAGCTGTGTGACCCCGGGCAAGTCACTTAACCCTATCTGCCTCTGTTTCCTATCTGTGAAATGAGCTGGAGAAGGATATGGTAAATCACTCCAGTATCTTTGCCAAGAAAACCCCAAATGGGGTCATGAAGAGTCAGACATGACTGAAACGACTCAGCAACAAATCATGGAAATTGAAGCCCACAGAGGACTGGGGCAGCTGGGAGTTGTGGGGGTGGGAAGAGGTTTCTCTTCCAGTGTACTGATTCAGCCACATCACTGTCCAGTTGCTGGAGTCATGTCATTAGTAAGTGACAGAGGCAAATCTTCTGATTCCAAGCCTAATGCCTCACACTATACTTTCTCTTCTTTCAGATCAATTAAATACAATGCTATGTAGCCATAAATTACGTATCTGTCTATATTCTCCTGCCTTTGAACTTAACCCCATATTAACCATTTTCAGGTTGTTGTTTTTTCTCTCTGCTCTCTTTCTTCCTTCCCCATATTCCTTTATTCACCCATCCTTTATACCCACATCATAGTCACAACCCCAAATGTTCAAGAGTCAAATTCTTCTCAAAGTGTCAGCCTAGCTATTTCCACCTCCAATTCAACTTTCATACTTTTGCTACACTAATTTCCTTATTCTTAGTTCCAATTATGTCACTCCTCTGCTCAAAAGTTCTCAATGGCTGCATTAGACTTCTTCTGCTTGGCTCCAGGGACCAGAATAATGAGCAATGGGGAAAAGTTGCAAAGAAACAGATTTTAGTTTGAGGAAAAGAAAAGCCTGATGATAATTAGGGCTGCCCAGACATAGAATGGGCTGCCTCCTGTGGTAGAGTACCCTGCACCCCACCTGGGCTCCAAGCAAAAGCTGGATGACCATTTATCTGGTTGCAGAGGGGATACTGGTTCTCTTTTAAATTGGTCTCTTCCAACTCTGAGATTCTGCAAACTGATTTTTAATTGAACTGATATTATTTCTCCACTGGTTATCATGGGATGTGGTTTCAGTTGGGGGGAGGGGGGCAATCCAGGGACCGTTTCCTCCATGTTCCTTCTTGGTCTTAGGGGAGGGTGTTTCATAGAGAGTGACTGAAGTACCCACTGCCTGACTTTCTAGGGGTGAGCCTGGGAAATTCTGGGGAGAATCCTAACCTTGCACTCCATCCCATTCAATCAGCTCCTGATGTCTGCCCACCACTGTGGAAATTTACCAGGCAAGTTGCATCACTATGGTCTTAGAGCAGGTGGGACAAAGAAACAGGAATGGAGATGGATCAGCCCTTGCTCAGGGCAGAGAGAAAAAGGGGGAGGACTCTCTGGCAGCTGTGTCACTGTCACCCATGCAAAACACACACTGGGGCAAGATGGTGCCAATTTTCATCAGCCATCTCCTCCCACATCCCAGTGCCAACAACTCTCCAGGGTGCCCCATAATTGGTTTTGGGTCAGTCAGAAGTATCTGATGGAAATATTTGGGATATTGCTATCTAGAACCCCACATAGAAGAAGCAGGGAAAACAGTGTTGAGGGCTTTCAGGCAGAGAGAGAGATGGGTTGGTGTGCAAGGAGGGGAGGTCAAGACAGCCATAATGAGGAAGCTTGACCAGTCTTATTCCCTTTCACTCCATATTCATAATATACCCAAAGTGGACAGGAGGGGACTAGTAGCACCCACTTACTCCTCCCCCCATTCAAAACCCCAGTGCCTGCCACAGATGCCAGAATGTAGGCACCTAGTGATAGGCAAATCCAGGCACACAGTTGTCTACAACCTTCCCCCCTTTTCCCTTCCCCCTCTCCTCTGGTTCTCTACAGGGACCTGACAGCCACAAGTCAAATGCTCTTGTGGTTTGGGTGCTAGCCCAGCTTCTCACCCTCACCTCACGGGATCATAACTTCCGTGTTGCATCAGATTATGTAAAGTTCAGTTGCATCACACATATACACATACACTCATACAGAGTTCATTATATAATCCTTGGTGCAAGTACATGCATATGTGTACACATACACACACACATATAAACACACATAGACACACCCCTAGGGAAGGCTGACATAGCACTGGCACCCTGACCTGTCCACAATGGAAACAGCAGCTTTGTTCCACCAGAGGAAGTGGGGGAAAGGGAGATATACAAGTTTATGTTTCCTCCCTGAGGTTTGGAACTGCCACACGTTTCCCCTCAACCCTACCCTAATCTTTTCCCTACCACACTAGGAAACTGAAGAAGAAGAGAGAAGAAGGTAATAGGTCTTGGTAGGCATGTTATAGCCTATGTAGAGACAGGGATATAATCAAGATCAGAGTCATAACTAGGGTGGGACAATCAGAGTTTTGCTTCAAGGAATCAATAAGTATTGGGTGCCAACAGAACCATCTAGAGGTAGGCTTTCTATATCCTGTGGCTACACCAGCGGGGGATTTCTTCATACTCAGCCCCTCCCTCAGAACTGGCAGCCCTTTCCTGTGGTACTTCCAGCCCCTAACCTAACCTGCTGTATACTTCTCCTCCCAGCAGTCAGGACTTTACCAATATAAAAACTTTCCCTCCTGGTGAACACTACAGGTGGGCTCCCCATCCTGGCCTTTTTCACATGTGAAAATTGCAAGTTACAGGCCTGGTCAGTACAACCTCTGACTAGGGCCCTTTCCTAGTGGACCTCTATCAGTGAAGTATATGCCCTGTCTGCTCTTTTCTTCTGAGCACTAAACAGTAGGGACTGAGGCCCTGGACCCACTAACTCCTGAACATCCTGACCTGTTCCAAAACCAAATGATAGATTTCTGACTCTCTAAGAGAAATAAGTCCTAAGTAAAAGGTCACTGTCACCCTTCCTTGGGCCCTAACCTGGTCAGCCTGTAGGAAACTGTTGTCCTTCCCCAATAAAATCTTTATCAATTGAATTGATCATCCCTTCTCTCTGGACCTTGAAGGTTTTTTCACATCTGTTATATGAGGGGTAGGGACTAAATGGTCTTTCTCCCCACCCCCCAAAAAAATCAGAACTGTAATTTTATCTATTTTGAGAACTACCAAGAATTCAACAGTAACTTAGAGTTTTAGAACATCTCCATGGGGTATGGAGAGGTTTTGACTTGACCATCCATGGTCACAGAACTGGTATGAGTTCCACAAGTAGAACCGGAATCTAGATTTCCTGATACCAAGACCAACATTTTCTATCCACTGTGCAGTCTCTCCACACACTTCACAGCCATGTCCCTTGACTCCAAATTTATCACTCTTTCCACTACACCAAGATTCTTATCTGCCATAGACATTCCTTTTCCAGTTGTGTTAAAGAGCTCTTAGCTAGTAATCAAGAAATGGGGCTTCAAGTCCTGGCTCTGCCATAAACTAGCCATATGGTCTTAAACAAGTCACTTCTGTAGGCCTGGGCTCCTTCTTCTGTCAAATGGGGACACTAACCCTTATTTGTGCCTACCTCATAGAATTGTTATAATGTCTACATAAAATACTTGATAGGAAAATCTTTGTAAATAAATGTAAGACTTTGTAAATAAATTAACATGTGAATAAATAAAATGTAAGTTTCAAGAATAAATGTAAGGTATATTTATTCTATCTGTAACCCCTTCAATTCACCACCACCACCACCACTCTTCTGAAACTAAAAGATTGAGGGAAAAAGGAGGCAGTAGTCAAAACTGACTTCTAATTGAGAGAATCAGAAAGGATGTGATATACTTATAACACCCAGAAACTTGAGCTGAAAGGTTCAAGAGCAGAAACATATGGGTAAGATGGCAGGTAGGTAAGACATCCTCTCCAAGCACAATGAACTAGTCACAGTAACCAGTCAATAGTTGGTCAGTAAACATTTATTAAGTACCTCATATGTGGCAGGCACTATACTAAATGCTAAGAATATGAAAATTGGTTTAAAAAAAAGGCCTCAAGCAGCTCACAATCTAATGGAGGAGACAACATGCAAACAATAAATTGTAGATAATCAATTGGATAAATTGGAGATAATCAACATTTCCTGTATCTCCTGGGTCCAGAGTAGCATATATGCTATCTAGGAACTGAGAAAGGGTACAGTTGCACGGCTGTAGATTAGATATTTAATAACGTGTTGTTTTGTTGCTTTTATTGATTCTGTGCCAAGAGCAAAATTTTATATACAGCATCCAAGCATACCTGGAGAGTTGACTCCATTATGCTAAGGTCTTGTGAGTAGGTCTCAGTGAAATAAGGCAAGTTTAGAGTTGGAAGAGTTTCTGGAAGATGAAAGTACCATTAACCACAGTTCCTATACTTAGTGAGTCAACAGGATGACTGAGGGATGCGCCAAGAACCAATATAAATACTTCTTGTAGAACAGGATCAGGTTAGTGATTAACAGCACCACCTAGTGTTGAAACACCAAACTACCCAGACACCTTAACCTGGCAGTAACCCTAGGTTCTTTATATACTCATAGACCACAAGCTCTTCCACATCCTACCAAGCTGAAAGGCTTTGAGTGTGGGCCCAGTGGTGGACTATATGTCTTTCTTCTAAGGACCACACTAACTAATGAGTTCAAAAAGGCTAATTACCAGATTGGCCACTGATTAAAGTATTTTCTGGTAATAGAAACTCATGAAGACAGAGTGAAGTTGAGGTCAGTTTTGATGGCAGGAGCACTCCAAAAGATGAAATCCTTGAAATATAGTAATAAAGAGAGAAAGAAAAGCAAAAATCAACAACAATGACAATGCCGACACAACTCAATAATTGACAAAGAATGAGATATCCAGGAATGGGCTGGTTTGAGGAACAAGACGATGGCAAAATGAAGAAGAAACCAAAAGGCTGCCTTGGATGAAATGCTACCAACAGGTCACAGAATGGATAAGCCCCATGCAGGTAACTGAGAATGGAATGTATTCTCTAATTCCTGACACCTCTCTTATTCTAAGCATTGGTCAAAGGTTCCTTGATCCTCTGGCCCTACTTTCTCAGGAAGGATAGGAAGAAAAATGATAGGAATTAGGCATTGCATGCCTTTCTCAAGCCTGTTTTCTGCCTACATCTGTCCCCTTCCCCTACAACCTCCTCCAAATGTTCCTACTCCTCCTTCCACACTCTGTTCCAGAAAGGCTTCCCTCCTGTCCCCCAGTCCTCCACCCACTTGACATTTTAAATAGGTCTGGTATTTTCTGACAGGCAAAGCAGGGTCCCTCCTCCTCTGCTCTACTGGAAGAGTCCTAGACTCCTACACTATTAGATATATGGGAAGAAGAGAGGGAGGAAAGTCTTATTGGAGGCCCAACAGGATTCAGAGTACTTACTGGTCACCCCTAGAATGAAATTTGCTTCAGAGAAAAAAATATGTTATAAATATTGTTGTTCAGTCATTTTTCAGTTGTCTGACTCTTCATGATGCCATTTGAGGTTTTACTGGCAAAGATACTGGAATGGTTTTGTCATTTCTTTCTTCAGCTCATTTTACAGTCAAGGACACTGAGGCAACAGGGTTAAGTGACTTGCCCAAGGTCACACAGCTAGTAAGTGTCTGAAGCCAGGTTTTAATTCCAGAAGATGAGCGTTCTTGACTCCAGGCCTGGAGTCTATATACACATATACTTGTGTATATGTGTATATAGGTATACATGTATATATAATTTATATATACATATATTATATTTCTGCACATTATATATATATATATACACACACACATTATATATTCATTTATTTAAGTACATACTGAAAAACAATTCTGAGTAGATCACTCTTAGATTTTATAACAAGTCAGACCTGGGGAAAATTTTGGACTGCATTCAGAACAAGGTGGCCTTATAAGTTTGGACTGACTAGAAAATGGGGGGGGAACCTGCAGCCTCAAGGCCACGTGTGGCCCTCTAGGTCCTCAAATGTGGCCTTTTGACTGAATCCAAACTTCACAGAACAAATCCCCTTAATAAAAGGATTTGTTCTGTAAAACTTGGATTTCTGAGGACCTAGAAGGCCACAGGCCACATGTGCCTCACCCCTGGACTAGAAATTCTAGAAAGGATAAGGTTTCTGTGTTGTGGGCCTTTCTGCACCCCTCCTCCACCCTGCCCCAATCAAAGCTGCCCCAACTGCACTCACCTTTGGAAAGGTCTAACAAATTCATTCATACTGAGGTATTAATGACTGATAACAGCTTAATGGGTAACCCCCTCAGCTCCACAAGAAAAAACACTGGGCTTTGAGTCAAAAGACCTGACTTTGCCACAAATTAACTGTGTGACCTTGGGTCAGAAGATTTAGAACTAGGTGGGATTGTAGAGACCATCTTGTTTTGAAGAATAAGGAGGCTGGGCTAGGTTACATGACTGGAGTTTATAGGATAATAGATTTGAAACTAAAAGGAACATTAGGAGTCATCTCACCTAATCCCTTTTTTACAGGGAAGGAAACTAAAGCCCAGCAATAGCAGTGACTTGCCCTAGGCTGTACAAGAAAGTGGCAGAGTGGAGACTGGATCCCCACTCAGGCCTTCTGACTCCAAACATGGCGGTTGGGCTTTCCTACTGAATCACTCTGCCTCTCTAACTCTACATTTTCTTTTCTCCAGATTCCTTCAAAGCACAGTCTGAGGTACAAGCCCAACCATGGGGCCTTTCCTGATCTCCCCATTGGTTAGTTCTCTTTCCTTCTTGGAAATTACTTTTCATTACCACATAGATATTTTTTTATTTCCTTAGCTGTATATGTGTTGTGTTCTTCCTAACACTAGAGGCATCTAGGTGGCTCAGTGGACAGAAAACTGGGCCTGGAATCAGAAAGACATGAGTTCAAATTCAGCCTCAGATATTTACTGTCTGACCTTGGGCAGTTTATGTAACCTCTTTTTGCTTCAGTTTCTTCAACTGCAAAGGGGGAGTAATAATAGCACCTACCTCCCAAGGTTGTTGTGAAGATCAAATGAAATAATATTTGTAAAGTGCTTAGCACAGTTCCTGGTACATAGTAGGCCCTTAATAAGTGCTTGCTTCCTTCCTTCCTTCATACTACCTTTTTTCTTAGCGTGATAGTAAGAGGTCATCTTCATCATTGCTCAACCTTCAAAGTGGAAGAAACATAGATTATTAGAGTTGGAAAGGATCTTAGAGAGTATCTAATCTAACCTCATCTATCCCCATCCCTGCCCCACTCATTTTACAAATGAGGAAACCGAGTCCTCATCAGGCCCAAATGAGCATCTGTCCAAAGTTAATTTATAGAAAAGATTTTCACAGCCTGTCCTTGGTAAACTAGCTCCACTGTGAGGGTGATGGGAATGGAAAGAATGCTGCACTAGGAATTAAGATGTTGGGACTCAAATCCTGGCATGACAGCTAATTGCATTGGGCCTCAGTTTCCTCATCTATAAAATGAGAGGGTGGGGAAGCCGAGAGGGTCCCTAAGGTGCCTCCTAGCCCTGACATTCTTTTAGAACTTTCTTATGCCTAACCTCAGTTTGTGGAAGAATGAGGACGCAAACAATATGACCCCACCCTCCCCTCCAACCCACAGACACCGGCCTGACGCCACCCCACAAACACACCCCTGCCCTCTGACCTTTCCCTATTCAATGTTCACACTGCAGCTTACATAAAGCTCTTGGGCAAGTTCCACTTCTCAACACCCAGAACCGATCCTTTGATTAACCTAAAGAGCTGCTCCTCCCTTCCTTAGGTATAGTACAATAAGGTTTAATGGGGGGGGGGGTACAGTTTGAGGCAACTCATGGTAGGGAGACAGGACCTCCCTTGGGGTTACTTAGGGCTGCAGTGACCCCTGCTGGTTCTGCCCTACATTGCCCCTCTTTCCTCTTTCTCCACCCTTCCCTTCCATCCCTTACCTCTGTTCCTTCTCCCTTCACTTCTCCATTCTCCCCAAGGCTTTTCCTCTTCTCTCTTCTTCCCTTCTTTTCTTCCAGTCTGTGATCTCTCCAAATCTCCCTTTCCTCTCTCCTGTCCCTCAAACCTTCTCTCTGTCTTCTCCTCACTCCCTATGTTATCTTCCCAAGTCTTCCCTTCTTGTCCCTTCTTATCCTTTTGCCTCTCCCTCACTCTTCCTTCCCTGTATTCTCTCCCTTCCCTAGGCTCCCTTCCTTCTGTCCTCTTTCCTTTCCCCAAACTTCTTTTCCTCTCTTCTCTCCTCTCATTCTTTCTTTTCCGTTTCCAAGCTCCCTGATCTCCTTTTTTATATTCTTTTTCTCCTCCCCCTCCTCCTCTTCCCTCTTCTCCTCTTCCCCCCCCCCCTTCCTCTTCCTCTATTCCTTTTTCCCTGGTCCTCCATCCTGGCCACCTCAAAATATTGGGGGTGGAGATAAAGAAGAGAGAGTGTGAGAAGAAGAGAAAGTTTGTATCTCTCTGTCCCCATTTCCACATATACCATTCTCCCCATTTCTGGCATTCCTGGGGACCAGCTTGACTATAGTTGAGGGATAAGGAGTACCAGATAAGTCTGAGGGGGATGCATATAGTTTAAGGTCTAAGACACAGGAGAATGGCCTAGGACCATAGAGTCAGAACCAAACAAGCAAGAATTACAGAATCTGAGGTGGAAACAAAACTACAAACTATCCAGCTTTTCCTGAAGCTCTCCACTGAGGCAGATACCATTGCCTCCAACAGCAGCCCGTTATACTCTGGGATAGGTCTCTAGGGAAGTTTTTCCTGATCTCAAATCCACCCCTTTTAAAACTGTCACCCATTGTTCCTGGTTTTGCCCTTTGAGATCAAGTGGAACAAATCTAATCCCTCTGCCAGGTGACTGTCCTTCAAATATTTGAAGATGGCTTTCCTGTTCCTTCTAAGTCTTCTCTTCAGGCTAAATATCACCAGGATTGACCTTTCTTGATTCTGGGACCCTTCACCATCCTGGTAACCCTCCTTCAATCACTCCACATGTTATAATCATCCAGAGCTCCATTAGGATTTCAACACTAAGACAACAAACTTTTCCAGTTTTACCTCCCCATCAATCCCATCCCCAGTTATCACTAATGAACACTCACGTTTCTATGCCACTCTTTTAAAGGTAAAGGTTTCTTTTTCCCACAACAACTCCATAAGGTAAATAATGCAAATATTATAATCCCTATTTTACCAAAGAGAAAACAGCTGCAGGTCACATAACTAGGAAGTAACAGAGTTGAGATTCAAACAAGGTCTCCATATTCCAAGTGTGGTGCTCTTTACACCATTGCCCCCCTCCTCCAATTCAACTGGCATCCTTGTGAAATCCTCCATCCCAAGGGGACAATTTCCTCACAGTCTGAAAACAACAGGTATAGGCTCAGGCTCTCCCAAATCTCTTAATTCCAAGAAAATTCTCTTTTTTCCCTTTATAACATCCTTGCCTTCCATCAGGCACTTTTAACAGAGTTAGTATTGCCTAGGTTTTTCATTATGAATTTTAAAAATTAAAGAAAATCATTCTATTTGTTTCTCATTAAGCTATTTTACTCCTGAAGGTAGGTGTGGTAATACTCTTTTCCCATTACTGATTTAGTTAATAATCAAATGGACAGTATATGGCACTCCAGATTTAATGAAGACAACATCCTCCCACACTCTTTCAGCATATATTGACTGGTCCTCTCTCTTGGCAATCTCCATTCTATGTTTTTCTATTATCTTTTTTAATACTCTGAGATCTTTAATACTTAATTTGACTCCACTTTACTCCAGGGCTCAATTCTGTCACCAGTACCAAGTTAGACCAAGGTCCAGAAGACTTTTCTAAGTGGTTCCAAGTCAGGATACCCTGGCATCTAGCTTATTCTCTCTATCTAAAGAGATTTCACTCTAAACAGACAGTAAAGTGGACCACTCCCCCCAACCAACTAATCTCAATATACTCTACTCTCCTTCTGCCCTTGACTTTTGATTCCCCGCTTAACCATCCTAAATCCCTATTTTTACAGCAATGTAATTGAACAATAGATCATAGGCTTTACTACTGTCAGCGTGGTGTAGTGGAAAGGGCACTGGATTTGGAATCTGAAAGCTGGGCTCAAATTCCCATTTAAACATTTGAACTAGCTACTTGCTAGTTGTACAAGCTTAGTTACCTTTACCAAAGCTCTCTTCTCATGCTATATCATCTCCTAACTAGGTAGTACAGTTACAAACTACATCAGACAGTGGATCACAAATCCTTAAAGTATAAGACCTTGGGCAATAGATCTAGAATTGAAGGAACCTTAAAGATCCCTGAGTTCAACCCCTTTATTTTATGGATGAGGAAACTTAGGCCCAGAGAGATTAACTCACTTGTCTAGGGTCACACAATTAGAGCCTGAGGCAAAATTTCTTCTCATCGTTCAGTCATATCTGACTTTTTGTGACTCCATGGACCATAGCATGCCAGTCCCTTCTATCCCTCACTATACTTGAAGTCTGTTCAGGTTTATGCACCTCGTTTCCATGACACTATCTGTCAATCTCATCCTCTGCCATCCCCTTTTCCTTTTGCTTTCAATCTTTCCCAACATCAGGGTCTTTTCCAATGAGTCCTGTCTTCTCATTATGTGTTCAAAATATTTAAGTCTTAGCTTCAGTATTTGACTTTCCAGTGAACAGCCTGAATTAATTTCTTTAATTACTGAGCCCCATCTTCTCCTTCCAAAACATAATCTTGTAGGAGGGCTTTGCAAATTAACTCCTTACCCAACCGATGACATTGCTTCACTGCAGAGATTGTTACCATTGTGGAAACAAATACATACAAAGCAAGCTACACACAGAATAAACAGGAAATAATTAAAAGAAAGGACTGGAATTAAGAAAGATTAGGAAACGCTTCCTATTGAAGGTGGTATTTTAATGAGGACTTAAAGGAAATCAGCAGCTAGGTGATGTAGTGGCTAGAGCACTGGGCCTGGAGTCAGGAAGATTCATCTTCTTGAGTTCAAATCCCAAATCTGATCTCAGATACTTACTAGCTGTGTGACCCTGGGCATATCACTTACCTGCCCATCTCAGTTTCCTTATCTGTAAAATGAGCTGGAGAAGGAAATGGCCAACCACTCCAGCATCTTTGCCAAGAAAACTCCCAAAAGGGTCATGAAGAGTTGGACAGGGCCGAAATGACAGAACAACAACAAATAAAAGAAGCAGGAAAGCGAGCAGAGTGGAAGAAGGGGAACATTCCTGGCATGGAGGACAGCCAAAAGGCCCAGAGTCCAGAGATGGAGTTTCTTGTTTATGGAATAGCCATGAGGCTGGTGTCACTAAAGTGAAGAGTGTGGGGTTAAGAAGAGACTGAAAAGGAAAGAAAGTGGAGGCACCAATTGTAGATGACCTTTTCAGGGAATTTAGCTACAACAGGCAGAAGAGATATAAGAAGATAGTGGTGATGGAAGGATCAACTGAGGGGAGACATGGGCATGTTTGTAGACAGTAGGACAGAGCCAGTAGATAGGGAGAGGTTGAAAATGAGTGAAAGAATGGGGATAACAGAGGGGGCAGTCTATTGGAGATGGGAAGGAATGGAATCACTTGAATAGGTAGAGGGGGAAGGAGTAAGGTCACTTCATCATGTGAAACAGGGGTGAAGGAGGAGAGAGTGGCAGAAAGCACATGAGTGATAGGATATGAAAAAGACAGGAGAAAGAGAAGTTCATGGCAAATGGCCTCAATTTTTTCTGTAAAATATGAGGCAAAGTTCTGAGTGCTGAAAAACTAGATCACTCCTCCCCCAACATCCTCCTTCCCAGGCCCTGTGCATGTCTCTCTGGGCCCCTCAGTACACCTACCTCTCAAGACTGCCACGCTGATATGAAGATGCCTGCCCCATCCTTATGTCATATACAGAGATTAACATCCCTCCTATAGCTCCACCTTTTACTTCTCTGGAATATCAGCCCAAGGTGGAACCAGTGAAGAGAGGATGGTGCTTTTTCAGCTTAAGGGAATAAGGCTGTTTGAACCAATTAGCAACCTTCAAGGGTAATGGGGTGTGTGTCTATGGAGTGTATCCTGTCCTGTATGCCCTTTGGGGGAAGGGGGGCGGGTAGGAAATGAACAGTTGTGCAGCTGTGTCCTAAGGCCCTGGATACTATCCTGACTTCCTTAGAAGGATGTCTGCTAATTCTAGGGTTAGAAACCCTCCCCTACTGGCTCTAGCCAAGATGATAACCATTTCTCCCTTCTTTTCCCATCTAATTTCTCTACCTCTTCTCCAGCAGTCATTTCATCCCAAAGATGCCTCTGCTCTGAGGCCTGTTCTGAATTGGTGAGTCCCTGGAGCAGATTTCATGAGGTCCCCAGACTATGTTCACTTCACTTATGGCTTCATTCTTCACCATCCAATCTTCTTTATCTCCTTGCCAGCCCCCACACCCCTTTTCCCTTCCTCCCTCTCCCACAATTTCCAACTCCCCTTTATATGTTGCCTTTTATTAAAGACAAATTTAAATTTGTCTATTAAAATGTAAGTTCCTTAAATTCAGCAACTTTTTTTTTCTTTTACTTATATTTTCAGCACTTAGTATAGTCCCTGGCACAAGGTAAGCATGTAATAAATGTTCTATCTGTCTGGGAATCTATAGATCTGGAAGGGTAAAAATAAGTCCCAATGGTTCAATTACCTCAAAGACTAAGAGAACGTGATGGGGAAGGGCCACAAACCATTCCAATGGGAGGAGGGTATAAGAAAATGTCTGGAGCATGGATTAATATCTGGGGAAGGAAGACCTGTGTGGGGCCAAGCCATGAATGACCAATAATCATCAGGAGGGCAAAAGTAGCAGGCAGTAGGGAGCAAATTGTGCTTAAAAGAAAAAAACCAGATGGGGTAGGAAGTACAAATGTGAACTTTCTTGCCTCAGCCTTAGGATGCTCCTATACAGACCACTCTAATGACTTCACTTTCAGTGGACCAGGCCAAGCAGAAGGCTAGGACCGAGGGGCCCCACCAGTATCTGCTTCCTTTGGAGGCAAGCCAAAGACATGAGCATGACTTCAACCCACCCCACCCTCCTACAACCGCACCAAAAGACTCATTTGTCTGTCTCCACCTAGCTCCTTACACTCTTAGCAGCAGACTCCTCTCTGGCCCCTTCTTTTCCTATCAGACAATACAGTTCCCCTCCTTTCCCCTTATCTACTCTCATGCCATCACCTCCCTCTGCCAGAATCTAATTCTCTTCTAAATTCTATTCAATTCTTCTCCAACTACATACAGTTTTCAGGAAATCTCTGATTCACCACACCTGCCATCAATCCTTCCCATATTTTATATCCCCATAGAATTTGTGGATTCAATATTTATAATTGAGAATCAGAGGATAATATTTAGGGCCAGAAGGAGCCTTAGAATCTACCTAGTGCTAGTCCAACACATAGACACAGACAGACAGACAGACAGACACACACACACACACACACACACACACACACACACACACGCTCTGCCCCTAAGCTTTACATCTGTATAAGGCCTGTTACTATGCAGAAAACAACCTACAACCCCATGAAGAGAGATGATTCAGGTGGTGATGGTAAATGATACCTCTAGCCCCCTCCCAAATAGGAGAGGTGGAAACTACTAATAGACAAGGGTAGCTCCCACTCCATCTCCCATGACACCAGAAGAATTCTACCAATCCCTGTGTTCATCCTTATATAGTTTAGTCATGACTGGTTGTGATGAAAAGGTGCCTGGGGGGTCTGTTGGTACATTTGAAAAAAACTCCACCTCCCTTGACCTTCCTGAGTATAAAACAATATTACTCCTAGTCACTGCTTCTATTTAGACCTAGCCTAAAATTTTAGACAGATGTAGGTTTTCCTAGACCTATTATCTATGCTTCTTTTCCTCCCAGGAATGAGAATGGTTCTCAAAACTCATTTAAATTTAGATATTTTCTACATGAACTAAATTCTAAGCATGTCACCTCCTACTGTACTTGTGTTATGATGAGCTACTGACCAGAAAAGCTAATTGGAGAATATATTTTTGTAACCCTTTTGTGTGTACTATCTATGATTTGTATATCATCAACAAACCCTGCAGAGTTCAAATCAAGTAAAATGAGGCTGAATTTCTCTTCTTTGAGGTCTAGAAGTGAACTGATTTACTGGGAGTGAGGGTACTAATGATCATCATAATTATGATGTTAATGGTGGTGATGTGAACAATAATGGTGGTAAAAATGATGATGTCAGTCCTAAGGTAGCATCTCAGCTAGAGCCCTTCTCTCCCTCTGGTCTTGCTGCTTGCTCTCCTATAGAAACAACAATGAGTCCTGATGATGTCAATAAACAGCAAGCTATTGTCTCTGCTAAGACTGGGCCCTCTGCTGAGTTCTTTCCATGAAATTGGGGTTCTCTCTTGATATGCTCTCTGCTGCCATCTTCAGGACTTCAGCTATAATTCAAACTCTTCTCCCAAAGTGTGACAGCTAAACTCAGCTCTTTTAGCTCATAGCCCCACAGGTTATTTCAGCTCTTTTGTGATTTAGACCCCAGCCAATAGCACCTAGACAAATAACTAGAGAAACCCTTAGGAATTTGTCTGTGTTTTCAACTGATTTCCTCCCCCAAGCTTGGATTCAACAATTTATTTAGCAACTACAATGTGTTGTACTTGTTGATAGGGATACAATACAAAGAATAAAACCATCTCTCTTCCTATGGAGCTTGCTATTATCTGAGTTGTGATCTGAAAACTCCTTTTTATTCCTTTCAAACAGCTGAAGTGGAAACCTGGATGCCTTCAAATCATCCTAGTGAATCAGTTGGTCAACTAGGCACACCATTTAGCAAAACCAAAAATGATCTGAGTGAAGCTATGGTGAAAAGATTCCTTTCTGGGGAGACATAGGAGAGAACAGATTGGGGAAGGGGTTATACAGTGGGATGGCTGTCTTGAGGTGTTGGGTAGGGGAAAGATGGGGAGAAAATTTGTAACTCAAAATCTCATGGAAATGAATGATGTAAACAAGAAAATAAATAAATTAATTTATTATTTAAAAAAAGATTCCTTTCTTTGCCAATCATGCCGCTAAGTTACACAAATCAACTCAGGAGCAAGATTTTAAAGGGTCAGGTGACCTTTGTCCTGCTCCATGATCACTACCACCACCACCATCACCACCCTCAATCAAAACGCTGTACTAGGGAGCTGGTGACCTTTATCTTATTACCCCACCCACTCACCCCTCAGCAACCCAATCATTGCACTCTCTATAATGATGGTTGTGATACTTCTCTGATCATGGAAAAGAGCACTATGGGGCATGAGAAAGGGCTAGAGGAGGGAATACCTTCAGGCCAACAGAAGAAATCTACTCCCTCTTAATCACATTCTCCATCTAATGTCCAGGACCCTTAGGGACGTGAATAGCAGAGCAAAATCATTCCTTCTAAAACCACAGCCACAGAAGGAACATTGGGGCTCTGGGCTCTGGTAGAAAGTTGTACTCTATACTCAAACAAGAGAATTCAGTTAATAGTCCTCATGCCTAGTATCCCCACTCTGACAACCAAGGTGGGCCTCTATGCCTGTCTCCCCTACTCACAAGCAGAGTGTCTTTCTTCGCACGTTGCTTCAGGGACTCAAGGAAAATCACAATTTCTCTGGGTCTCATTTTCCTCAATGAAAGGTTTGGGATAAGATGGCTTCTAAAGTCCCATCCAACTTTAATTCTACAATCTTTTGAGCCCTTCCCCTGTCACTTCCCCTCCTTACAAACTAAGACCTAAAATGGTACACTTTCTAATGGTACACCTCTCAGGATCATAGCCAAGTCCTTCATTCTCTCCCTCTAGATCAATCTACCAGCTTATTCCAACAATGATGACCCCAGCCAAACCATGCCTTCTCTGCCATCCCTTTCCCCTTTCCTTACCAGTCTTTGTGCAGGTCATCTCCCAAGTCTAGGTGACCTCCTCCTCCCCACCCCCATCAAGGAATCCCTCAAGCCCTAGCCTTCTCCATTTCTTTTCAAACCTGTTCCTCACATATCTCCTCCAGGAAGCTTTCCTTGATTCAACACAGTTATTCTATTCTTTGGGGTCCCCTCAGCTCTAGTATGCTTAGTTTCTATTTTGTTCACTGGCTGGTGGGGAGGGGGGATTCTGGATTAGATCTGGAGCCTACTGGAGCCTCCTGCTCGGAAATGCTTCTTCCTCTCCCCCTGGCAGCTATTTGATCTGGCTGAAGCCCAGCTGGCAGGCTCAGCAGCCAAGGAGCTGAGGTGGGGGGGAGGGAACACACAGGGCTAGGCAGCTCCCTCCTTATATCCCAGAGCTCCTGGGAGCTGGGCCAGTGACAGAGCCTCCTTCTCCCAAACCCCCTCTCTGCTTACCCTTGACCCTTTCTCCCTCTCTTCCCTATTCCCCTGGCCCCTCCCATCCCTCAAAGGGGAATTCTAGTGACCAAACATGATCCCCCCCTATCCCAGCCCTCCCTTCCTCTCTCTGACCCTACCAGCCAAGAATGACACATGGTAGAAGAGAAAGAGAAGAGAGGAGAATGGAGACAGACAGAGGCAGATATGACAGAAACTGAAAAACTACAAACCAAAGAGGGGAGATATACAAAGAGACTCAGAAACCTGTTCTTCTGAGAAGCCATGCAGATAACCAAGTGAGTGTGAGCTACAGGTGTGATCTCAGAGAAGGATTCCAAGGCTATTATATTTTGGTATTTCCCAGGAACCTCCAGATCCCAGATTTTCTTTTGCTCTTCTCTGCACACAGTCCCAGACAATCACTTTCCTTTGTCCCTTCCCCCCTCTTTAGTACTGCCTTTACAATTTGTGTTTCTGTGTTATGGGTGGGGAAGGAAATCTCACAGTTGAGCTGCCCCAACCTAGAAAAATTCTCTAGGAGATCTGATTCAGTCTGCCTGAATCTACTAACTCTTCATTTGGGAGATGGGGGTGGGGGATGGAGGAGGGATGCTGTGTTTCCTTCTCCTCTCCCCTAAAATTTTATCTTCCTTCCTCATTGTGGGCAGGAAAACATGGAAAAGTAGAATGAGCCTTAGTCGGGGTATACCTCCCTGAAGGCAATACCACTGACTGGGTATATTCAACATGCTTGTTGAATGAATAAATGTTTCCTAAATGAATAAGATTTTCCCTAGGGCTCTCTCCAGGTATAGGACAGAAGATTTTCCCTCTACCTCCTCATCCTGCAGATTTGCATACTGTTTGCCCATAAAGATTTACATGAGCTGGGTTGGCATTTCTCAAGCCTGGAAATCTTGGCCAGGCCACAGATGGCCTCTGGGCCACAGCAGATCCAGAGGCTCCCAGGGCCTCTTATGCTGCTGTACATCTGGAAGGTGTTAGCTTCCCCTTTCCTCCCTTCCCTCCTCAGCTGTGTCCAGCTGTGCCACAAGAGCCAACTTCTGGGAAAAGCCCTAAGAGCTAGAGGCGACTAACAAGCAGGATGGGTGGGAAGAGAGGCAGACTGTGCTCCACCCCCCTCGCCCTACCTCTCTCTGAGGAACCTAAGAAAGAGTGATGAGCCCCCCACCCACCCATCCCCCAATCCAACTATGAAAAGTAAAAGGAAGAGAGGGCAAAGGGTTAAAATGAAGCTTTCCTTATGAATAAGCATAACAGCGACCAGAATCCAAGGAAGCTGTATCCTCTTACCCCTCCCCCTACTCCCAGTCTAGAGGGTTACTAAGGTTTAAATAATAGAGGAGGCAAGTCAGGAAGGAGAGGAAGCAATAATCCGTGTTTCTATGAAAAAAAATCATTTGGCCTGAGCCTCAGTCTGTAAAATGTGGGTCACGTTTGCCGGACCCCCAAGCACTGCCATCAGACATGCTCGTGAATGCTAAGGCTTCCTGGTCCTTGTCATACCACCCTTGGATGCACATTTAAGACTTCCAAATCTTGCTCTCCACCCTGCACGGATGTACCCTCCTAAATGTGCAGCTCCCCCCCAATTAGAATGTGAGCTTCTTGAGAGCAAGAGTTGTCTTACTTTTCTATTTATATCCTGAGCACTCAACACAGTTCTTTGTACAGAGTAAATGCTTAACAAATGCTTTTCTGTTTATTCAACCTGCCTTGTGGGGTTGTCATAAGGAAAGCATTTTGTAAACCTTAATCCACTACATGGGGGGGGGGGGGGGAGGAGAGAGTGGGGAGGCAGAGCAGGGAGAAGCTGTGCAGAGTGATTATACAGGCAAGGGAGTAGAGAAACAGAGAATGATCCAGCTGGACCAGAGCTTCAAAGGGTCATCTAGTCTCTCCCCCTGCCTCCAGGCAGAACAGCTGCCGCCTGAAAATTTAGGTCAGAAATCCCTTGCCTAAGTAATAATGGAGAAAAAAACTACCTGCCCCCCAACCCCATGCCTTTTTTAGAAACTTTCCAGGTCAGAAAGTGGATAAGAGGAGTGGGTTAGGGGAAGGGGGTCCTGCAGTAGGTAGACTTGTGTAGATGGGCTCTATAATAGCAAACCAGAAAATCATGAGCTATTGAAGGTTAGTAGATGGTGGGAATCAGATCATAGGATATAGTGATCATTGATTTGGAATTGGAAGGAACCTTAGAGACCACTGATTTCAACCCTTTCATTTTACAAATGAGGAAACTGAGGCACAGAGAGGTTAAGTGACTTTTCTAATGTCATACAGCTAATGTCTAGGGCACAATTCAAACTCGGGTCTTCTAACATCCTATACACTACAGAGCTAAAGGACCTCAGAGTCAAGACTCCCAGTTTTACAGATGAGGAAACTAAGGCCCAGGGAGGTTAACTGACTTGAGCAAAGATGCACAGGTAGTAATCAGCAGAGGAGGAATTCAAACCCAGATTGTCTGATTCCAAATCCATTCTTCTTTCCACTGCTCTGCTCTGATTTCCTAACCCCTCTAAAGTATCACACACCAACAAATGGTCAAATTCTCATTGAAAATTTCCAGAAAAGCACAGTTCATTACCTGCTGAGGTAGCCCATTTAATTTTCAGACAGCTCTAATCATAAGGAAGGTTTTCTTTACTTGGACCTAAAACCTACTTCTCTGCAAAGTCTACCATTACTCCTAGTCCTACCCCGCTAAGGCCCAGGTGAAAAAATCATAAGATCGTGGAATTTCAGGCTGGAAGAGATTGCTGAGTTCATCTAGAAAAACTCATTTTACAGATAAAAACATTAGAGCCAAAGAGGTAAATGTGACTTTAATTCAACAAGCACTTATTGAGTGCCTACTATGGCTGGACTAAATGGCCTCTGATTTCCTTACAGCCCTAAATCTACGGTTTTTGTCCATTGTGCTCGAAAAGGACCACAATGACATCACTATGTCAGGGTCAAGGGATAGTATGTCTGACTGTGGCTGATCAGGCCAATATAAGCTCAGAAGGCTCTACCACAAGTCAGGCACAAATAATCCATATGAACATTTGGAGTAGAAATGTCTCTAAATTTGTACACCTCAAGTTCTAGATTGAATGTGAAAAAAGCTAGAGGTATAAGACATTCCCTACCCTCAAGGAGCCTACATGCTGCTGGAGATAATTTTCTTTTGGGTTAGCTCAAGGTCAGAAAAGTAGTAGGAGCAGAGTAGTAAGTGGCAGCTCAATGGCTCAGTAGATAGAACAATGGACCTGGAGTCAGAAGGCCTGATTTAGTGACCCTGGGCAAGTCACTTAACCCCATTCTGTTCAGTTTCCTCACCTGTAAAATGAGCTGAGAAAGAAATGGCAAACCACTCCAGTATCCTTGTCAAGAAAACCCCAAATGTGGTCACAAAGAGCAGGACTCAACTGAAAAATGACTAAACAACAAAAGAGATTCAAACCTATATTCCCAGATTCTAAATCTTGTGTTCTTTTTACTGTCTCCTCAAGTTAGATTCTCTTCCACATGACAATCCTTGATATATTTGAAGAGAGCTACCATGCTCCTTCTAAGACTCCTTTTCTCTAGGCTAAATGTACCCATTTTCTTTCTATCTATCCTCTGGGGGACCTACATTCAGATTCTTACTCTTATTCTTCCTATTTGTGAGACCTTAGTCAAGTCACTTACCTCCCTAGTCTCATTTTCCTCATTTATAAAATGAGTAGATTGGATCTGTGCTTCATAGTCTCCTTCAAGCACTAGGTTGTAACTGAGATTTTTCCTGATCCAACTACTAGGTTCTTTCTCCCTAACTACCTTCTATTTTACTATTTTGTGCTTATTTTTTATTGTCTTTATATTTGTACGGGAAAGAGTCCTCTCCCTCTCAGCCAACATAGTCACAAAAGGCCCAGAATATGATTATAAGGTGTTAATGAAATGTTCCGTTGACTATAGAAATGAATCTATGCCTTGATCCCTTTACTGGTGCCAACACTTCTCTAACTGGGTCAAGAAAAGATTGGCTCTAGATAGGCTAAGCAAGCAGGTTGGCTGGGGGGGGGGGGGGGGGAGGAGGGGAAGTGGGGAAGAGGGAAAGGGGAAAGAGGGAGGACAACTTTAAATGGCCCTGCACTAGTTTCATAGCTGAAGGCAATTAGGAAAGTAAGTATATTTTCCTTTCCATTCCCACCCCTACTCCACCCAAAAAGCTGACCATATCAGAGCTACTACTAGGACAAAAACACTGCATCTAGTGGGAAGCAAAGCTACACACTGAAGACAGACACAGAAAGCAGTTCAAGGAATATGATCCCCAGCAAAACGAAGAGTCAAGACGAGGAAAGAAGTCGCTCCTGAATATCCAATGTGAGTACTCTATGAAGAAAGAAAGGACATTCAGGTCCACCCTTAAGCACCAGGAGTTGTAAGCTGCCTTTGCTACCAGGTATAGCCTACACGTGTGCCTCACTATTCTAAATCTGAGTCCATTTTCCCCATGGATACTGTGTATATTTATCACAGAGTGTACTTCAGGGGTTTTGGGGAGGAGAATGTTTTGTACCTACTGTTCTTACTATGCCTTCTTGGTAAATGCCTTTACTAAGAGTTAATTCAGTCTACTGGCTGATTATTAATGAGAAGTCCACTAGTGGGGGCTCCTAAACTATATACTATTAGGAGGAGTCACCCACAGGGTTATCCCATGGAACCACCTTTCTGGGGGCCCAATTTGCAAGCACAAGTTAAGGGGGTAGTCTAAAAGGGTATGTCACACATTCATTCTGTATACACATATATATGTGTGTATGTATGTGTTTCCCCCAGTGGAATGGGAACTCCTTAAAAGTAAGGAATATTCACTTCCTTATATTTCTATCACCAGTACCTAACACAGTGTTTGGCATAGTGGGTATTTAATAAATGTTTTTAACTGATTGACTGATTAATGGCTTCTGAGACTCCTTTCAATTTCCAGGTCTGTGATTCTGTGGTCCTATGATCTCTTATCCAGTCCCCTCACCATCCTTGTTGCCTTCCTCTGGACATGCCCAAGTTTGCCCAGGAAGTCTTCCGATATTAGCCTGACCTCACCTTGATTTTATCTTGACTTAATATACTCCTGGCATTTATGTGTTCAGTTTACAATCTATTCTTTTACATTTCCTCATATGTTGCTTTTGTAGGGGTTTTACAGTCTTTCCCAAGTGTGTATTCTATGTGTCCTCAACTGAATTATAAATTCCCTGAAGGTCTCATTGTAATGGGAATGGGTTTGAAAATCTTCCCTGCCCCTTAATAGACCTGGGGGGGAATTTGAAGCCCTGCTCCGCTTTGAAAGTAAACTCTGCCCCCTAATAGGCTGAATGTGATCACATGGAGCCTGTGGTGGAGAGAATTTGCTAACAGATGGATCAGAGCCCACAGGAAGTTTCCCTGCTGTGAAGATAAACTCTACCCCCTAATAAGCTGAATGTAGCCACACGGAGCATGTGGTGGGAGGAGTTTGCTGAAGGGAAGCAGAGCTCACAGGAAGCTGGTAGTCAGAGATAGCAAAATGGTGGGAGAGAAAGGATGCTCAGGTAAAGAGATAGAGAGATTTGTGAGTAAATATTGATCTTGTATTGGTTTGTGGGAAGGCTAAAGGATGCTATGGCTCTCAGTATTATTATAGCTTCTGAATATCTTAGGTAATATGATGGAATTGGCTTACTGGTTTTGGGATTTGGTTTTCTGGTGTCTGAATAAATGCTTCAGTTCTATCCTCTATATGGAGAGTTTGTTATATTTTGTGATGGAATGTCATGTGATATTTATAGTCAGGTCTTTATCATGATTGTGGGGGCTGTAAATATTGCCCTGGCACTACACCCATACAAACCTATTTTCATCAGATGGAGACTCCCTTGATGGCAGGCTTGAATGCTACAATATCTACCAGGAAAAGACAGTTTTCTGGCTGAATGAAACTCAAGATTTTATTTTAGAGGCATTTGTTACGTCACAGAAAGTAAGTACTGTTCATTCAGCATCCGCTATACATTTCAGCCCTGTGAGCCTGTGGAGAAATTTAAAAGAATATCTTTCTCCCACCCTCAGGGAATTGCCATTCTGACATATAAGGGAGTTCTTGCCCTCAGGGAGCTTCTAGTTTGGCTGGAGATAAAGTCCCTGTTCTCTGGAAGCTTTCTGGGTGGTAAAGTAATTTAGTCACTTCCTTCTAGGGGGTCTCAGTCTCATGGAGAAGGAAACTTCCCACAACCTCACCCTTTTAAACTCTAGCTCTGAGTACAACACTTCCATTCCTGTGTATCAAGGAACTGGCAGGCGTGCAGAGGACAGCAAGGGGTATGACTGCATACAGATTGCTGCAATGACAGTGCCTTGGAGAGACTTTGGGACACGGATAAACACTCCATAACTTGTTCCAATCTGCTGAGCATGTGGTGAATGGCAGTCTCTGAGGGACTGTGGAGCCAGAACCAGCGGCCTTATCAAAAGGCCTTAGTCATGTGGACTTGGCCCTTGTTGGTTGAATCACCCTCTCAGTTCTGATTCCTTCACTGACAGCATCATGTGAGAGATAATGCCTCTTCTACAACATGTGGCCTATGACTACAGACCTTGGTTCCTTGTCTACCTTAGTGTCTGTTCTTTTGTTTTTAGTGAAGGAGATTAATCCGAAGGCTATGACCTTATGAGTTTTGAAAGGTCAGAAGAGTCAGCTGTCCAAGAGTCATCAGTACTGGGATTTCCAGTCAGCTCAGCATTGACTCTGATAATTGACCTCTGAGAACCTAACAGTAGCTAGGATTAATCCAGTAGTCATACCACATCTAAACATGAACTTGGTGGGACCAATGCTACATTGGGACCAATGCTGTGTAGAAACTATACTAAGTCTGAAACTGATCTCTCAAGAGGCTGAGGTGGTATAGGGACCGATATGTCCTTGAGTTGTGGGAGATTGTACTTTTTGCTATGTCTTTGAAATGAATATCCCTTTGTAAAAGCTAACTGGTAGAGGCAGCTAGGTGACAAGATGGATAGAGTACTGGCCCTGGAGTCAGAAGGACCTGTGTTCAAATCCAGCTTGAGATACCTACTAGCTGTGTGACCCTGGGCAAGTCACTTAACCCCACTGCCTCAAAAAAAAAAAAAGGTAATTGGTGAAATCAGGGGTGGAGAACCTGCAGCCTTAAGGCCACATGTGGCATTCTGACTAAGTCTAAGTTTTACAGAACAAATCTTTTTATTAAGGGGATTTGTTTTGTGGAGTTTGGGTTCAGTCAAAGGGCCGCACTTGAGGACCTAGAGGGCCCGATGTGGCATTGAGGTTGCAGGTTCCCCATCTCTAGGTTAAATGGACCCGGGGAATTGTTATGGTAGCTAACTGTGAGAGGAATACAAGCCAATAACATTAGACAAGAGAAATCCCAAACCCCTCAGGGGCATTTCTAGAACCTGAGGGTGACTTAGCAGCCTGATTTTAAGATACTGAGCATATGCAACACATGTGGAAAGAACATGTTAATCTTTTGACCTTAATTCTAGTCATCATTCCCTCCGACTTCCCATCTAAACACTTCCCCATACATATTGTCTTCCACTGTCAGCATAGGAGTGCCTTGGTAGTGGGGATTGTCTTGGCTGTTTGTATTTGTACCCACAGCACCTGGCACAGTATCTGGCACAAAGAAAGTATTTAATACCTGCTTTTTTGAATGTCTCTTTGGAAGCTAAGCCCCCTGAATAACCATGTAGTTTTGTTTGAGAGATGGATTCAGAACTCTGAGGCACAAGAAACATTGGGGAATTATTAACTCAGTAACAAGGATATAGAGAGACAGCATGACACAGCGGATAGAAAGCTGACCTGGGTTCAAATCCTGTCTCTGTCACATTCTAGGTATGTGTCCCTGTGTTGATTAACCTCTCAGTAACACGGCAAACTCCCAAAAACTTCAAGTTGCAAAACAGTAGATGATATCCAGTGGTAGGGGGTGTTCCTCACCAAGAATTCCCTAAATGATGATGAAATCACAGGTCGGGTCCCCCTAAAAAAATACCCAAACATACAAACCCAGTATAAACTGACACATATCAAGTATATGAAAGTACAAACATTACAAATATGCAAATCTATTTTTAAAAACTACTCCTGTGTGATAAAAATAAACAAGTAACCATAGTTTTTTTTAAAGAGAATGGCAATGGGTAAATTAGCATCATTCATGGCACAGCTGAAAAAGAACTTGCTCTGAAATCAGAAGACCCACGGGCTGCTAAGTGATACAGTAAAAAGAGCACCATCCCTGAAGTCAGGAGGACCTGAATTCAAATAAAGCCTCAGACACTTGACACTTAACTAGCTGTGTGATGTTGGGCACATCACTTAACCCTGTTTACCTCAGTTTCCTCATCTATAAAATGATATGCAAAAGGAAATGGCAAACTAGTCCAGTATCTTTGCCAAGAAAACCCCAAATGGGGTTGTGAAGAGTCAGACACTACTAAAAAGACTGAATCACAAAAGCAAATCATTATCCACAAGTACAAATGGCTGCAATACTTCCCCACTTGTCTCCAAAGTAAATGCACCTAAATTAGAACTATTAGTCACTCTCCAACACCACACTCTAGGTCCCACTTGGAAGCCTGGAGGAGCTGAGGCATCCACAGGATATATGTGTGTATATTTAGATATATTGCATATAGACACAGATATAGATGTGTGTATATAGATCGAGATATAGACATAGATAGATGTGTGAATAGCTAGATATATATATAGATGATGTAGATGTAGATGTAGGTGTAGATGTAGATGTAGATGTACTTATATATGTACATGTAGATATAGATGTACATGTAGATGTACATGCAGATGTAGATGTAGATGTACTTGTAGATGTACATGTACATGTAGATGTACATGTACATGTGTGTATATAGATCTAGATATAGATGATGTAGATGTAGATGTAGATGTAGATATAATGTACTTATAGATGTAAATGTACTTGTAGATGTAGATGTAGATGTATTTGTAGATGTAGATGTAGATGTACTTGTAGATGTAGATGTAGATGTATTTGTAGATGTAGATGTAGATGTACTTGTAGATGTACATGTACATGTACATGTAATGTAGATATACATGTAGGTGTAGATGTACATGTAGATGTAGATGTACATGTAGATGTAGATGTAGATATACTTGTAGATGTAGATGTAGGTGTAGATGTAGATGTAGATGTACTTGTAGATGTATGTGTAGATGTAGATATAGCTGTAGATGTACATGTAGATGGAGATGTACTTGTAGATGGAGATGTACTTGTAGATGTAGATTTACATGTAGATGTAGATGTACTTGTAGATGTAGATGTACTTGTAGATGTACATGTACATGTAGATGTAGATGTACTTGTAGATGTAGATGTAGATGTAGATGTAGGTGTAGGTGTAGATGTAAATGTACTTGTAGATATAGATGTACTTGTAGATGTAGATGTACATGTACATGTACATGTAGATGTACTTGTACATGTAGATGTAGATGTCCTTGTAGATGTAGATGTAGATGTACTTGTAGATGTAGATGTAGATGTACTTATAGATGTAGATGTACTTGTAGATGTAGATATACTTGTAGATGTAGATGTACATGTAGATGTACATGTAGATGTAGATGTACTTGTAGACACAGATGTACGTATAGATGTAGACATAGGTGTAGATGTACTTGTAGATGTAGATGTACATGTACATGTAGATGTACATGTAGATACAGATGTACTTGTAGATGTAGA
>CM053586.1:167431671-167453327 GCA_028646515.1 Pseudochirops corinnae
GAGGTTGGTGCTATTATTCTCCTTTTGCAATTGAAGAAACCAAGGTGAATAAAGGTTAAGTGATTTGCCCATGATTATACAGTAAGCAAGCACCTGAGGTCGAATTTGAACTCAGGTCTTCCTGATTCCACCAGTAATATGCCATCTAGTTGTTAGAAAGTTTTTCCTTACATTAAGCCTACATCTTCACCTCTGTAGCTTCACTAATACCTAGTTCCTCCCTCTGGGACTGAGCAGAAAAGGTCTAATCTCTCTTCTATGTGAAAGACCCTCAGATATTTGAAAAAAGCTCTCATTCTCACCTCTTCCTTTAGTCTTTTCTTTTCTAGGGTATACATCCCTAGTTCTTTCAGTGGATCTTTATATGATATGATCTTTTTAATTTTTTTTTTTTGCAGGGGGAAGGCAGGGCAATTGGGGTTAAGTGACTTGCCCAAGGTCACATGGCTAGTAAGTGTTAAGTGTCTGAGACTGGATTTGAACTCAGGTCCTCCTGACTCCAGGGCTGTACCACCTAGCTGCCCCATGATATGATCTTTTAAAAACTAGTATTTTATTTTTTCCAATTATACATAAAGACAGTTTTGATTTCCAGAATATTCTCCCTTTCTCCTTTTCTTCCCTTCCTCCTAAAATGGTAAACAATTTGATATAGATTATATATGTGCAATCTTGTAAAACATATTTCAGTATTAGTCAAGTTGTGGAAGAAACCAACCAAAAGGAAAAAACAAACAGAAAGAAAGTGAAGAGTGTGCTTCTATCTGCATTCAGAGTCCACCAGTACTTTCTTTGGATGTGGATGGCGTTTTTTATCATGAGTCCTTTGGAATTGTCTTGTATCATTGTGTTGCTGAGAGGAGCCAAGTCATTCACAGTTATCATTACACAATGTTGCTGTTACTGTGTACAATGCTCTCCTGGTTCTGCTCATTTCACTTTGCATTAGTTCATGTAAGTCTTTCCAGGTTTTTCTGAAATCTGTCTGTTCATCATTTTTTTTATTGTGCAATATTATTCCATTACATTCATGTAATGTAATGAATATACCTTGTTCAGCCATTCCCCAATTAATGGGCATCCCCTCAATTTCCAATTTTTTGCCACCACAAGGAGAGCTGCTATAAATGTTTTTGTGCATGTAGATCCTTTTCCCATTTTTATGATCTCTTTGAGATATAGACCTAGTAGTGGTATTACTGGATCGAAGTTTAATTACCCTTTGGACATTGGATCATATGATATGGTCTTGAGGACCTTCACCACTGTTTTCCCTCCTTTAGACAATCGTTAGCTTGTCAGTGTCGGTCAATCAGGTAGTGTTTTATTAAGCTCTTGCTATGTGCCAGGAACTGTGTAAAAAACACAATGTCTAGAACTGAACACAATATTCCAGATGTTTTCAACCTGGGGGGAAGGTGTGTACTGAGGGACTGTTATTTCCGTCATTTTGGACACTATGCTCATTTAATATAGCCTAGATTGCATTAGCTATTTATTATTGTTTTCAGCTGAAGGGTGAGGGTCTGAACTAGAGTTGTGATAGTCTGAAAGTAAAGAAATGGAAAGGTGTAATAGGTAAGGATTATAGAATTAGAACTGGTAGAAGTTTATTGAATGTAGGGGATGAGGGAATGGGAAAAGTCAAAGATGGCTCCAGGCTTTTGAACCTGAGAGGTTTGGAAGATGGTGGTGTCATCAAGAGCAAGAGGAAAGTTGAGACAAGGGCAGGTTTTGGGGGAGGATGAGTTCAGCTCTGAATATGTTGATTTTTGAGCTGCTGATGACATATTGGGATGGAAATGTTCCTTAGATAGTTGGAAATGTGGAATTGGAGCTCAGGAGAGCAATGGGTGTGTAGATTTGGAAGTTATCTACATAGAGCTGATTACCAAGGTAAGATCATCAAAGGAGATAGTATAGAGATGGAAGAGAAATGTTCCTCTAAAGCAGCGGTTCTCAACCTGTGGGTTGCAACCCCTTTCTGGGTCAAACAACCCTTTCACCGGGGTCACAGGGGTCTTAGCAACCGAGACACGGCTCCTCTATCTGTCTCCAGGTGGGTCCGCCCACATGCAAATAACGTCCACATACAAGTATTAAAGGGTTGCAGCATTAGGAAGGTTGAGAACCACTGCTCTAAAGAGAACCTCCTTAGATGTCCACAATCATGAAGCTGGAGGAAGGAATATAGGTCAATTGAAGCTAGAAAGGATTGGTCAGACAGGTAGGAGGAAGATAAGGAAAAAGCAATAGAGAAGCCAAGGGGGGAGAGAATACCAAATGGAGTGAGTGGTATACAGCATCATGGGATCACAGCAACCCTGGGAGGTAGATGCTGTTATTATTCCCATTTTACAGATGGGAATAATTTTACAGGCAGAAGTGAAGTGACTTATTCAGGGTCACATAGATAAGAAATGTCTGAAGCTGGATTTGAATCCATCTTCCTGACTCCATGCCCATTTTGCTGTCCATTACCACTATATTATTATTTAGATCAAGGAGTATGAAGCCTAGTATAAGACCATTGGATTTGGTGACTAAGTTCATCTTTTTACTGAGATCTTGATGTTCAAAGATTTACAGCCCTATAACTATAAAATTAAGAGGTGATTGTCAAATGAAATGATATTTAAAGCAATTTGTCAGCCGTAGAGTGAGATACAAATGTGCCATTATTATTTACTAGATGTTTTCATATTCATGAAGGCAGGAATTATAGCTTATCTAGTGTTTCTTTCTCTCCCAGTGCATAGCATATATAATCTGCACATAGTAGGGGCCTGTTGAATTGAATTGTTAATCTTGGGGAGAACAATGTAGTGGTATGTATAGAGGCCATATTGCATAGGATTGAAGAGTGGAGGGAATGAGTTTTGACTATTCTTTGTGGAGTTTGGTGATGAAGGACAGGACACATATAGGAAGCTGACTTGAGGGGATGACAGATAAAGGGAAATGATTTTTATTTTTTCAAGGATAGGGAAGACCTAAGTATATTTGTAGATGGGGAAGTGAAGGGAGGAAGGGAGAGAGGGAGGGAGAGAGAGAGACAGAGAGAGATAAAAACAGAGAGAGAATAGAGCATGGGAGAGAAAGAGTAGAGAGAAAGAGAGGGAGAGAAAAAGAGAGAGAGAAAGACAGAGAGAGAGAGAGAGAGATGGGGGGGGGGCGCGATACTCAATGCAGCAGGATTCCAGAGGAGATAAGAAGAGGCAGAATCGAGGGCTTAAATAGAGTGTTAGGTTAGCCTTGGCAAGAAAAAGGTCCACCTCCTCCTTGGAGACTAGAGGGGAGGAGAGGATGAGTAAAGTTATAGAAGGATTTTTGAAGTGTGGAGGAGGGAAGATAAGGAATTCTCAAAAGATGGTCTCAATCTTCTCAGTGAAGAGGGTGGCAAGGATGTTTACTTAAAAAAATGGGAGAGCACTGAGGGCTTGAGGACAGAGGAGAAACTTTGAAACAGCTATTCTGAGGCATGTGATAGGGAGTCAATATGGGATGAATGGAAAGGAAATGGAGTAAGGTTCTTGGATTTGACTTCTCTGTGGGTCATTCCAGATGGAAATGACTGTAAAATGAGAGGCCTGAGTTAGTTTTCTTTCAGCAGCCACAATCTATGATTGTATGAAATGAAAATTCCAAAGCCTAGAGAGGAGTGTGTCTCTCTTTGGAGACTCAAGGAACCTTCTCCTGGACATCCTCTGTGTTCTGCGTGTGACCAACACAGGCAAGGGGTAACCTGGTGGGACTGCCTTGTGAGGAGGAGCTGAGCTTAAGAGCTAGATACTCTGCTCAAAGACCTCATCCTACTTGTAGGCTGAGTCAGGAGGGAAACTTCCTGGCTCTCCTCTAAGGACCCAGAATTTCTATGGTGTGCCATGGACACCAGGAAAATTTCACATGAAGTAGAACTCTCATATATGAATCTAAATCAGCAGGAGGAAATCTCAGGACCTTGTAAGTGACTCCAGTAAAGGTTTCTTATTGAACTTTTGCGTAGGGTTGCTTTCCTGTTTGCCCCCATGAGTGCAGGGGAGAAGAAAGAAGACTGATTTGAGAATTTGGAACACTGGACCACAGTCCTAACTATGACGCACCCTTGGGATTATTTAGGGTAACTCATTTTACCTCTTTGGGCCTCCATTTGCTCAGCTGTAAAATGGAATGATTGATTGGGCTAGATTATGCCAAAGCTTTCTTCCAGCTTTATTATTTTTCTGACTCCTGTGGTTGGAAAGAGTTACAAATTTCCTTCTGTGACTGAGTTAATGGGGGGGTGTAGTGGGAATCAGAGAGAAATATAGGCTGGAATCCACTGGGACCCCACCATTATCTCATTATTGAGGGAGGTTAACTGGATTCTTCTCCTGGGCCCACTGGTCCCTTTCCTACTGTCTTTTAAGAGAAGTGGGGCTTTCATCTCACTGAATTCAAGAGCCCCAGCAGGGGCAGGGGCACTTTAATTCATATTTTCCTTCCTTTTCTCTATAAGATCTGCATAAATTATGATTCTGGAAGTCCTAGGGTGATTTATTACCAAGGATATTAATAACAAAAGAATGCAACCCAGCATTTGCCTGTGTGTGGGTTGGACATGCCCACATGATTGTGTGTGTGTGTGTGTGCGCGCGCGCGTGCTCGTGCATGCATATATATGTGTGTGTGTGTGTGTGTGTGTGTGTGTGTGTGTCTGTGTGCTCTGTCATAACTCCATGTCTGGAAAAATGCCACATTCCCCTCTTTAATCACAGTTTCCTTTAAACCCTTGAGGAAACTTTCAGATGCATTTATCACCAGGGGCCGCCCCTAGCCACTGAATGTGAGAACCAATAGGGAGGAAATGTAGTAAAGTTCTCTGGGTTGACTCCTCTGTGGGTTATTGGAAAGTGGTGGGAACAGTAAGAAAGCAGAAATTCTCTATTTTCCCTTCTTAGGCTAACTTTAGCCTTGAAAATAGGATGGTTCCACTCCATCTTGTTTACTTGGAGGGGCTTGTTTCTCTCTGGGGGGCTTAGGTATGTTTCTGAAAAGTCAAGGGGATGGATAAAATGTCCTCTCTTGATCATCTCTCCTCATAGTGGAATGAGCAGGCTTGGAGAACTTCAAGAGGAATTTAACTAACAATTAACTGAAATGTAGTGGAGAGGATTCTTATGGTCATTAATTAATTAATAGATGTAGAGCTGGAAGGGCATCTCAGAGACCATCTGGTTCAACTACCTCATTTTATAGATGAGAAAATTGAGGCCTAGATTTGCCCAAGGCCACACAACTAGTAAGTGGCAAAACTGGGATTCAAAATCCTGATTTTCTGGGTCTTAATCCAGCTTCCTCCACCTCCACCATATCACAATGGTTGGATTAGATGGCCTAAATGCCTTACTTGAGAGTCTGTGATTATGTGATTTGAGGATCGCTTTCACTTGGAGGCTATTGTTCTCACACTGGTCTCTGGAATTGCTCTGTGAGCTCAGGATGCGGTGAATAGCATTCCACCTCAGGAGTGGCTTGTAGGGGAAATGTGAAGCATGAACTTGGAGGTTTTGTTATATTTCTTTCCTATCCCTCCTCCAAAGAACCCAAAGAACATTCACCAAAATGATCTCATTTCTTCCCCAAGCCATCCTTGGGAGGTAGGGAGGGACAAGGGTGAAGATTTCGACATTCAAGGTTCAGGACACTGAGGTCCAGAGCAGTTCAGTGACTTGACCAGGGTTGCAAACATTGAGTCAGGGGGATAGGGGTGAGGGCTGATTCAGTTTTAGAGGTAGGTACCTCTTAATTCTTAATTGATTCTTAAAATTTGTGCTTTTTAAAACTCTCTTTGCTGACTGGGAAGGAAGAGGAGGGTTGGGAAAACTTTGTTGCAGAGGGACCAGATAGCAATGGGCAGAGGAGGCCCCTGTCTCTCTTCCCACCTGGACCTGGCCACTCCAGTCAAGGTAAGGAGGCTCTGAGTCCTCAAAGAGACAGGAGCCTTAAAAGGAGAATGGTTGGCTGGTGTGCAGAGCCTGTGATGGAGAAAGGAGCTAGCGCCAGGGAGGAGAGGCAGAAAGAGGCCCAAAGAGGGGAAGGCAGAAAGGGAGGGAAAGGGCTTGGGGACAGAGGGATCTGGAGAGTAAGACAAACAAACAATGGGTTGGAAAACAACTTGTTTCCCCTTTTCCAGGCTCCCTGCCTTTCCCAATGAATGTAGCTATTTTCCTGTTAGAATAACGAGTCATAATTTGATTACGTTTTATTCCAGCCTCAGGGTAAACAAAGGGGTGGGTCGGTAGAACTGTCACAATCTCTTGAAGAAGCTACTGTCTCCCTCCAAGGGGTTTCCCCTTTTCCCCCTGCCTCTATCTCTCTGAAAGCCCTTGGTTAAAACAGAAACTTCTAAGGACCCCAATTCCATGCTGCTTCAACATGTAACCTTGCTTTCCCAATTTGTTTCGTCCCTGCCTCCATCCCATTCTGAATGTACTTAACCTTTAGCCCATACATAATGTAAATATTTAATCCTACCTATTTATTTCCTGTTTATTAATAGTATAAATTTGGAGTTTATTAATTGCCTGTTTTGTGACTGTCTCTGTCCATGTGTTTGCCTTAACCTGCGAATTTCACCGAAATTTCTCTCTCCTGGGCTCAGGCTCTTTGTAGCTAGCTTGTTCTGTTCAGTTCCATCCACCTCCAGAGTTGGTTTCCTAAACCGTTTAAAGGCCGTGGGATGTGACATAGTGAAGAATGGATAGAGTACTGGCCTTGGAATCAGGTAAAATCTGGGTTTGAATCCAACCTCAGACACTGGCTGAGCAACCCTGGACCATTCACTTAACCCCTGTGAGCCTCAATTTCCTCCTCTGTAAGATGGGGATAATGATAGCACCTACCTTATGGAGTTGTTTAGAGGACTGAGTGAGAAAATATATGAAAAGTGCTTTGGAAAACCATAAAAATCTCTACATAAATTGTGAGTGAAGATAATGAGCTTGCTACTTACCTATGTCACTTTGGTAAATTACTTGGCATCTGAACCTGTTAGTTTCTTCATATATAAAATGAAATAAATGAATTAGTTGATCTCAAAGGCTCCTTCCAACTCCAGATTGTATAACTTGGTCTTATTGCTGCTGCTGCTGGTGGTGATGGTAATGACTACAATAGCAGGATAGACGGAAGATCCTCCTAGACCCATTGGGACACAATCCTAGCAGATGAGGGTCTAGAGCAGAGTTTTCAGAGATTTGTTCAGTTCATTGCTGCTCTTTCCCCTTGGAAAGGGAGGACAGACATGGCAGAGAGACATACCCCAGTAAGGACTGGGAGAGATTCGTCTTCCCCAGAACCTCCTAATGACTCTGTTAGATAATGGGGCATGAGGAAAAAAAAAGAGGAAAAATGATGCAGTTTTGAATATGGAGTAAACTCCTGGTCTCTTTGCTTCCTTTTCCTGGCCCCCTAACCTTCTTACAGGAGCTTTCCTTTTCATAACTTGTATTGGACTTTGTGATCAGTGGTAAGGGATGCCTAAAAACAGAATCTCCTTGAAATTCTGGGCCTGGGTCAGCTTCCTCCTCTTCAAAAGCCTTGATGTGGTATCTATATGTCGTCCTGGACTGAGTGCTTTAGAGAGGGAATGGGCAATAGAAGAGGGCTCTAAGGGATACCTAGAGGCTGATGGACCCATAAAGGATCTACAGATGACAGAAAGAAAACAGCAGACTGACAACAGAATACATGATGAAGCAAGCATTTACATCACGTACGTGTCAGGGGTGAGGGCAGCTTGGGGTGGAGGGAGAGGGGTATATACGTCATTGGGGTGGGGAACAGCCCCTGGAGTCTCATGGTCATTCAGGGAGGGGTCAGGGAAGTCTTCATCTCTCCAGAGTCCTGCTGGTTCTTGTAAGCCTTCTTTTGACTTGTAGCACTGTGGCTCATTCTGCTTTCTGCTATCCTTTTAGCTCTTGTTCTTCTTTCTTAAATATTCCTGGTCCCACCAAAGCCTTGCTCAATTTAGTAGAACTGGTCAGCCTTGCCTGAAAATATTTTATAGAATCAGTGTGGAGAATGGGACAAAAACCAAAACCAAATGCTGGAATAGGAGTGAAAAGGCCTGGGTTTTAGGATTTGACTCTACCATGTATAAGCTTATAAATGACTTGTGATGTGATTACAGAAAAGTCACCTCACTTCTCTGGGCCTTATTTGTCTTTTCTATAAAGTGAGGGGTTTTGATGAATGAAATTATAGACTCTGAGTTAGAAGGGACTTCAGGGTGTCATGGAAAGCTTGCTGGGTCTGGAGTCAGAGGACCTGGGGTAGTTGCTAGCTGCATGACCTTGTACAAGTGATTTTCCCTCTCTTAGCCTCAGTAAATTCTGTAAAATGAGAAGGTTATGCTAGATGATCTCCGAATTTTCTTCTAGCTCTTAATCATAGTTTGATAAGTGCAAGGGATCTTAGTGGCCATCTAATTCAACCCACATCTGAAAAGAATCCCCACTGAAACATACCCAACAAATGGGGAGAACTCACCATCTCTCAAGGAAGCCCATCCCACCTTTGGATAACTCTAATTGGAAAATTTTCCCCAATGTCAAAACTAAATTTGCCTCCTTGCAACTTTCATTCAGATGTTCCTGATTTTACCCTATGGTCTGGTTCAGCCCCTTCCTGAGCAAAAAATCTCTATAGCATCCAATCTTAATTTGCTAACTCCCAAGGTAACCCATTCTATATTTGGACAACACTATTTGTTAAAAGGTTTCTCTTTACATTGAGATGAATTCTATCTTCCTATAATTCCCTAGTTTTGGGGAATCCCCTAGTTCTGGGGCTAAGCAGAATAAATTGAATCTCTTTCCTACACCACAGACTTTTAAATACTTGAAGAATGCTATTAAGTCTTTTGTAAGGTGGTTTTTTTTTTTTTATGGTTTTGCTGGGTTCTGCTTCAGCCAGACTCAAGGAGGAAAGTAGATTGGCTTTTGAATTAGAGGTCTTTGATTTGAATCCTGTTAATTACTATATAATCTTGTTGTTCAGTCATTTATGACTTTTCATGACCCCATTTGGAGTTTTCTTGGCAAAGATACTGGAATGGTTTGCCTTTTCCTTCTCTACTCATTTTACAGATGAGGAAACTGAAGTAAACAGGGTCAAGTGACTTGCTCAGGGTCACCCAGATAGTATGAGACTGGATTTGAACTCAGGAAGATGAGTCTTCCTGTCTTCAGACCCAGCACTCGCTCTGCTGTGCCACCTGGCTGCCCCAGTATAGCCTTAGATAAATCCTTTAATCTCTTGGCATATAAATTTCTCCATCTTTGAATTCAGAGATTTGGATTAGATGATCTCTAGGGTCCCTTCTAGCTGAGAACCCTATGATTCAGCTTGGGTTGAGAACTCCCTCGTGTTCTAGGTTGTTCTGGGTTTCAGTCCATTTAGAAAAAATTTTAGTAGTGTCCTTCAAGGACAAGAGAGATCAAGACAATGATTAGGTGCTTTTCTGCTAACAAGAAATTCTGAGTAACCTGAGGGTTAGGGCACCAATCATTCTACTGGTTAGAGTGTGGTACTGATGAGTTTAGGATCACAGGTTCTTTTACTTTTCAGGCTCAGGCCAGGCAGGTCCATTTCTGTCCCTGGCTACAGACTACATTTGTAATCATACCAAGTTATCTAATACACATACTACTGGCCACAAGAGAGACTAGGTAAGAGAGTATGGTTAGCTCAATGCAACCCATACTCACTATCAGAGACTGAATGTAAAGTCTTGAGACCCTATGACAAGAGTTATTTCCCTAGGAGTCCTGTACACTATGGGGAACCTTGATTATCTCTACTGTCTGAAGAGAAAGGTGGGGTGCTGGTGGGCAAAGAGAAGGAGATGGAGAAGAATCTATTTTCTGGGATTTTTAACTCATGTTATGATCATAGCCTCAGAGCTAGAGCTGGAAGGCTAGAGCTAGACCTTGGAGGCCATTTAGTTGAACCCTTTTATTTTGTAGTGGAGGAAACAGAGGTCCAGGGAGGTTAAGGGACTTGCCCCAGGTCACTCATGTAGTCAGTGTCACAGGCAGGATGTGAACCCATGTCCTGTGAGTCTAAAACTAGAGCTCTTTCTGTTGCACCACTTTGATAGAGGACCTTGGGGGAAGGGAGGGAAGGAGGTAGCTGAGTGGAGGAAGGTTATTCCTGGATCACCAGGATCCCTTCAGCATACACTAACCCAGATAGCAAAGCTCCTGTTATTGGTCAATGGTTATAGCACCCTTTTCCCTTGCTGGTCCCTTCACCCTACCCCCAGCTCTGTCCTGGCCTACATTATTAGTCCTCAGCTTGACTTCCCTTCCAGCTGCTGAGTGCCAAGATTGCAACACAACAACCCTCCCCCACCCAAACCTCCAGGACTGGCTGCTGGTGTGGCTATCACAGAGGGAACCTCTGACCACCCACAGAGTGGAGTATTGCAGCTTCCCCACTTCCCCAATGTTTTCCTCTGCTCCCCCTCCCCCTTCTCGTCCAACCCCTAGGGGATGGAGAAACCCCTGAGCCTCGGTCAGAAGCAGGGATGGACAGGAGCACAGCTGGGCTTTCCACCTCCCACTACTGTGGCCAGATGGCTCCCATCTCTGGCTGGATGCTCAGTGTGAGGTCTATTAGGGCTCAAAAGGGCAAACCTGGTGCTTCTAGTCTGGGATACCCAAGAGAATCCTCTGGGTTGAGGCTATTGTTAGCTTGAAGACAACCTCATGGGGAGGAAAGAGGGGAACCTTGTCCTACCTGCTCTTTCCAAGGTTTAGGCCTATGTCCTGTCCTCCTGGACATTTCCTACATGCTTTGGAGGTGCTCCACCCTGCTAAGAAGAAATTTACACTTTCTCTTAGGTTGATGAGCCAATTGCATGAGGCCCAGGGAGCAGAAGGCTTATGGTATCTTGCTTCAGCAAGGAGGTCTAGGCCACTGATCTTAGTATCCTTTCCTCCATTTGTCCAAATTTTACTCCTTAAACAAGTTTAGTCTCCTCTCTTCCATGAAGTTTCCTCTGACTCTTTATGAGCTGTGTGACTGTGGGTAAATCCTTTAACATCTCTGGGCCCCAGTTTCCCCAGATATAAAATGAGAGGGTTGAACTAGATGGTTTTAAAGCCCCTTTCAGCTCTAAATCCTATGACTACCCCAATCCACTGGGATGCTCCTGTTCTATGAAATTTGGCTCCAGTTATAGTCAGTAGCCTTCAGTTTATCTCACGTTCTTTTTGTTTGCTGTATATTTCTTCTGCTTTCCCACTCAGATTGTGAGCTGCTTTAGGGTAAAGTTGATGTGCTTGGGGCCCCGTCTTGGTGCAGGGCTCTTCTCAAACCCCCTTGTGTGCCACTTCTCCTTTACAGATGGTTTCTTTAAAATGAATATCCAAGGCAGCGGTGAAGAGGGGCAAAGGAGATGTCACAAGAGGGCAATGTGAAGCCTGAGCAGGCTGTATGTGGATGAAGGGAGGCCCTTTGTTCTTGGGCTGTCTGCCAACCCCAGGTTCCCCCACTGACCACATCCATGCTGTCTTGTATATATGTGATGCATAGCTTACTCTTTTTCCTTTTTTTTTTTTAAACCCAGTTGGTAGTACTATTTTCTCTTCTTTCCTGAATCCCTCCTTCCCCCTCACCCGTTCTCTGAAGTGAGCGAGGGGGTGGGGGGCGGGGGGGAGTAGTAGGCTAGGGCCATTACTCTGTTTTCTGTATTCTCCATTTAGCATAATGCTGGGCACATCAGAGACACTCCTAATAAATACCTGTTGATTGGTCATTCACAGAGGATTAAGACTTCCCAGTTTTCCTACAGCAGCATTCTGGTACCTTGGGCCCTGGAATAATTACTGTCATGAGATAGTTCCTGGAACACCTGGCCACCTGGTATAAGGACATCAAGAACTAGGACTGGTCCAAATGTAGACAGCTATTGGCTTAATGGTGTAATGCTGGGTGTAATTCATGCTGACACTTCTACCAGCTGACAGAGATTCCTGCCTGGAATGTCATTGTCATATCCCATCCACTCAGGAAGGGGCTACTGTGTGCTAATGCTTAGGCACCATGGTCCAAACCAAGATCCAGGAAAGTGTAAACCAAAGGGCTAGGAAGGAATACTACCAGGGTTTCCACTAAGCATTCAGATCCAGGGGACTGAAAGAAGGAAAGTAGTCACAAGTAGATTTAGAATGGGGATGTCAATGCCATGTGAAAAAGCAAGATGCATTCAGATAGCCATTTGGATTCAGGTAGGGCTGATAGAGAGGCAGCTAGGTGACTCAGTGTTAAGAGCTCTGGGCCTGGAACCAAGAAGACCTCAGTTCAGATCTGGCCTTCAGACACTTACTAGCTGTGTCACTCTGGGTAAGTCACTTAATCAACTGGAGAAGGAAATGGCAAACCACTCCAGTATTTTTGCGAAGAAAACCCCATGGACAGCATTGGTGTGCTATGGTGCACGGGGTCATGAAGGGTTGGACATGACTGAGAGACTGAACAACAAAATGCTAATATAGGGTAGGCTTGATTCAGGCAAATTTGGAACTGGAATGAAATGAGACACTCCTAGATTATCTAGCACAGTGGTTCTCAATCTTCCTAATGCCGGGACCCTTTAATACTCCTATGTGGGTGTATCTGCATGTGGGTGGACTCGCCTGGAGATGGATAGAGGAGCTGTGTCTCAGTTCCTAAGACCGTCAGAAATATGTGTTTTTCGATGGTTTTAGGTGACCCCTGTGACCCCTGTGAAAGGGTCATTAGACCCCCCCCCCCCCAAAGGGGTCGCAACCCACAAGTTGAGAACCGCTGAATTCTAGCAGTTAACAAAAGGAAGTTACTTAGTCATAACATGGTAAGAACACTTACCAAGGATACGGCATTGATTTAGTAGAGAATGGTTTCCCTGTGTTTGCCATGCTAGTGTCTTTGTCAAGCCTGAGGAAAAGCAACTTCTGCCTCCTTAGGGGCTGGCTTTTGTAATTAGGACCCTGGAATGTATACCGTTGCCTTGGACAATGGTCTTAGTCTCCAGGATCAATTAAATCTGGAGGAGAGTTTCAATATCTTCTAAGGAAAAACTAGTCTCATTTATATGGCAGCTATTGTTTCTATCACACACAGCTCATCATTTATATGACTCAGTCTCCCCAAAGTTTTAGCTGTGCCATTATGGTCATAGGACATGTCTGCTCTTTCCTTACTGACCCCTCCTTACTGCTGTGGTCCTCATTGTCATCATCATCACCATCACAACAACAATAGATAACTTTTATATGCTTCAGGGTTAATGAAGTAGTTGTTTGTCCTTTGTTCTTGAAGAGGACCATGGCATCAAGAAGGTGATGCCGTGACTTGCAAGTGAATTGGATTTAAGGGAGGGAGGACTGTGCAAGGTCACGAGCCTCACTTTCTCTTCCAGAGCCACCTGGATCCCGTGACAAGACGGAGATCGAGTCAAGTGGAGACGGCTCCTCCCATAGAGTGCTGTGTATATATGTGTAAATGCCTTTATAAACTGCGCGTGGGTGCTTATTATCTCGTTTGCTCTTCGCAACAGTCCTGAAAACAAAGACTGCGTCACTTTTATCCCTTTTTCGTAAGGACATTGAGAGTGAGGGAGGTTAAGTGCCTTAACCAGGATCGCACAGCTACTGAGTTTGAGCCAAGACGTGAACTTAGGTCTTTCTGACTCTAATCCGGTGCTCCGTCTGCTCTGGGGCCTGCCTGCCAAACCAGTAAGTCTGCGGGCTTGGAAATCCTTCCTGTCCCTCTGGGGTTAATCTCATCTAGTGGAAAGAATGTTGAATTTTTAGACAGGAGACTTCAGTGTGAATCTCGGACTCACCAACTCTCTAGCTCTGTCCAGGGGTGAGCTGGAGCCAGCTAGTTCCAGCTCATTGTTAAAAAGCTCATTGTTAAGTTTTCAGTGTGAGTATTATTCACACCTTAGAAATTTATACACAAACCACTATGTAAGTCAGGGCTTTATTGTTTTGTTGATTGTCTAGATTTGAGAAAGTGACCGAGAAAATGTTAGTGATACAGACTAAAAATCTTAGATGTGCTACGCATGCATTTGCTTTTCTTGTAGATCTGATTCTAAAACATTTACCAGCATTTCCCCAAGGCTATGACCTTGGGTAAGTCGCTTTCCCTTTTGGGCTTTAATTTTCTCACATATAAAGTGAGAGCTGGAGTAGATGATCTTTTATGTTCCATTCAGCTTTAAATCTTATGATCCTTGAAACAGATTTAAAAAGTAGGAATGAAATACAACTACATATAGGAACCAAGTGTGTGATAAACCCCAAAACAAAAACTACTTGGGGAAATAGTCAGATATTCCCTATTTGACAAAAACTGCTAGGAAAATAGGAAAATATTTGACAGAAATTAGATTTAGGTCAGCATCTTTTATCATATTAGATTCCAAATGGATACTTGACCTAAATATTAAATGTTACGTTGTTTAAAAAAAAACTTAGAGAACTGACTAAGGTACCTTTTACAACCATGCATTGGGGAAAAACTCTTAGATAAATAAGGAGAGAAGAAATCATAAAAGATAAAAAATTGTTTTGATTACATAAAATTAAAATGCTTTTGTTTGAATGAAAGCAATACTGCCGGAATAAGAAAATAAATTGTTGAGTGAGGAAAAATCCTTCTATCACTTTGATAAAAGTCTAATATCCTATATATGTATATGTATACATACTACATATGTTTATATACATATATAATGAATTGACACACATATGTATTATCATAAGTCACTATCCAAGAGATAAGTGATTGTATGATACAAACAGGTTTTTTTTGGGGGCTTTTTGGAAGAAGACAGGGCAATTGGGGTTAAGTGACTTGCCCAAGGTCACACGGCTAGTAAGTGTTAAGTGACTGAGGTTGGATTTGAGCTCAGGTCCTTCTGACTCCAGGGCCAATGCTCTTTTCACTGTGCCACCTAGCTGCCCTGATACAAACAGTTTTAAGAAAGGAGTTGCAAACTATCAACAACCAGATGAATACATTTAATGATATTAGAAATGCAAATTATAACAACTAATATTTCACTTCACTCTCATAAAAGATGGAAATTGTCAGTGTTAAAGGTATGGGGCAATATGACCCACTAATACTGTTGGAATGGTCTAACTATTCTTAAAGACCTTTAGAATTATGGAATGAAATTCACAAAACTATTCCTGCCCTTTGATCTAGCCATCCTGTTATTGGGCATAGAGCCCAAGGGCATCAAAGACAGAAAGAAAGGCCCCATATAAACCGAGGGGTTTTTTTGGTGGTTTTTTTTTTCTGGTAGCAAAAATACTCAAAGCAGAGTGGGTTCTCATCAGTTGGGGAATGAACAAATTGTGGTATATAAATGTAATACAGTACTGTTGGACCATAAGAAATGATGAATAGGAAGAAATGAGAGAAACATGGGAAGACTTTTTTGAACTGATATGCAGAATGAAATAAACAGAACCAGGAAAATGATTGATATGACGGCACTAAAATAAATGAGGAAAAAAAAAACAACACTAAGAGCAAGGCAAACCATGAATTGATTGTAATGACCAGTCTTGGCCCTGGAGTACATACAGATGGTAAAACATACCTTCTCCCTTTTGATAAAGAGATTGTCACAGTCAAACTGGGTCATAGTCACTGTGTCTGTGGTTTTACTTAGCTGCTTTTCTTTGTTGTATTCAACTGGGTGTGGTGCTGAATATACGGGGAAATGATTGTGATGAAAAAGTAAATGGTATCAATAAAACATTTCTAATAATGAGGCACCAATGCTAGTCCACAGATGTGGGGTCCTGAAAGGCCAGGGCACTGCTCCCATTTGCTGTTCTGTAATCGTATTTGTGGTTTAGACCAGGTTTAGGCTATATCAAGTTAGAGAGGTTTGAACAGGGTTTAGACTATCTCAAATGAAGTTCCCTTTACTTACACTCTCTAGCTCATTAAATCCTCACTCTAGGGCTGGGGACAATTTTACTTATGTATCTTAGGTTTTGTATTACATCTGTAATTTCCTCAAAAAGAGGGGGACATTAAAAGGTACTGTCATTGTCAACACAAATCTCATTGTCAATACAAACAACCCTAAATTCAGAAGAGATAAATACATATCCATATCAAGTATGGGAGAGGTGATTTTTTTCTCTATTTAAAAGAAATGTTAACCGTAAAAGACTCGCTACATGTATTAGCAGAATGACTTAAACAAGCATCAGTAACAACTTATAATTAGTGTTACAGTCTGATAGATTACTGTATTTCACTGCATAATCATCACAGATTTTATGCTAATTTTTTTGCAAAAAAGTGGGATGTGACCATTATATAAAGCTTTTAATTTTTTTTTTTTAAGAATTTGTGCTGGTATTACTTAAAAATCATTTTTTACTAACCTATCTTTGGTGCAAGATTAGGATGCAAGGAATACTTGTGAATATATGTTAAAATTGAATAGTCACCGAAAAATTGTCTTTCCACAACTTTGTTTCCAACACTGTTCAGCAAACACAATCACTTTTGGCTTGAAGCCTGCAAAATAGTTTTTATATTTACCCATAATCACAAAGAAATGCTTTGTACTTTAATGTATTGCTGGCAGACAAACTGTACAGTTTAGCTAGTGGGAAGATGCAGGTCTTAACCATATCATGTCACTCATGGCAACTTCACCTGCCCACCTGCTCCCCTTGCCCTATGGATCTTCGTTGGGTTGAGTGACAATACCATTAGTACTACAGCGCTCTAAACAAACCATGCAAGTCGACTTCCAGAAATATACTGACAATGTGTGTGACTGTACTGAGAATTCTAGGCTTGCCGCTTGCAGTGAGTGAGAGATAAATGCATATCCATATGCCAGTGGTGAATACATTGCTGCTCTGTTTAAGCAGCTTGACAAGTAGGATTATACTATGCGATGCTTACACGATGAAAAATTATAAACCAATGTTTGGATTGAAAAATAAAACAAAGCCAACATCACAGGGTGCGACGATTATGTGGTGAAGCGTGGTATGTTTCATGAGAACATAAAGTAGTTTGTAGGATTGATAGGTATTTTACATCTCATCTTGTCTCTGTCCTGTCCAAACAATTCCTAGTACATGTTTACTGGTAAAATAGCCAGGCTTCAGCTAATTCTCTTGTTGGTGGCTATCTTCTCCAAGAGTAGTTGCTTAGAGGTGTTGTCATCTGGCAACCATTCAGTTCCAACCTAATGAGACCTCCAGATCTCTCAAATGAGACATGACCAGCTCAAGGTGGATACTTGTTCACCTAAAATCAGGAAAGAAGAAACACAAAAGAAGCATTACAAACCAGGCTCAGGCTTGCTTGGATAGAACATATACTTTGCCATGTGATAATGGTTGCATGGAGGCTGGAGGGAGGGGTGGACATAGGACAAGCCTCCCTTTTCCACCAGTCCCTTATCAGGAAGCAGCTTAAAACAGTTCTGACATGATTCATAGCTAGAAAGGAAGAGACAGGCTGAGAGGGTGATCAATTTTATACATCCACAGAGTCATGACTGTTTCTAGCAGTCAATAACAGAACTTCTCAAAGTGCAAGACCTTCAGCATTAAGTTATATATGATCAGAAGCAGACCCCCAAACCCATATGGTCAGCTAGAATCAAAAATGGCAACTAAGTATGTTCCATGGAATGGCCCCTATAGGCCAATTCAACATCACTATCCAAGAAAACAATGAATAAAACAAATCCTCTAATTCTATGTTCCCAGGAAGCTTTGCTAGGAGCAAAGAGGAGAGAACCTCTCTGTCGTGCAGGCACAGAGAGCAAGGGCCATGGAGAGAGAGAGAAATGGAAACTTCTAGGCAGGAAAAAGAGCACTTAGCTGTATAAACCCACCCGACCTCTTGCCTCCCTGCTGGCCTCAGTGGGAGCTCTGGGCAATTAGGGAGGGATTTAGGGTTAGAACAATATTTATCTTTTTGGCAAGAGCTGGGCTCCCCTCTCTTCCCCATCCCAACCATGGTTCAGGACCTGCACCTGCCTGTGGGGCCCCTTCATTTTCAACTTTTGCCAGTAGGTGACTCTTCACTCCCACAGCCTGTTGTGAATCAGAAGTTGAGGGGCTTAGACACCAAGGATCACAGCCTCCTCTGTGAAGAGATAGAGGGGACCTTGAGATAAATGGCATTTTGTAAGTCCCCAGGTCTCCAGAGGCAAGTGTACATTTTGTCATCCCAGATATAGAACTTTCTTGACCTTTAAAAAAATCCCCGGAGAGCTGAGAGTCTGCCAGCCTCACAAATTCAGGTCCTCACTCTTGATTTCCCACCCTCTTTTTCTCATTGACCTATGTCCTTCATAATAAGTATAGTTTACCTTTATATGTTACAATGTGCTGCCCTCAGAAGAATCTCATGAAGTAGATAGTGTTAAGTGTGGTCTTTATTTTACAGATGGAAGAAACTAGGTCGAGAAATAGAAATAGAAATACAAGCCGAAAAACAGCCTTTCCCCTCAGTTAGCTTACATTCTAATGGGGGAAGACAACACATGAAGGTGCATGGAAAAGGAGCATGGTAGAGAAAGTCCAGAGAGTTAGGAGTACAGCCTGGAGAGGAAAGACTTAGCTGGCCTGAAATCCATGAAGGAAGTGAACTTCCAGGATAAAAAGGTTTCTGTGGATCAAATTTTCTATCTGTATCTATACCTATACCTATACCTATACATCTGTGTCTCTATCTATATTACACAGAGCATTTTGCAAGCCTTAAAGTGCTGCATAAATGAGATTTATTTACCATCCTCCCAGCTCCCCAGGCTTGCAATCTAGGACTCATCACAGTTCCTTCCTCTCACCTCCCATATGCAATTTGTTGCCAAAGGCCTGTCCATTTTACCTTTGTAACGTCTCTTACATATACCCACTTTTCTCCTCTGACACTGCCAGCGCCCTGGTTCAGGCCTTCATTGCCTCACAGCTGGACTCTTGAAATAGTTTGCGAGTTGGTGTCGGTGCCTCAAACCCCTCTCCACTCTAGCTCATCCTCCACCCAGATCATCTGGATCTCCAGGATCAAATATAAAATCTTCTGTGTAACATTCAAAGATCTTCATAACTTGTCCCCTCCCTACCTTATGAGCCGTCTTATACCTTACACTGGGGCAGCTAGGTGGTGCCATAGTGCACAGAGCACTGGGCCTGGAGACAGGAAGACTCATCTCCCTGAGTTCAAACCTGGCCTCAGACACTTCCTAGCTGTTTGCCTCAGTTTCCTCATCTGTAAAATGAGCTGGAGGAGAAAATGGCAAACCATTATCTTTGCCAAGAAAACCCCAAATGGGGCCATAAAGAGTCATACATGACTGAAATGACGGAACAACAACAAATACCTCACACTCCCCCGTGTTCTCTGCTATCTAGTGACACTAGCTTCTTACTGCTCCTACAAGACTCTCCATTGCCCAGTTCAGGACATTCTCACTGACTGTCCCCCATGCCTAATGCTCTCTCCTCATCTCAGCTTCCTGGCTTTCCTGGCTTCCTTCAAGTCCCAGCTAAAATCCTGCCTTTACAGGGAAACGTTCCCCTTCCCCCTTAATTCTAGTGCCTTCTCTACAGTGATAATTTCCTATTTATCTTGTATCTAGTTTGTATGTAGTTGTTTGCATATTGTCTCTCTAGAATGTGAGCTCCTCGAGGGCAAGGACTGTCCTTAACCTTTCTTTGTATCCCCAGTGCTTAGCCCAGTGTCTGGCACAAAGGAGGTGCTTAATAAACATTTATTGACTGAGTAATAAAAGTCCAGATGAGAAGTTATGAGAACCTGAACTTTATGAGTAGAGAGAAGGGAACAGATGTGAGAAATATAGAGCTGGAACTAGTGAGATTTGGCAAACTGATGTGGGGCAAGGGAAAGTGAAGTGTCAAAGATGATCCTCAGGTTGGGAGAACCTAGGTGGCTAGAAGGATGGTGGTGTCCTTGAGAGTAATAGAAAAGGGTTTTGGTTTTTTTTTTGAGGGGGGAAGGCAAGGCAATTAGGGTTAAGTGACTTGCCCAAGGTCACATGGCTAGTAAGTGTGTCAAGTGTCTGAGGCCGAATTTGAATTCAGGTCCTCCTGACTCCAGGGCTGGTGCTCTATTCACTGCATCACCCAGCCGCCCCTGTAATAGGGAAGTTTGAAAGATGTATAGGTTTGGCAGGAGAAGATAAAATGAAGAGATATGATAGAATGATAGATTTAGAGATAGAAGGGACATCAGAGGCCATTGAATTCCCTAGCCTCAGTTTTATGGATAAGGATACCAAAGCATAGAGAGGTTAAATGCTTTACCTAGGGTCACACAGCTATTAAATTTCTAATGTGGGATTTGAATCCAGATCTTTCTACCTACAAGTCCAGTAGCCTATCACCTTCTATACACTGCCTATACTGCCTTTGAGCTAGAACGAAATCTATCTATGCCTGCTCATCCTGTGGGACTCACTCTACATCATTCAACATGAAAAGGCAATGGTGGGACTCTTCCTTATGGGCCACCTCCCTCAATTATAAAGCCCGTCCTCCAACAAATGCCTGTTATTCCATGGGCAGGAGGTGATCTGGGAAGCAGGAGCATAGTAGGACAACTGTTCCCAGTGGTGCAGCTGCTGTGGGTAGCAATTAGTTTAGGTTAAAATTGGCCCGAAGGGCTGATGCCAGGCTTGGGAGAGATGGAGAGAGTGGCAGTGTTGTATGAGGAGGATAAGTATGCTTATGTTGGAGATAAGCACCAAGAGAGTGGGATGTGGTCTGGCTATTGGTTGATCATATGGCTTTTGGGGCCAGTCTATGGCTTTGGAGACCATGGAGGTATAGAGCATAGTGCCAAGGATACCAGGGAGACAAGGCATTGAAATCAACTCCACCAATATCATTTGAGCATCTACTATATACTTGGCACACTGTTGGATACCCCTGTGGGGTCAGGCAGCTTTGCTCTGTGACTTCCAATACAAATTGAAACTTGTAAATCTTGGCCAGCTGGGTCTTACAAATGTGCACTCTAGGTCATAGGAGAGGTGCCAAGGTAAAAGAAAGGGGATGACTCGATGTGAGCCGTTCATGTTGCTCAAAGGGATCAAAAGTGTCTTTTTGATACTTCTGGAAAAAGCAAACAATTTACTGATTTTTTTTTTACATCACTGTCACTATCAAGATTTCCATTATCCCCACATAACTCTTCCTTGTAACAAAAGAGTTAAACAAAATAAATGAATACATTGACTGACAATGTTGTAACAGCAAGCACCCTAGCATACCTAGGGCGGCTACTAGCACAGGTTCTTAGATCTGCTTTTCTAAAGGAAAGCAACTCAAAATGGGTTAATGGTTTCACTTTAATCAATCAAACATATATCATTTACCTAGTTCAGGGGGAAAAGTCAGCACCCTGAACTTAACAGACGTTACAAACAAACAGAAAAACAGATCAGCAGATGGCGTCTGACCATTACATCAGTTACCTAGTCAGTTACCAGAGAGGGAAGCACCAACATCTGGGTTTTTCACAGCCGGGGGGCTCAACGGCTGCCCAGAGTCTCTTCTGGCCAAATCACACAACTCTTCTCAAAGTGAGCC
>CM053586.1:167453827-167475981 GCA_028646515.1 Pseudochirops corinnae
ATTTGTAGTAGCTTTTTTATGGTAGAAAATAACAGGTAACAAAGCATATTCCCATACATTGAATAATAGATAAACTGCAGCATAAAAATGTAATGAAATATTACAGGGCTATAAGAAATGGTGACTATAAAGAATACAAGGAGGCATGGAGACATATATGAGCTGATACAAAGTAAAGTTATCAGAACCAGGAAAAGAATATATGTAAATGGCTATAGCACTGTAATTGGAAAGACCAACAACAAAATCTAAATTGAATGCTGTGTGATTATAATGAGCAAGTTTGTCCCCCCAAAAGGGATAAGAGAATACATACCTCTTCCTTTTTAGAGGCAGGGAACTATAAGAGGCATCACATATAGTGTCAGATTTGACTGATATGTTGGTTAGTGTTTTTTAATTGGTTAGTTTACACTTTTTTCCTCTTTCCTCTTAATTCTTTTATACTCAATCAACATGTATTTATTAAGCACCAAATACATGCTAAGCGCATATATGGGATGATGGTTTTCCAAAATGGGTAGGGGGAAGGAGCATACTAGGAAATTATGTGAGGTAAAAACAATCTATTTATTAGAGTTATACAAAATGTAATAGGTTGCTGCAGTAAGTGGTGGGATCCCCTTCACAGATCACTGAAGGAAAGCTGGATAATCATTTGTTTGGGGGTGCTGTAGAGGGGATAGATAATACAGATCAGAAAGGTCAAATATGCCTAACCAGATTAAACTGTAATTTTAATTACATTTATAATTAAATGTAATTGGGAAATATTTTACAAAATAAATAAAAATATGGTAGGACATAAAGACTGTTAATATGTGGCTGCAGCAATTCTCATGTGCTATTTAGTGGCTCTTGTTTCTATTTGAGTTGGACACCACTAACTTAGACAGCTTCTCATGACCTTTCCAAACAGCTGTCCTTTAATGTCCTTGCCTCCTGTTTCTTCCCTCTCCAAACTATTCTCCACACAGTTAACAAATTAAACTTCCTAATGCATAGATCTGACCACTGACTTCCCCCAGCTCTGGTGGCTCCTTCTGATCACAGATTTAGAGCTGGAAGGGCCCTTAGAGGCCATATAGCACAACTTTCTCATTTTGTAGATGAGCAACTCAGGTCCAGAGAAGCTAATAACTGACTTGTCTAAGGTCAAATAGTAAGTGAGCAGCAAAGCTGGAATTTGAATTCAGGTCCTTTGCCTTGAAACCAAATAGTCTCTTTCACTATACCATACTGTCTTCTCTATTGCTTGCTTATAGGATAAAATACAGATACAAATTTTTAGCCTAATATTTAAGGTTCTTTGTAACAAAATTTCATACTTTCTAGTATTAGTTGACACTATTTTCTTTCATATGCTCTATGTTCCAACCAATCTGTAGCTGCCTATAGGTATTTGAAAAACTATCATATGAAAGAGTAAGTAGGCTTTTATTTGTTTCCAAAAGGCAGAACTAGAAGCAATGGGTAGAAATTAAAAAGAGGCATATTTGGGCTTGATGACAGAAAAAAACAAACAACTTTCTAACAATTAAAGGTAGGTAACTAGGTGACACAGCGGATAGAGCACTGGGCTTGGATTTGAATCAGGAAGACTCATCTTTATGAATTCAAATCAGGCCTCAGACAGTTACTTGCTATGAGACCCTGGGCAAGTCACTTAACCTTGTTGGCCTCAGTTTCCTCATCTGTAAAATGAGCTGGAGAAGTATAATGGTAATTTGAAGATCTTCCCTGCCCCTTAATAAGCCTAAGGGAATTTGAAGATCTCCCCTGATTTGAAAATCTTCCCTGTCCACTAATAGGTTGAATGTAATCACATGGAGCCTATGGTAGGAGGAATTTGCTGAAGGATGGAACAGAGCACACAGGAAGCTGGGGGTCAGAGTGGCTAGACGGTAGGAGAGGACACACCCAAGGAGACAGCTAGGCTTCTGAGTGCTTGTGGGAAGGCTAAAGGATAGTGTGGCTTCATGCCGTTCTATAGTGTATTAGCTTCTTTGCTATTATGATGGATTTGACTTTCAGGTGTTGGGATTTGGTTTTCTGGTATCTGGACGAATGTTTTGCTTCTGTCTTCTATATGGAGAGTCTGTTATATTTCGTGATTAAGAACTATGTCAGCATATTTACAGTCACTGTTGGTGCTGTGAATATTGTGTTGGTGCTAGAAGAAGGAAATGGAAAACCACTTCAGTATCTCTGCCACAGAAACCCCAAACGGAGTCACAAAGAGTCAAAAACGAAATGATTTAGAAAACAAAACAATTAAAGGTATTCAGGTGTGGCATGGACAGCCTCCAGAGGTAATAAGTTCTTCTCCATTATAGGTCTTGAAGTGGGAGCTAGAAGACCACTTATGGGATACAATGTCATATCTTTTAGGATAAAGACTAAACTGGAGGTTCTTTCCAACTCTAAACTCCTATAATTCTACAATGCTGGATGATGAGGGTGACTTCTGCCCAGCAACAAGGAGAGCCTAGCTTAAATCTAAATCTGCCCAGTAACAGGGGGCTCTATCTGTTGACAAGAAAACCTTATTTTCTGTGTACAAGACTAACCCCTATGATTTGCGCCCATATCCTTGAATGTTGCAAGTTAAGTACCCTGTTTGGTGACCACATCATTGAACTGTTTTGTTTTGTATTGTTTTTTTAGAGGGGGAAAGGCAGGGCAGTTGGGGTTAAGTGACTTGCCTAAGGTCACACTGCTGGTAAGTGTCTGAGGTCAGATTAGAACTCAGGAGCTCCTGACACCAGAGCTGGTATTCTATTCATTTCATCACCTAGCTGCCCCCCGCACTGTTTTGTAAAGTACCCAACATACCTGCTTCTCCTTTCCTTTTTCCTCTTACACCAGCGGTTCTCAACCTGTGGGTCATGATCCCTTTGGGGACTGAATGACTCTTTCACAGGGGTCGCCTAAGACCATCAGAAAACACATATTTCCAATGGTCTTAGGAACTGAGACACCACTCCTCTATCCATCTCCAGGCGGGTCGGCCCACATGCAGATATGCCCACGTACAAGTATTAAAAGGTCATGGCATTAGGAAGGTTGAGGAACCCTGTCTTACACACTTGCTTCCCCTTTCCTGACATCCTTCCCTGTGGTTAACTGCCCACATACAAGTATACCCCACCCCTAGCTGAGTGCCCAAAACTTGTATATAAAAGTAAGCCCCTATCTTATCTCCAACTGCCAGTATACCTAAGGACTAACCTGCTGCTTCGGAGTCAATAAAGCCCTCTTGACTAGGAGAACCTCTGCCCCCTGGATTCTTTCCAGATAAACCTGACTCTAAATTTTATTTACCTCATCACTGGATATTTCCCAACTTGTCCTGAATTATCCCAACTCCATGAATTTGCACACATCATCCTCCATGATTATATATGCTCCCTCAATATTTCCTCCTGCCAAAATCCTTCTCTCCCTTCAAAGCCCAGTTCAGGCCTTCCTTAATTCTTTTATACCACAGTGTTTTCTCTCCCTTCAGATTCCTTATGACACTTTGTGTGTATTTCTTTGTTGTCCTTATCACATGGTAACTCATATCATCCCTTTTTTGGTACCCATCATATATCCCCATTATAGATTATATGCACTTCAAGGATAGGGATGGTGTTTTTCATCTTTGCATACCCAGAATTTTGTAAATAACACACTCTTGATAAAAACCGAATTCAATTCAATTCGAGAAGCAAACCTAATGATTCCTGGTGAAATTCTATAATGGATCATTTAAAAGACGGTTAGTACACATCTAGAAAAGGAAGCAATCGATCATGAAGAGCAATCTTTGACAAAAACAGCTTATGACACAATAATGACAACATTGTAAAGAAAAAACAGCTTTGAAAGACTTTAGAATTCTCATCAATGCAATGACCAACCACAGTTCCAGAGAACTGATTATAAAGCATGCTACCCACTGCCAGGCAAAGAGGAATTGGACCTCATGTGCAGAATGAGACAAATACTTTTGTATATGTGGGAATTTGTTTTTCTTAACTATGCAAACTTATTGGAAGGGTCTTATCTTTCTTTTTCTATTTAATGGAGATGAGGAAAGGAGGCCTAGGGAAAGAACAGTCATACATAAAAAGGAAAAAAAGAAAAGAAAGTCCTTGAAGCATTTTTTTAAGATTCACAGAAGAGAACAGAGAAAAGGTCAGGGAGAAAATCGTGGACAAGTGAGATAAATTTGAAAGTTACAGGTTGAATAAGTAGTTATTAGTGGTTCAAGGGACAGAGAAGGAGAAGAGCATAAGCATATACAATATACTATAAGCCTATTATGTGCCAGGCACTGTCCTAAGCACATTTTACAAATATTATCTCATTTGATCCCCACAACAGCCTGTGAAGTAGGTCCTCATTTTACAACTGAAGAAATCAAGTCAAACAGAGGTTAAAGGACTTGCCCAGAATCACACAGTTAAGTAAGTGTCTCAGGCCACATTTACACTCAGGTCTTCCTGACTCCAGGCCTGGCACTCTAGGCATCATACCACCTAATTGCTTCAATATCAGCTTGGCAAGAGGTTTCCAGCAGAGTGTCCCAGGAATCTGTGTTTGCTCTTGTGCTGTTTAACATTTTTATCATTGTTTTGAATAAAAGTATGTAGACAGTATAGTTATCAAATTTACAGATGATACAAAGCTGGGGGCTCTAGGTGAAGAACTTCCTCTACCAACACAAGTTGATGCCTGTTCTAAAATTTATTATCTTAGAACCTTGCCTGGAGTTCTGAGAGGCTGGTAGACTTGCCCAGGATCAAAGACAGTATATGTCAGAGGTAGGACTGGAACTCAGGTCTTCCTGACTTCAAGACCCAGTTCTCTACTATAGATGCCTCTTAATAGCAATACTATGTAGTTAATAAATACTTATTGGTTAATTGGAAAAATATCCTCAGGTAATATGCCTTCAAGTTCTCTGTAAATGTATTTGTCTCCCAAAGGCTCTGAACTCGGGGAATTTTTAGGACAGAACATCTACTGCCTGGCTACTTGGGATATCATCTAATATACTTTAGCATTACTATACCAAATGGTACGTTACTATGACTTCAAAGTAATAATATTCCTTTATTTGTTCCTAACCTACTCCCTGATACCTAGGCTCTGGGGGGAATGATATCTGGTTAGTTTTTAGGCTGGAAAGGACTTTAAGGTCATCTAACGCATCCTCCCTTTCTTACCCTGACCATCCCCAGATGTAATTAAACAGGCTTCTCCTCTATGCTGACTACAGTGACTAGGGATTGTTTGGGCTTTGAGGGAAAGAGACCTCTTAGTGGAACCATACTGATCTCCCCCATACCCTCTGCAATAAATCTGAGTCCAGCCAAACTGTGGTAGGCACTGGAGTGCACCGCTGGCAAATCGACATCTATACTAGGTGTCCCTGTGATGTACAAAGGACAGAAGAGGTGGCACGGGGAAATCTTTCCTCCCTCCTTCATCAGTTCTATTCAATGCCTGAGAATAACAGTAATAATCATAGTTCATACATATAACTCATTAAGGTTTATAAACCTTAAGCAACTTTAAGGTAGGTATTGCCCATATTACTATTTCTATTTTCTAAGTATGGAAACTGAGGGTCCAGGAGATCAAGTGCCCAGAGTCAGGTAGCTAGGACTCTGATTCGAAGTCCAATCTTTCCACCACACCATGCTACCTCTATCTCTCCCGCCTAGATGAGACTATCCATTAGGGTTTTCCTGGGTATCACTCTTTCGGCTTAGCTTGGATGAGCGTGAGCATGGGAAAAAGACCCTCCTCAGGGGTGGGAAATCTTTGGCCTGGAGGCCACGTGTGGCCTTCTTGGTCCTTGGGTGCAGCCTTTTGACTGAGTCCAAGTTTTATACAACAAATCTTTTTATTAAGGGGATTTGTTCTGTAAAGTTTGGATTCAGTCAAAGGGTCAAATGTGAGGACCTAGAGGGCCACATGTGACCTGGAGGCTGCAGGTTCCCCATCCCTGTTCCAGGTCTTCTATACTCACCTCCATGTTTCATTGTTCTCTGCCTCTCTGCCTTCCATCCCTTTCACTGACATGGAGGTGTGGGTATACTTTACGAAGAGATTTCTGTCAGTCAGTCAACAAGCATTTATTAAGTGCCTAAGATGTGCCAGCACTGTCTGAACAAGATGATCTCTGATTTCTCCTCCAATTCTCATATTCTGTAATTCTTAGAAGAAATCCTCCAGCTACCCTACCCCAAACTTAGCAATCACATATATGTGTGCGTGTGTGTGTGTATATGTATACATATACGTATATGTATATAATGAGGTGATTATTCATATTATATATTCATATTATAAAAGTATTCATTATGAAAGGTACTCTGCTGGTTCATTTGTTTACAGATTTTAGTAAAAGCTATTTGACATCGGAAACTTAAGGTAAGGACAGAAACTAAGAGTGAAAGTGTTAGGCACCTCTAGACACTGAAAAAAAGAATGAAAGCTAAAATATCTTTGAAGTGACTCTATGACTTACAGGAAAGGCAATTCAGTTTATAAATTGCACTGCCCATAATTCAATTTATGAATTATTCTATTGACACTATTATTTTTTTTTTTTCAGGAAGAAGGGACACCTGCATGTTGCAGTCACCTAAGCAAGTAGAACAAAGTTCATTCCAGGATTCTGTCTGGAAGTTCCCAGCCCAAATAATTATGGAATGGTCCCTCTGGGTAGCGCTTTAATTTCATGAGGTCGTGGGAAAACAAGGTGAGGCTACCAATCCAGTAGTGTGCAGTGTTGCAAGGAGGACTCTGGCAGTCAGGGAGGGCTCCTACTCGCCAGCTTTCAAGCTGTGGTCCTTCCTCATTCATCAGCTTGGGGCACTGTCCCTTTCCTCATCAGCACAAAAGGAGGGGGCAAATGGGGGAGGCCATGAAAATGAAACCAGATCCCTCTTAGAGGCTGTGCAATGTCAAAAAATCCTGAGCTCTCTAACTGGACAGGGCACGCAGGCATTTGGTTACTGAGGTTGGCCAGCTGGGAAACAGCAGGGGGTTGGTAGGGAAACCGCATTAATTAGGAGGAAAGCAAACATTAGTATCACCCCAGCCTGCCAATACTTTCCCCTGGTTTCTCTCCTAGATCCCCCTTCACTTCCCCCACCCCAACCTTAGCTTCTCCCTCTGCTGCTCCTCCCTCTCCAGGCTGCTTCCCTCACCCTCTACTTTTTCAGTGCTTCTGCTACCTCCTCCCTGACATCTGTGCAGGCTCTTGGCTCTGACCCTCTGCTTCCTGAGGCAGAAGGGAGGAAGGTTGGAAGAGTATGTCTCTCCATTGCTAACCCTCCTCTCGACCCTCAACTCCAGACCTGACTTTGCTAGCTGTCTCTGTTCTTGGCTGCTCCTTCGGTCTTATTTGTGGAAACAGCAGCCAGAACAGACAACTTCTGTCCTAAGTTTTAAAACTTTCTGAGCAAAGAACATCATCTCTGGGCCCATCCCTGTCAGGTTCTTCCCTTATGATATTTATGGAAAGGTTTGATTCATAATTGTTATCTCCAGAGAGTTAGGAGATAGAGAAATTTCAGAACAAGGGGTGGATAAAAGGATGGTCTCCTTGGGAAAAGGGGTGGAAGAAAAGGGAGTTGTGCTGCTCATAAGAAGGGGTGGATGAAAGATTTTCTCAGGGAGTGGACCACCATCACCATCATCATCATCATCATCATCATCATCATCATCATCATCACTTGGATTTATACATATGTGGCCATAAGGAAGAAAAAATATGAAAATAAAGAGATACTTGCCTGAGAGGATATCAAGTGATAAAAGCAGAAACATAATATACCAACTGACTATGCCAAATAAGACAAAACTCTGGTCAACTGCAATGGACAAGCTTGCTACTCACTTGTTAAAGTTAAAGCACACAGTCTTCCTTTATTTCCTTTTTAAGTTTTGAGAACTTTTTGTTTCTCCCAATATATTTCCACCACCCCCTACACTGAACCGCCTCCCTTGTAACAAAGAAACACAGTTAAGCAAATCCACATCTAGCACTGTATGCAACAGCCTGCACCCATAGCTCTCCCCTCCCCAGTCAAGAGAATGGAAGTGTGTTTTATCATCAGTTCATGGGGACCATTATTGATTACTGTAATTAAACTGAATTTGGCTGCCTTTTGTTGTTGTTTCCATATACAATATAGTAGTACTATAGTAATATAGTAGCATTTGTTTTATATATATATGTATTTATTTTTTCCTCTGATTCTGCTTACTTTATATCTTATCAATTCAAACATATCTACCCAAGTTTCTCTGAATTTCTCATATTCACTGTTTCTTGTGGTGTAACAATATTCCATTACATTTACGCATCATAATTTGTTCAGCCAGTCACCCATCAATGAACATCCACTCTGTTTCCAGTTTTTTCTACCACAAAAAGTGCTATAAATATTTGGGTACATGAGACATTTTTTTCTGCCTTTGACCTCATTTTAGTATACACTACAGTGGAATCACCTGATCAAAGAATATGAAGAGCTTAGTGACTTCTAAGGGTAATGGCTAGAATGCTGGAGCTGAAGTCGGAAAGACCTCGATTTGATTTCCATTTCAAATAGTTGCTACCTGTATGACCATGGCCATGTACCTTAAACTCCATGAGCCTTAATTTCTTCATCTATAAAATGGAGATAAAAGCAGTCACCTTACAGGATTGTTATGAGGATTAAATCTGACAATGTATTTAAAGTACTTTGCAAACTTTAAAAGCACTAAATAAATGTGAGCAACTTATTTATCTATAAGCCCTTCCTTTCTTTTAACAAACAGGAAATTATAAAAATGTAAAGTTGTATATAACCCTGGGCAAGTCACTTCTCTCTTAGTTAGCTCATTTTAGTTATTTAGTTATACCTAGTTACCTTTGTCACCACCCACCTTACAGGGTTGTAGGAAGAGTTATAATAATAATAATAATAACATTTATATAACACTTTAAGATTTATTTTACAAGTATCATCTCATTTGGGATTCACAGCCCTAAGAGCTAGGTGCTGTTATGTCCATTTTACAGATGAGGGAACTGAAGTACACAGAGGTGACATGACATCCACCAGGTAACAATAATCCCTTTCTGAAAAGAGCTATCCAGACTTCAATGTTCTTCTATCTGTTGACACATTTTAAAGAGTAACAGTATCTCTAAATAGGAAGAGACTTCATTAGCCAACTAGCCCCACTTGTACTTTGTACTTAACTAAAAATTTCTCTCTATCACATACATCACTGTGTCATCCCAATTTCAAGCAAAGGGAATCCCACTGTCTCTTCAGGAGGCCTGGTTCACTTTGGACAGCTCTTACAAAACATTTCCTTACTTCAATATTAATGTACCTCTCTGCAACTTCTACCTACTGTTCTTAAAATTGCCCAGATAACAAACAGAATCCTTCTTCTATATAGCAGCTCTCCAAATACCTCAAGACAGCTATGACATCCAAAGTGTTCTCTGCTCCACACTAAACAGCTCCAGTTCCTTCAATTACTCCTCATTTGGTGTAATTTGATCCCTTTCACCATCTTGATAAGCCTCCTCTGGATGTACTACAGATTATTAATATTCTTTCTAAAATGTGGCATTCAAAATTGAACATGATATTCTAGATGTAATCTGGCCAGGATAAGAGTCCAGTAAAGCTATGATTTTCTTTATTCTGGCCGCTCTGGCTCACTTAATGGTCACATTTAAAGACTGCATTAGCTTTTTCTCATATTGCTGGCACACTAGTCTTATCTAGTCTGAATTTGTTGAACTATATTATCATCTATTCATCTACACATAACAACGTATTGTGATAGGTGCTATAGAGACACAAGTTCATAAATAAAGCATAAGAGATCTGGAGAGATTTCAAGGAATAGGCGGCGTCTGAAAAACTAAGGCCCAGAGAGAAGTGACTTGACACAGAACTAAGAAGTAATAGAACCGATTTCAAACCCAGGTCCCCAGACTTCAAGTCCATTGTTCTTTCTACCATACTGCATTGCTTGAGATAGCAAACCATCACCCATATTCATGTAACCCTGATAGTTCATAAAGATTGCACTGTCACCCAATTCATCGTAGTCATTATGGTGAAGTCCCTGGCAAAAGTAGGAGGCAGTATAGATCGGTGGGAAGGGAATAAGCCTTTATATAACTCCTACTACCTGCCAGGCATTTTGCAAATTTGATTCTCAGAACAACCCTTACAAGTAGGTGCTATTATTATCCCTATTTTACAGCTGAGATAACTGAAGCCCTAGAGGTTTAGTGGCTCACAGGGCAGGTGCTGGATAGAGTGCCAGGCCTGGAGTGAGGAAGACTCATCTTCCTGAGATCAAATCAGACACTTACTGAGCTTGAGAAGTCACTTCACCCTGTTTGCCTCAGCTTCCTCATCTGTAAAATGAGCTGGAGAAATGGCAAGTCATTCCTTCACCAAGAAAACCCCAAATGGGGTCACAAAGAACCAGACACAACTGAAACGACTGAACAACAGCAAAAGCAGGGTCACACAGCTAGAAAATGTCTGAGGCTGAATTTGAACTCAAATCTTCCAGACTCCAAGGCCAGCTCCAGTGCCACCTAGCTGCCAGTGGAAAGAGCATCCTACAAAGAGTGAGGAAGCCCAGAGTTTGCCACCATGGGCAGGTCACGTCCTCTCTTTAAGTCTCTGTTTACTCTTCTGTTAAATGGGGAGAGGGCTCTGGACTTGATGGTATCGAAGATGCTTTCTAGATACGAAATTTATAACCTAAGAGTGACTGCGGACTAACTAAGGACAGATGGGCGATGCTTGGTACATTTCAGGAGGAAGGCTGGCCCTAAGGCGGGAGAACCGAACAGGGGCACAAGCACTCACCTTCCGGCTCTTGTCTCCCCACCCCCACCCCAAGTGGGAACGGAGGAATAAAAACCAAGATGGCGGCCCCCATGCTGAGGGACACCCTCTTCACCAGTGCGATTGCGTACCGGCTGCCCCGGAAGCGGAAGAAGCGCAGGAGCGAGGCGGTCACAGGTGATCTTCACGATGGCGGCCTTTAGGGCACTGTGGTCGGGATGTGGGAGACTGCTCCGAGGTTTCCTAGAGGGGCCGGCTCAAGTCAGTTGGGCTCGGCCTCCGGCCCGGGCCCTCCGAGAAGGTGAGTACCGGGCTCCATTGGCAACCTCGATGGCCGCTACCCAACGTCATCTTGCTCTTACCTCTTCGGGAGCTCTTCCTGCAGGTGCTGAGCCAGGGGCCTCGCACTTGTCTCCGAGGCCTCAGTCCAGGACCTCTTAGCTTCGCGCTGCTTTTCGCCCTTAGTCTTGCGCTCCTCCCCTCCTCCACCTCCTTCAGTCCAGGGTCGCGCGCTCCCCTTTCCTCTGGTCCCGCTCTCCCCCCCACCCCCCAGGTCCCACGCTCTCCTCTTTCTCTCGCGCCCCGCCCCCTTCCCCTGGGCTGGGATCTTGCGTTTTTGCCACCCACCCCGCGGGGTCGCGAGCTCTCGGTTTCTCTCGCCTCCTGTCCACTTTCCAAAGTCCGGAGTTTTGCGCCCTCTCCTCCCCTGGGGTCACGCGCTCCTCTTTCCTCTCACACTGTACCCCATCCTCACTCCCGAGGTCACGGCACTCTACTTTCACTCGCGCCGCGTTCCCTCTCCCGAGTCTGGGGTCTCGAGATCCCAGCCTTGTCTTTCGAGTTCCTCACGCACCCCCGCGCCTCCCTTTTCTCGTGGTGACCCCGACACCGGTGACCCAGGATTCCTTTTCCCTTTCTCTAGAGCCAGGCCTAAGCCTAGGAGTACCCTGTGGGACCCCGAGGCTGCTCAGTCAGTGGTTGCGATGCCCCAGCAGTTGTGTGAACAAGTAGAGTTTCCATCTCTGTTCCACGAATACTCCCTGGTTTTACTCAGTATCTATCTCTCTGAGTTCTCATGCTCTCTAGGGAGGCCTTCTAAGGGTGTCCAGGCTCTGGCCTCTTCCAAGCAGTGGTTACTGCTGAAAAGAAGATTCTGTGGCAGGGCTTTTCTCTGTTTCTTTTGGCTTTTTCTTCCTTAAAATGATGAGAGGGTCTTTTGCATTGTTTCTGAATAGTTTTCCCTCTTATTTTGCTGCTGCCTCCAGCAGGGATTCCTTAAGACTGGGAGACGAAGGTCCTTTTTTCCAGGAACCACAACCCACGATGTGCCAAGCATATTACTTCTTCCTTTCCTAGAGGGGAAAAAGGCCTGTTTGGAAGAACTTTAAGCAGTCCCTGGAGCTTTGGAAAGATGCCTTTGATAAGAAAGACACACATAGAACACAGCTATTGTTCTGGAGTACTTCAGGCATTGAAGTAATTACAAAAGAGATAAACATATTACCTGTTGCTGGGGAGAAGGATAATGGAGCCAGGATGAGCTGGTCCCTAGGAAGAAAACTAGGGAAAACTTTGAAGAAGTGCTTACCTATATGTTATTTCCCCTTCCCCCTCATGTAAGCTCTTTGAGAACCAGGTCTGTTTTCATTTTCTTTTTTCATGTCCTCAGAACAGTATCTGGCACATAGGTATACAGTAAGTGCTTATTGATTGAATGATTGATTTAGACTTGGAACGGACGCTATACATTATGTAGGCCAGTGCCCTCATTTTACAGATGAGGAAACTCAAGTGGCTGAATGACTTGCCTAAGGTCACAACATTATGAGCAGTAGCAAAGTCAAGATTTGAACTCAGGTTTTCAGATTCCTTTCACTACCTTATGTTGCTAAAAAGTAACACAAATATGAAACTAAACTGCCTTCATAGCTTACACAGTGCACTTAACTAGCCCAGTTAATATCTGAGCATATTGTTGCATGTAGATTATAAAATTCTAAAACCTCCTTCCATTGCTGAAAAAGATCAAGTGTGTTCTTTTTTTCCTTTCCCAAAGAATTAGAAAATTATAATTAACATTAGTGACTGTATGTGGAATACAGAACTCATCCTAATATATTCGAAAATATTCCTTCCCTTAAGGACCCAGTAAGATTAAAAAAGAATTATGTGGGAGAGGGGATAATTATTTGATTTTTGTTATTCTCTGCCCCCTCTTCCCATGATAGGTTTGGTTCACTCATATCAGTTGCCTTCTCTTATCTGTTTGCTGTCACCAGTCTCTCAGAAAACATTTACCAAGGCCAAATCAGTAAATAAAGGATTTCTAGATAACAGGACATAATCACAAAACCAAAAAAAAAAAATCATAGGGTGTCACTTTTCCAGCCTGGGTTGGAAAAGGGAGACCAGCTCTAAACCTTGTCTGGGAATGAGTCTAGCCAGAAACAGAGCATTCTAGTGCAAGGAGAGACTGTGGACAAGATAAGGTCCTAGATCTAGTACAAAGGAGCCTAATTTGTAAGTTGTAGGAACAAGTGCCTCTTATGTTCATTACTGATTTTTGATTCACAGATTCAGGGCAGATGAAGATAATCTGGTCCAAGGGTGTTATTCCAGGTTGAGTGTTGAGATTGTTAACTGAGCAAGGAGCAGCTTTTTATCTCTTGACCCAGGAACAGAATGGAATCTTAGATCTACCCACCCTTGTCAGAAGCATACAAGGGAATAACCAGGGCAAGAATCCAAGACCAAAGGAAAGCCTTCAGTTCTGTCACTCTGAACCAGCAGAGCTCTCCAGCTAATTCAAAGTGGTTGAGTTCAGTACCCTGCTACTGGGATTCCAAATGAGGAAAATCCACAGGCAAGTTGTTCAGTCCTAAATTGAGGTAAGGAACAAGAAAAGCTCAGATTGAGCGGGGAGCAGTCAGACTTTGCCCAGGATCAGTCACTGAAAGTTTGCAGGTCCTCAGCTCAAGCTTGTATTACACTGGAATTCCACAATACTCAGTACTTCCAAGAAAGCAGCAAGGCCGTACAGGACACTACTTCAACCCTGACATTCTCTCTAGAACTTCATAAAGTCCAAAAGAAATAGGCTGGAAGAATGAGCGTGTAGAAAAGGAATTCTACCATGAAAAGTTGTGATGGTGACAGGGACACTCAAGATACTAACCCAAAAGAAGGGATTGGCTCCAGTACATCTGCAAACAAAGCTTTAGCAAAAACCACAATTTGGGCACAAGTTTACCTAGAATTCCTGGAAAAGATAAAATAGAAGGTTTTAAATATTTTTTATAGATGAAACGAAAACACTAGCAGGCAAAAATGGAGAAGTGATAACTGTGGAAGAAAGAATTTGAAAGGTTATTAACAACTTGGCACAAGAGGTACAGAGCCTTACTCAAGCGGTACAGAACCTTACTCAAGCAACAAACTCCCTGAAAATTAGAATGGACCAAACAAGTTAACAATTCCATAAGACAAGAAGAAATATTAAAACAGATAGGGGTGGCTAGGTGGCGCAGTGAATAGAGTACCAGCCCTGGAGTCAGGAGGACCTGAGTTCAAATGAGGCATCAGACACTTTAACACTTACTAGGTGTGTGACCTTGGGCAAATCACTTAACCCCAATTGCCCTGCCCTCTCCCCTCCAAAAAGCAAAAAAAAAAAAAAAAAGACAAAAGATTGGGAGAAAAGTAGAAGAAAATACAAGATTTCATAGCAAAAACAAAACTAGGTTGAGGAGAGAGAATTGAAGAGACATTGCATCTCCTGAAAGCCATGACCAAAATAAGAGCGTAGCCATCACATTTCAAGAAATCATTAAAAAATAAATAAACCTTCCCAGATATCTTACAGTGGTGGGGACCAGTAGCCTCGGAGCCACATGTGGGCTTCTAGGTCCTCAGGTGGAGTCTTGACTGAGTCCCAAGTTTTACAGAACGAATCCTTTAGTAGGGGGATTTGTTCTGTGAAGATTGAATTCAGAAAAAGGACCACATTTGAAACCCTAGAGGGCCATATGTGGCCTTGAGGCCGCAGGTTCCCCACCCCTGTCTTAGTACCAGAAGGCAAAGTGGGAATAAAAAGAAGACAGTAGTCACCTTCTTAAAAAACCTAAAATAAAAACTTACAGGAACATCATAGCCAAAGTCCAAAGCTTCTAGATCGAAGAAAAAATATACTTCAGGCAGACAGAAAGAAAGAATACCTAGAAGCCACAGTGGGGATTACACACAGATTTTCTAAAAGTTTACTTATTTTTAGTTTGCAATATTCACTTCCTTAAGTTTTTGAGTTTCAAATGTTTTTCCTCCCCCCAGCCCCAAGATGGCATGTGATCTGATCCCAAGATGACGTGAAGTTTGATATAGGCTCTACTTGTGCATTCATATTGTTATAAACATTCTCTGTGCTCTGTCTAGGAATAAACCATAGTTGTTGGAGATCCAGGAAGGTTTTCATTATCTTTATTTTACATTTATTCTGTAATGAATAAATGGGTAGCCTCCTGAAAAAGACTACAAAGAATCAGGGAAAGGCAAGCCCTTTTATACTGTTTCCATTTGAATTTCCCACCACATTCCTCCCTTCAGAGGTAGGATTGGTTCTAGCTCTTCTGGGTTACAACTTTCCCAACCTGCCCATTAAGCATGTGTGTTAATGAAAAGTTGGTGACCATCCCCCAACCAGTCCAAGCCAGCCTAGCTCAGACTCCTCTTTCCTGCATGTCCTGTGCAGGATCTCTTTTGAAACATTGTTCCTATAGAATCTGTGGAAACCAAACTGCCAGCATTTCTCACAATATTAAACATATTTTCACATTAGTCATGATGTGAAGAAGAATTAGAACTAATGGGAGAAACCACAAGAAAAATGAAACAAAACAACAAAAGAAAAGGAGATCAAATAGTATGCTTCCATTTGCATTCAGACTCCAAAGTTCTTTCTCTGGGTGTGGATAGCATGTTTCATCCTGAGTCTTTTGGCGTTGTCTTAGATCCTTGCATTGCTGAGAAGAGCTAAGTCTAAGTCAGTCATCACACAGTGTGGTTATTACTGTGTACAATGCTCTGGTTCTGCTCATTTCTCTCAGCATCAGTTCATATAAGTCCAAGTTTTTCTGAAGTCCACTTGCTCATCATTATAGCACAGTAGTATTCCATTACATTCATATACCACAACTTCTTCAGACGATAAATATTTGATGAATATCTCCTTAATTTCTAATTCTTTGCTACCACAAAAAGAACTGCTATAAATATTTTTGAACATATGGGTCCCTTTCCCATTTGTATGATCTCTTTGGGATACAGCTCTAGAAGTGGTATTGCTGGGTTAAAGGGTATGTACAGTTCTGTAGCTCTTTGGGCATAATTCCAGACTGCTCTACAGAATGGTTGGATCAGTTCACAACTCTACCAGCACCGTTACTGTTCCAACTTTCCCACATCTTCTTCAGCATTTATCATTTTCCTGATTTGTCATATTAGCCAATGTGATAGGAGTGATGTGATACCTCAGAGTTGTTTTGATTTGTATTTTTCTAATCAATAGTGATTTAGAGCATTTTTTCATCTGACAATAGATAGCTTTAATTTCTTCATCTGAAAACTGCCTGTTCATATTCTTTGACCATTTTTCAGTTGGAGAGTGAGTTGTATTCTTGTAAAATTTGACTCGCTTCGTAATATATTTTAGAAATAAGGCCTTTATCAGAGACACTGGTTGTAAAAATTCTTTGCCAGTTTTCTACTTCCCTCCTAATCTTGGTTGCATTGGCTTTGTGCAAAATCTTTTCAGTTTAATGTAATCAAAATAATTCATTTTGCTTTTCATAATGTTCTCTATCTCTTGTTTCGTCATAAAGTCTTCCATTCTCCATAAATCTGTCGGGTAAACTGTTCCTTGCTCTCCCAGTTTGTTTATAGTATCAGCCTTTATATCTAAATTGTGTACCCATTTTGACTTTTTTTTGGTATATGGTGTAAGATATTAGTCTCTGCCCAATTTCTGCCATACTATTTTCCAATTTTCCCAGAAGTTTTTGTCACATAACAAGTTCTTATCTCAAAAGCTGGAGTCTTTGGGTTTATCAAACATTAGATTACTATAGTCATTGACTACTGTGTCTTGTGTACCTAATGTATTCCACTGATCCGCTACTCTATTTCTTATCCAGTACCAAGTAGTTTTGATGATTGCTGTTTTATAAGAGGATCATACAGGATATAGCCTTTGCCACTATAAAGTGGCAGAGTTTGAAATATGATATTCCAAAAGGCAAAGGATATAGGCTTATAGAAAAGAATAACTTATCCAGAAGCTGAGTATGCCCCTACAGGGAGGGAAATTAATATCTGATGAAATGGAGGACTTCCAAGTATTCCTGATGAAAAGAACAGAACTGCGTAGAAATTTTGAAATTCAAAAACAGGAATCAAGAGAATCTTTAAAATTGTTAACTGGAGCAAACAATCATAAGATTCTAAACAAGGATAAACTTTTCACATTCTAATTCCAGTGCCTTCCTTCTATTTCTTATCTCCTGTTTATCCTCTTTATAGCTTCTTATTTTATCAGGTTGTAAGCTTTTTGAGGGCAGGGACTATCTTGCTTTCAGTACTCTGGCATACTGTAATCATTTAATAAATGGTTTTTTTTTCATTCATTCCTCACATTTCCAACTATGCTCTCAGTTTTAGTCATACCTGCTTGCTATTCTCTGTGAAATTTTTATCTTTTCTCAGTAGCAAGTGCCCATCCCACACATGAAATATTCTCCCTCAACCAGACTATTTGCCTTCCCAATGTCAAAACCCTACTCGAGACCTTATGTTTATGTAGACTTTTGAGAATAGTCTCACCTATGTGTTGGCTGCAATTTCTATAGAAACATTTCCCAATCCTTGATTTCACTTGATGTTTTCATCAACTGCTATGGATTTAATTGCCATATCTATGCTGATGATTCTCAAATATACCAATCCTGCCCCAGCCTCTATGCTGACCTCCAGTCTCACATCTCCAACAGCGTTTTAGATATCTCAGACTGCATGTCCAGTAGATGTCGCAAGCTAAATGTGTTCAAAACAGAACCCATCATCCTGGATTCCTCACTCCCTCTTACTCCCCATGTCCAAGTTAGTTTCCAAGGCCTGTCAATTTCGCTTAAACAACATCTCTTATATCCTCCTCCATCTCTTCTCTGACACTACCACCACTCAAGTACAGGTTCTCATAACCTTGTAACTGGATTATCACAATAGCCTGCCAGTGGACGCCCACCTCAGATCTCTCCCCTCTCCGGTCGGTTCTCCATTCAGCCATCAAACTGATTTTCCTAAAATACTTCTGATCATGTCATTCCCCTACTTTATTACCTCTAGGGTCAGATAAGAAATATTCTGCTTGACATTCAAAGCCCTTTATAATTTAGCTCCCTCCTACCTTTCCAGTCCTATATTTTACTCCCCTGCCTCATTGCTTTGATCCAGTGACACTGGCCTCATAGCTGTTCCCTATGCCTGGAATGCTGTCCTTTCTCAACTCTGCCTAACTTCCCTGGCATCCTTTTAAGTACCAACTAAAACACCACCTTCTATAGGGAGCCTTGCCTAGCCCTTCTTAATTCCAGTGCCTTCCCACTGTTAATTATTTCTTTTTTTTTTAAGGGGGGAAGGCAAGGCAATTGGGGTTAAGTGACTTGCCCAAGGTCACATAGCTAGTAAGTTTGTCAGGTGTCTGAGGTCGAATTTGAACTCAGGTCCTCCGAACTGCAGGAGCAGTCCTCTTTTCACTGTGCCACCTAGCTGTCCATATTATTTCCTATTTCTGTATGTAGCTTGCTCGTACGTGTTTGTTTTCCTCTTCTCTTCCCCCATTTGGTTATAAGCTCCTTGAGGGCAGGGAGTCTCTTTGGCCTCCTTTCCTATCCCCAAGTGCCTGGCACATAGTAGTTGCTTAATAAATGTTGGTTGATTGATTGCCTGTCACATATCCTTCATCTTTCCTTACCTCATCATACATATATTTTATTCTCCTGCACATACTCTACATTCCATAACACTGGCTCTTTGCTGTTTCTCAAACACAACACTTCTGTCTACTGAGTCTGAACCTTTTCATCAACTTCTCGTTTCCACCTCCGGGCTTCCCTGGTTTCTTTTAAGATTCAGCTAAAGGCCCACCTTCCCAAAGAACCCTTTCCCCAGTCCTCCCAAATCTCATTGCTGTCCCTCTGCGTATGCTTTGTTTGTATAGAATTGTTTGCAGGCTGTCTCCCTCATTAGACCAAGCTCCTCAAGAGCAGGGCCTGCTTTTCACCTTGCTTTTTATCTAGTGCTTAGCATGGTACCTAGCACATAGTAGGTACTATATATATGCTATTTGACTGACAGACTTTCCTACTTAACTTGATATTAAGCTCTTATAGTGTATACAGTTGCAATTATTCATTATATTTGCATTTGCCATATGTTTATGTTCATTGGAGCCTTGTTATTTGGTATAATTTGGTTCATTTTGGACCGCTTCTTAGGGTTTATTTACCAAAGCACTAAAAAGACCTCTTTGTAAAGCCTTTGGAGTCTATACTACTACTAGACAAGGAGTCTACACTCCTTTATTGTATTTATTTGTTATACTTCCCTTTCACCCTCCAGGGCAAGGACTGTATAGTCTGCCTCAATTTCTTTACCCTATATGGTACAGTGGGGAAAATTATCACATGATTTTAGGGTAGATTATTTATTTAATGTGCACAATTAATGCCTACTCATATTGAGAAGTCCTTCCTCTGAGTTCCTGTCACAGCCACATCCTAACATATAAGGAAAATACTATCTTTCTTATGCCTTTTATCCATTAGTCTCTAATTTTCAAAGTTCCTTCCTTTCTCTGCCCTTCTCCCATTCACCCTGAATGGGCAGTAAATGGAGTAGCAGCCAGGAGAAAACTGCTGGATCTCAGGTTTTGTTTGGTTCTGACATTTTTTTGTTTTGGGTAATGAAAGTCTCAGAAATATTTGATTTCTATCTCTCATTTTTAATGGTTACAAAATATTTCACTGGGTTTATTCCAGTTTCCAGCCTAGCCCTTATCCATTCTACTGAGACACCTCCCCTATCAAAGGTCACTTCTGGTTTGACAAATTGTCTCTTAAATAAGTATCTGCCTGTTGTTTTACCCACTTGCCTATAGTAAGATGATTTATTGGCTTGCATTTGCTGTGTGGGGAATCGATAAAACAGTGGAGTTTGCCATGTGCTTTGATCTCTTTTCCAGGGGCCAATAGAATGACTTCAGGGTTTGGTTCATTGCCGTAAGTGGTGTGTGTTTTGTTAGGATTGTTTACCTCATGGTTGGGACCCAAGTGCCTCCATAGACGAAGAGAACACATGTTTATCCAATTTCTGTTTCAGTGCATTGTGCTTTTCTCTGAGTTGGGTGGTACCCTAATCGGTCTCCTTTTGTTTCCCATTGTGGTTTTCAGAAACAGGCCCAGTTCCACCCCCCATCCCCCAACCTGTTACCCATGACTTGTCCTCATCCCCCCTTCAGCTTGGTTTGTACATCTGCAGATTTTCCATGGTACCTTGTTTTCACTCTCAGTCCTGTCCTGAGCCAAGGATGCTCTTTGCTTATTTTCCTTATTGAAAATCCTGTTTGTTGGTTACGTCACTATTCAGTCAACCCCATGTTTCCCTCCAACTCTGTAGCTATGTTCTATTCCAAACCCATGGGCCAATTGAGTTCCATTCCTCTCTGATTGTGTGTTTATCAGGAGTCTATTCAGATACTGAAATGTTCTCTAAAGTAGAAACTACAGGGCTATTCTGACCATTGATAGTGCTTGTGCTTCTGGTGTTAAATTTGAGGAAAGAAATTGTGGGGTAATAAGCCTGCCTGCATAGTCTGATCTAGAGAGAAAAGTAAAACTGTAGGTAGTTTTTCTGTCCTTTTAGATGGGAATCTCAGAGCGAATAGATCCCCAGTAGCATCCTAGACTTCTCGTTGGGTTATGATATCTTCACTTTATTTCCCAATGCATTTTATCTTGGTAAATTTTTAAATTTATTTTAAACTTAAATATAAAATGAGAAGGGGGGGGAACGTTGCCATGTACACAGCAGAACATAAGAGTGGATTCAATATAAAACAATAAATTTCCATTTCAAGAAAATCTATGTAATAAATACTGCATATTAAAAGCTAGCCATCTTTTCATTGCTTCTTTGTAGGTTTTCTTTTGTTTTCTGCTGTGCGCAATTTTTTTCCTCTTCCTTCCCCCACCCTAAAGAAGGCTACAATTAGATGTGAATATATACATATACACACATATATTTATAAACATACACATATGTATGAGACCATACCATGCTTTTTTCCTTCTACTTGTCATCTGTTTCTCTGAAGATGGATTGCATCCTCTTTCATAAGTCGAAGTTCTTCCATGTTTTTCTAAATCAACCAGTGTAGCACCAATATTTACAGCACTCACAATCACGATAAAGACAGTGACTATAAGTATCTCATGATGTTCCATCACAAAATATGCCAAATTCTCTAGATAGAGGGTAGAACTGAAGCATTTATTCAGACACCAGAAAACCGAATCCCAAAACCAGTAAGCCAATTCCATCATACTACCAAAGATATTCAGAAGCCATAATAACTCTTGAGAGCCACAGCATCCTTCAGCCTTCCCACAAACCAATACAAGATCAGTATTTATTCACAAACCTCTCTATCTCCTTAATGAGCATCCTCTCTCCCCCACTGGCTCACTAGCTCTGACCAGCTTCCTGCTTCCCCTCAGCAAACTCCTCCCACCACAGGCTACATTCAGCCTATTAGATAGGGCAGAGTTTATCTTCACAGCAGGGGAGCTTCCTGTGGCCTCTACTGTACCCTTTAGCAAATTCCCTCCATCATAGGCTTCATGTGATTATATTCAGCCTCTTACGGGGCAGAGTTTACTTTCAAAGCAGAGGAAGTCTTCAAATTCCCCCCAGGTCCATTAAGGGCCAGAGAAGATCTTCAAATTCCCATTCCCATTACAACCAGCTCATCATTCCCTACACCACTGCAATATTCCAACCCAATACTGTTATATTAGTGAGATTGTCTGTGAAAGTTTTTTCCCAATTTTCTGCATTCCTTCTATTCTTTTTTTTTCTCTCAATGACTTGTTTATTAACTTTTAGTTTACAAGATTCAGTTCCACCATCCCTTGAGTTTCAGGTTTTCTCCCCTTCCTTGGG
>CM053586.1:167476481-167563427 GCA_028646515.1 Pseudochirops corinnae
ACCCCTAGTGATGTACCAATGAAGGGAGGGAGTTGGCCAGATGTTGGCCAGAGTCCCCAATCCCTGCTAATGGGAACTGTCTCCCATCGTTCCAGCAAGGCAAGACTAGAAAGTAAATCCAGCCTAGAACTGCTGCAGACCCAAATGTCTTCAAAACTGGTTATTCCTAAATGTGGACAAAGAGAAAGGCAATAATAACGTGGTCCTGATTCGAATGGAATTGCTCATGGAGTTGTGGGGAGGCCATTGGCAATTGCTATAAGCTATCATGAATATTATGCAAGAAATATCATAAAACAAGACACATTTGCTAAACCATTTGGTGTATGCTTACTTCTTGGGAAACTGGAGGTTACTGGACCCTCAGCATCAAGTTGTGCAGCTTGGAAACTTGGAAAATAATAGAATTGATATCCTGCAATTGACAATACATGGGTCCCAAGAGAATGTAGTTTTGATGTGTTCCCAGCCTCTTCCTCTGGGGACCCTAATTGCCTATGAGTTGTGAGTAGGGGGTTGGGTTGAAGGAAGCAGAGACTAGAGACTTGTATTCTGAGTACAAGTGTCCTGGCTATAAGCTTAAGTAATTTACTCAAAGAGGGGACCCCAGGTCCACCTTCCCATCATGGGTATAATCTACACCCCTGCCCATTTTGCCCTTTGGCATCCTTTCTCAAGAACTTCTTAGCAGCTGTCACCTGCATCCTTCCTACTTTCCACTACCTGTTCTGGCACCAGAGTGGTCACCTCAAAGACTTAGAAGCATAAGAAGGGAGTAGACAAGTACAGTGTAAACATATAATAAATTCATGTGGGTTTATGTGAATGTTACTCAAATTTCTCTGTGCCCAGGCTGAGGCACACCCCAGTCATAACATGAAGGGCAAGTCTATGTTCTTCTCACCAGTGCCCACATAAATATAGCCATGATTCTTGGTCCGGGGAGCATGATAGAAGGTCAGGCCTGGCCAGAGCAAGCTTCGAAGCACAACCAGTGCATTGCCTCTCTCCATCTGGATACTCCAGGACCCTGGGGGAAAGACAGACAGATAAGGAGGAGCTGAAACCAGGAGCCTCCAAGGAGGCTTGCTCGTGCTCAGCCAGCTGCTAGGAAAGGCTCCAGAGCTGTGGGGGTTTTGTTCTGGTTTATGTGGTTTCATTGGTAGGAATAAAGACAATTCAGTTTTCCAGAACTTGATTGTTCATACTTTTTACATCTCCTGAGTGCCTTTTGGCCATTTTATTGCTCATTAAAACCTCTCTACCAAAGTGAGAGCAAAGGAAATGAAAAGGGTGAAACTCCAACCAGTCCATATTGCTCATATCTGCAGTTGTAGTTAAAGGTTAAGGAGAAGAAACTAAAAAAGCCAATAAAGTGTAGGTTTGGAGATTTTTAGTATTTTGGTACTCCTGACCAAGGCTCATCCAAGGTGATGTGAATGCATTCTTAAGTCTGCTCTGTCCCCAGTTTGCTGCTGCTTCCATATTTCTTTTCTTGGCCGGGGTTGGGGGGGGAGGTGTCCTCCCACATTTTTAAAAATTGATAACATTTTGTTTTGATACACGACATCCCAACTAACACCCTCTACACACACACAAACACATACGCTCTCACATTCTTCCAAAAGCAGTAAAGCAAAAATCACCTAATAGAGTCACAATATATTGTTTTCTTTCCTTCTTCTCTACCTGTGCATCTCCACCCTCACTCAAACACTCCCCCTTCCTCACCCCCCATAAGTTTCCCTACCAACTCCATACAGCTTTAAGCACTGGTATGGATGGACCACCAGTTCTCAGACTCTTGGCCATGTAAGTATAAAATCACCACCCTTTTTTTTGCAGCCTAGCCAACTAACAATCAGGATATCAGCTCTAGCTGGAGGGGACTGAGACCTAAGACTCACTGAAGTGTGTGGGTAGGGATTTAAGGAAAAGCCAAAATCTTTACCCTTCATGTGCCTTTTCCTGGTTCCTTGTGTTCCCCCAAACAGGAGCACCCCAGCCTGAGGCTGAGTTCTGCAGCGACTATGATGACTTGGCGGGAATAGCCTGTCCCAGCTCCAGAATTGAGGGAGGGAGCTGCTGTGTGGGAGGAAAGAGCCTGGGAAAATCTCCTCTGGATGGAGATCTGGAGCTTCCTATTCCCTCTGCGCACTGTGGCCTCTCCCCCCTTTTCCCCAGCCCAGCCACAGCTCTGCTCACTCTGCCAAAAAGGCAAACACTTTGAAGGTTTTGGTGCTGGACCAGCCAGCCCTGCAATGAGGTCTACTTTTGCAGCCTTCATCAGCTGCCAGCTCAGCCAGGCTGCCTGGCTCCAGCAGCCTCAGCTTCCCACGGGCTTTCTTCGGCCATGGCCTGCCCTGGCCATACCACACCCAGAAACCCTGTACATGGCTCGGCGTGATACCCCCACCCCTAAGGGGCCACCCTGCCTTTGGACCCAACCGACCGCCAGTAACCCCTAGCCCTGCCCAGGGTGGAGCCACACTGCCCTAGGCCAGAGCTTGAGCTTTCAGAGAAGCAGGCAGGGCAGCCATAGTCATCACTGTTAAGGGGGAAGGAGATCAGACCAGGAAGAGGTAGAAAAAGCAAGGAGTCTTCCTTCCTCTTCCTTCCCCATCCTACCCCCTTCACTATTTCTGTGGCAGAATGTAATTTTTAGGTCATCCCTCCAAAGTAGCCATACACCTCCTCAACCTTCTTCAGCCCCCTGTCTTAACACTGCCAGAGGTAAATGAGGTTACAAAAAGAATATAATAAGGGGCCGCTAGGTGGCGCAGTGAATAGAGCACTGGCCCTGGAGTGAGGAGGATCTGAGTTCAAATTTGACCTCAGACACTTAACAAAAAAACTAGCTGTGTGACCTTGGGCAAGTTACTTAACCCCAACTGCCCTACCTTACCCCTCAAAAAAAAAAAAGATATAGTAACCAGTCTAAGTATTCCCCTTGCTGGGTTATCCCATGGGGTTGTATTATCACTAAGTCCTAGCCTTATCACAGTTAATGACCTATCGCATATCTTTCCGAGGTTTGTACCTGCTCTTATCCTGCCTAGTCCTAAAGAGTAGAGAGTGAACTTCAAACGACTCCACCTTAAGCTCCAAAATGGAGGTAGGGAAGGATAAGGTTTGGCCACTTGGCTCTAGGCTAGAGTTTGCCAGGCCCAAGGGATATTTCTCACCTTTCCCTTTAGCCACAACAAACAGTCTCAGAAGCATCATCTGCACCGAATTTCAATGAAAATCCTCAACACAGAACAGCATAGCCAACGGACCACTAAACTGGAATGAGTTTTGGGAATTTAGTTGCTGTCTGCTTTCCTATACGTGGATAGGAATTAAACAATAATGTCTGCCAGACCCTGTTCTAAACAGGTCAGGTCTCTGAGTGAATTCATTTGGTGTCCTATTACCTATAGCGTCAAGTGCAAACTCCTTGGTTGGGCATTTAAAGCCCTTCACAACCTGGCTGCAACCTGTCTTGCCAGCTTTATTACATGTTCCTCCCTTCCTCAAAGGCTATCTTCTAGCCAAATTGACCTTGCTTTTACACAGGACATTCCAGCTCCTCTCCCTGTGTATCTGCATGGGCTGTCCCCCATACCTGGGATGCATTCCCTCCTAGAGGTTTCCACCTTTAGATTTCCTCATTTACTTGAAAGCTCAGGTCAAGTGCCACACACATGAGACCTTTCTCTACATCTCTAGCTCCTAGTACCTCTCCCCCTGCCAAAAAAAATACCTTGTAATTCTGTGTATATTTTATATATGTACAAGTCTTCCTCCTCTGAGATGTAAGTTCCTTGAGGGCAGGTACTATTACATTTTTGTCTTTTTATCCCTAGCACCTGGCAGTGTAGTTGGTGCTTAATATTAAATGTGGATTGTTTGGGGAGGGGGGAGGGGGATACAGGAATCCTAGACAAGAAAGAGTTGTTAGCCCATGACTCCACCAATAGAGGTTCTGGGCCAGAGAGCAAGGAAGAGGGGCAGGGATGCCATAGCCACTTCCTCAAGTAAAAGGAATAATCCACAACAGACAAGGGAGCTTTGGCTGGGTATCCCAGCATATGAATGGCAAGCCAAATGTTTGCCGCCTACCTCCCTCCCTTGCATTCCTGTCACACTCTTCCAGAAGTCCTTGCTCAGCTGGTCGCCTGGGAAACGGTGATTTTCAACGTGCCAAGAGTCACATAGTGTCTACCTGGGGAGCTGGGGACTAGTCTGTCACCTTCACCCCCTTTTTTAGCTTCAAACTGAAAACAGGCCTCACCATCTCCCAACCATAGTCCTACTTGCTCTGCTACCCTGGTGCTCTGTTCTTGTTCCTCCGGGGCTGAAGAGTGACTAGATCTCCCACAGCCAGTGGAACAGGGATCAGAAAGGTTCAACTAAGCTTGGGCTCGCCGGTCTGCTTGTTGCATATAATTACTCTTTCACTTCCCATGTGTCTTTCCATCCAGATTCCCTCATAGCACTAGGCCCTTGCCTGCTCTCTCAAGTGTCCTCTGGGTAGCCACTGCAGTCCAGAGTATCCATCTGTGCAAACAGGGAAAAGGAAGGAGTGAGAACTTTAGGGACCTGGAGAGAGTAGGAAGGAAGTTATCAAAAGTGGGGCCTGCCATACAACACTTAGAAACTTCCCTCTCAGGTTGTCTGTCCCCAACTGGCAGATGAGACAGTCAAAAGAACCATAGACCTCATACCTATGTGATCTCTTATGAAAAATAAGGAGTATAGGGGTGACTAGGTGGTGCAGTGAATAGAGCACTGGCTCTGGAATCAGGAGGACCTGAGTTCAAATATGACCTTAGACACTTAACACACACACATACAAAAACTAGCCATGTGACCTTGGGCAAGTCACTTAACCCCAATTGACCTCCAAAAAGAAAAAGCAGAAAAATAAGGAATTTATCATCCTTGCTTAACATACTATTGACAAGGGGCTCAAAGAATGGGAAGGAGGCACTAAATAGGCTCCACAGAGCTTAAGCTAAACTTTAGAGGGCTTTTAACTGTTCCTCTCAAGGGAATTTCTGTGCTATAAAGACCTCTAGGGTCTTCCTGAAAGATCCCAACAGCTGCTTTTTTTCCCTTTGGACCTAGTCTACTCCCTGGTGACCATCTTCTGAAAGATAGGGACTAGGAGGCAGATTGGGGGCAAGCTATCATCGATGAGGAGTTTTCTGGACGTAGGTAGGGGGAGACCCAATGCACATCATCCCCAGCCTGCCTAAGACCTCCATGAAAGGGACCTAAATATATAGGCAGCTCTAAAAGAAGGATTTTCATATACTTTCCTCCACCCCCAATTCCCACCTCACAGTAAGTGCTGTCTTCTCATTTTAGATTGTTGGTCCCTCTGACTGCTTCCAATAACCATCTTGCCATCACTACAGAAAAAGCTGGCTCCAAGCTGACCCCTGCTGCCTAAACTGAGCATTGTAGCTCTGATTTAGCCAAGGCAGAAGTCAAGCCTCTCCACTGCCACTTCTATGTAAGAATCTCCCCAATCCTAGCTCCAGGGAGTGGGAGCAGAGCTTTCTCTCCTCAGGGGCCAACAGCAATAGCCACCTTTTTTACCTATGCTTTATTGCCTAAATAATAAAACTTCATATCTACATTCTACTTTTATATGTTGTAACACTTTTACAGTCATTCTCTCATTCAATCCTCTGTACAACACCCTTGTGGGGTAAGGGCCCTAAGTATTAAGTGTCCCTAGTTTGTGGGGATTGAAAAAGCAGGCTGAAACAAGTGACAAGACTAAAATCCCATCACAATGTTTTCTGCCTACCATACCATACTACCTCACAAAATCCAGGCCCTAACTACAAAGTACCCAACAAACGGGAGAGATGTTCCTTGGAGCTTGACAGTAGAAGGAGAGGACTTCCTTCTAGGATCCTTTGGGTGACCCCTGCCTCCCCCTTCCTCCCCACAGTGAGAAACAGAAAACTAAAGCTCCCTAGACCCTGGCCAGAGAACAGCACTCTGGGTATGACCTAGGAGCTATCAATTATATCTCGACCCCAAGGAGGGAATCTGAGGGAACTGATTAAAATATTTAACAAGAGCCATTCCCCAATATATACATGACCAAAGGATATATAAACAAGCAGTTCTCAAAGAAAGAAAAGCAAGCTATCAAAAGTCATTTAAAAAATGCTCCAAATCACTAATAATAAGAAAGATGCACATTTAAAGAACTCCAAGGTTCTACCTCACACCCATTGGATTGGTTGGAAAAGATGACAAAAATGGAAAATGACAACTGTTGGAGAGGATGTGAGGACAGGCACATTGTTGTACTGGAGCTGGAGCTGTGAACTTGTCCAACCAAAGTAGAAAGCAATTTGAGACTTTACCCAAAAAGTTACTAGGTCATGTAAACCCTTTGACCCAACAATACTATTTGGCATATACCCCCAAAGAAATTAAAGAAAGCAAAAAAGGATGCATGTGTACAAAAATATTCAAGGAGCAATTTAGAGAGACCTGGGAAGAAATTAAGTAGACAGAACCAAGAGTACATTTTATATGATGTCATAAAGAAAAGCACCTTTGAAAGACTTAAAAACTATGACCAATCAGGACTCTAGAGGAGCACTGATGACACATGCTTCCCACTTCCAAACAGAGCAGATTAGAGGTACAGAATGGGACGTAGCCAACTTATAGTTTTGTTTTGCTTGACTATAACAGCTAGCTAGCATTTATATAGCACTTGAAGGGTCAAATAGCATGGTACATGTTATCTCATTTGAGCCTCACAACAAACTTGTGAGGCAAGTCCTATTATTATCCCGAATGTACAGATGGGGAAATTGAGGCTATAGGTACTTAAGTGACTTGTCCAGGGTCATACAACTAGTAAATGCATAAGGAAGAGTTCGAACTTGGGTTTTCTTGACTCTAAGCTCAGTACTTTCTCTCCACAGTCCCACTCAGCTGCCCCAAGGGGCTTATTTTTACAAAGGAAGGTTCTTTTTATTTAGTGTTTGGGAAAGAATGGGAGGGAAAGAAGAGTGAGAATAGTGATACCAAGAAAAGAATGTCAATGAAGCATTTAAAAGAATGTACAGAAAAGAACAGAAGGAGATATAGAGACAAAAGCAAGCAGGAAAACTGAAATGAATATGTGGGATTTATTATATACACTTCAAAAAGAAAACGAGCTAGATGCAGTGGAGATAGGTGTTTTCAAATGAACTCTTTACTGTTTTGTAATATAAAAAATGTTCATGTTTGTTGATCTTTTCCAAGTTCAGATTAACAAAAAAAATTTTTTTTTAAAAAGGACAATTGAAGTGTTATCTGATCCTCCCATTCCCAATCTCTGTGTGCCAATCAGGAGTGTCCCTGGGCCAGTCCTATAGATCATATTTAGACACTGCCAACCAAAGAAAGTTGGGGCTTAGCAGAGTCCTGCTCAAATATCTCCTCCATGAAGCCTTTCCTAATTCTTCTGTTGGTAACTTTTCTTCATATAATACTTTGTTTTCGAGGGGCAACATGGGTGAAGCAAGCGCTAGAGCAATGGTTCTCAACCTTCCTAATGCCGCGACCCTTTAATACAGTTCCTCATGTTGTGGTGACCCCCAACCATAAAATTATTTTCGTTGCTACTTCATAACTGTAATTTTGCTACTGTTATGAATCGTAATGTAAATATCTGATACGCAGGAAGTATTTTCATTGTTACAAATTGAACATAACCCACAGGTTGAGAATCGCTGGGCTAGAGTGACAACTTCAGAGAAGGAGAAACCAAAGTTAAGTCTCTTTTCTGGTACATACTGGCTGTGGAATTCTGGACAAATCAGTTAACCTCGATACCCTCAGAAAATTCTATGACTGTAAGTTGCAGAACAATTGCAAATCTGCATTTGTAGGGATAGTTTTCACCCTGGGAGTAAACTACCCAAATGAAATCATAGATCCTGACCAAAAAAATTACCATACAACATTGGGTATTGCAGTTAATGCTATATGTAGTCTATCCTTGCTACTTAATAATAAGCCCCATGACCAGAGGAGAAATGTTTTATCTAAACTTTGGTCACCCCTCCATTCCTACCCCAGTGCTTCATATAGTACTCTGCACACAGTAGGAACTTTTTTTTAGATTTGTTTATTTCATTAAATATTTTCCAATAATATATAAAAAAATAAATAAATTTCTTTGAAATTTTGAGTTCTACATTCTCCCCCTTCCTCCCGCCACCCTCCTTGAGAAAGCAAGCAATTTTATATCCATTATACAAGACAGTAGGAACTTAATTTCTGTGAAATGCTGAAGCTGAACCAACCTCTAGGATTTGCCAAGAAGAATCCCTATCCCTGACCCAAAGAAGACACAGAACATTTAACCTCCTACATTCTGAGTGAATGGAGAACAGTCACCATTAAACAGTGCAGTTTCTTCCTAGACAGAAAACAGATGGTCAGTCCCATCTCTCTGGCCAACAGCCTTAGATCCTCACCTAAAGCTGAGATTCAAGGATTTCTGTGGCCTATACTTTGACATCTCTGTTTCCAGCTTAGTGGTCTTATTAGTGTATCCCTGCCCACCAGGGACAGCTCCAACCTCCAGCTCATTCCAGTCATTATGCATTTTCATCAGCAGATAAGGAAGGGTCTGGGAGCCAAGTTCAGGGGCCCATCTGCTGCTCTAGTCCTCTTCCTTCTGTGGGAAAAAGCTAGAACAGGCTTTCCCTTGGAGGCAGCACTAAAAGGACAGAACCAAAGGCCCAGAGGCCTAAGAGTTGTCCAGATAGCAACCTGTAGTAGGACCATGAACACTTCTTCCCCTGAATTCTCTCCCTAAAGGCATTCTAAGCCCTCATTTTCCAACGACTGTTCATTCTTGGCAAACAGATGTTAAATGCTTAGTGAGAAAGAGGAATCCTTTTAAGATTTAGAATTGGAATGGACCTTGGGATCATTAAGTCCAACTCCCCATTTTACAAATGAGGAAGCTGAGGCCCAGAGAAATTAAATGACTGTCCAACATCATGTGGATAACAGAACAAGGATTTAACTCAGGTTTTCTGACTCTAGACCCAGGACTCCTTCTGCTATAAAGTGAGAGGAAAACATTCTACCCAGTACTAACTGGGCTCACCCCCAAGAAATCAGGTCAGTGGGACAGAATTCTCAAGGGCTCAAGACTTTGCTTCCTTCAGCTCCTGGCAAAGGCTTTCCCTTCCCTTCCCTCTCCTGGACCCCTAAGTGAAGATGGGGAAACCTGTTCCCTGAAGAACTATATCAATACCACCCACTCACCGGGCACCTCCCGAGAGCCAGCTAACATGTAGCTTGAGAGAAATTATTGGTGCTCACAACTACCCCGAAAGGTTTTGTGCTGACCTAGACCCACAGATGTCTAATCAAGGTACTAAAATTAGAATGTACCCTTCCTTGCAGAAAGTCTCTGCTGGGGTGCTGGATTGCTTGATCCAACAGAGGTCCAGGTGGGACAAAGGCAAGAAGACTGGAGGCAGGGGAGAGGTAGGACAGGAGTCATGAAAACTCACTTTCATATACATGCCCCAGGATCCCTGTGGCCAAAATGACTTCGATCCTTACTGCATGAGAAGGGTACTATGGACAAAAAAAAAAAGAAAAGAAGGGAAAGGGAAAGAATATCTCCCCTTCTACTCCAAACCAGAAGATGTTCTCTCTAGAGTTGAGAAGACAGGGTTGGAAATTCAAGACTGGAGTCTAGTCCCCTGCACAGAAACTACATAAGAACTGTCTATGTGCTGTTTTTCTCTCAAGAATCTTGAGAAGATATATATAGTACAAAAGGCCTGGAGGTGGCAGGAAAGGCCCAAGTCATTCTTGGTGGGGAGGGAAAGAGCAAGTCAGAATCTGAATAAAAGAAAGAAATGACAAGATGGGTTATCCCTACACTGGGAAGACTTAAGTGCCACTTCACTCTCCAACCCCTAGACCCTGAAGCTGGATTCCACCATCCCAGCACTCCTGGCCCCCATTATCAGAGGGAATCTGCTGCACATCTCCTGGCTCCTGCCCTGGCTGGGAACTCAGGAATCCAACAAAGATAAAGGGGTTTCAGATTGGGCTGCTTGTAGGTGTGAAATAGCTCAGGCCCTATAAACTTCTCCTTATCTCCCTAGGAACCAGCAGATCTCATTCTGTGAGAAGGATCAGGATCCTTCCCAGGATGGACACAAACTCCCTTCTTGGGCTTGGCCAGGGCAACCATTCTTGATCTCTGACCACTCTTCTCTTCTGCTCTGGGACCTTTGCCTCAATTCCTAGACATGCCCTGCTCATTCCCTAACCTCCTCAACCCAGCAGAACAATGCAGAAACACACCCAGAGTGCCTGGCCATTATATAGACAACTTGAAATTCTCTATATACACTCTCCCTCTGTAGGCCTCCCATATCTCAGCTAAGAGGATGACTGTTCTCCTGAGATTCAGTTCCATCTTGAACTGCTTGCTGGATATCTCTCTCCCCTGGATGTTCAACTATCACATCAAATTTGTGTCTGAAACTGAATTGATCATCTTTTCTTTACAATCAGCTCCCCCTACCTTCCCTTGCCTTACCCCTGGACTTTCTTATTTCTGTCATTCTCCCAGGCTGAACATCCTGAAGCCATCCTTGACTCTACCATCTCCCTCACCATCCAGACAGTCACCTAACCCTGACAATTCTTTTGTAATGTCTAGAGTCACTATCTCTGTCACTATCTACTTAGGGTAGCCTCCCAAATGGTCTCCCCATCCCCTCAGTCTCTCCCTATTCTAATCCTATATACTCCTGACATTATTCTTCCTATAATATCATTTTGTATATATAAGGTGGGGAGGAGGGAGACTGGACAGAGAGGGCCTAGTCCTGGAAATATGTGCATGAGGTGAGTACTTCTGGAAGTTTGTGATCATGCAGAATGGAGGGACCCGACCTTCCATTTCAGTTGAAAGTATTTTCTGTTTCCAGTCATTTGCTATGTGACATTTGGTTAGCTGTTGAATAAGTACCAGGTGTACATAAAAATAGACCAAATCATTCTCTGTCCCTGGCTGTGGTGCAGCCAGGAGGACAAAATACTATATGCCTCTGCATGGGAAAAGAGGCCTCAGTTCTTTCTCTCCCCACCTGGCCCCTGCCATATGGCCTGTGAATCTGCTGGTGCTTTTGTCCCTGGCCTGCATATTCTTTCCTCCTCTTTAGTGAAGAAGTTTTAGAGATGGAACAGACTAGACTAAGACTTTTTGAGTTTTGAAGGGTTAGTAGAGCAACTAGGGGTACAGGAAGTAGAGGCCATCCCCAAGTTTGCCAGCTCTGAACAACTCCAAGGAGAGACTTGTTTGACCTAGCCCATGGCTGAATTGTATGGTGAGATGCTGTGTTCTACAAGCAAGGGAGTGACTACAGCCATTGGCTAAGCCTCATAGAGAAGCGAACTTGGTAGGATGAATGCTTTGTAGCATTTAAGGTTAAGCCTACTCCGTCATGGAACTAAGATTGTAGAGAGGAAAGTGTGCCTCATGATTCAGAGGGTGTTTTTGTATTTTTCTTCTTGCTATTATCTTTTCAGTAAATACCACTTTACAAAAGCTAATTTATATGAATTGGTTGATTAATACTGAAGAGGAAGCAAGTAGTCAAATTGATACTAAGGTATCATTAATGGTATTGACGATATTGAGGAGGTATTAATTGGCATGGCAATTGATATTGGGGACAGTACACTGGACTGGGGGCTCAAGTCAAGAACACTCAAACACCCCCAACTATTCACAAGAACCCCACCCCAGAACCATGAAGAAGTATAGTTAGCTGCTCTTTGGGCATTCTACTTACAACTGGGAGTAGGATAAAGACCTCCAATACTCATGGGGCTACACATCATCCCCTATTCAAAATTAGGGTAAAGTTCAACTCTTTTAACTTATCCAAAACCCAGCTCAGATCTTAATGCCTCCATGAAACTTCTCTTGGTCTCTCTAGCCCTCAGTGAGCATTCCTCACCTACCCAAAATAACTACAAGACTTAATTGAATGCCAAATCATTCAGCAACCAGTATGTGATAACTCTGCATTGGTCTTTATCTTTCTATATATATTTATGTCTTGTTTCATGATTTCATGCCACCCACTAATACAATGGCAGATCTTCTAGCACTAATCGTCTCCCAATGATCTTGCATGACTAAGTCATAGACTCCCGCAGCAGAAGAAGAATCATGATCATAAATGACTCAAAGGACAATGAAAAGAAGAGTATTGGGCATAAGTCAGCTGTAGCATATTATCATTGATAACTTATACAGCAGCAATGGCAAAGAAGACATCACCAAAGTTATAGAAGACCAAAAAAGAAGTGAGGGCATGAGGGAGGGGAGGATAGTTGACAGAGACAGAATGAGGAGTGAACAGCCTGGGAATTGTACTGATATCTCTCAGAAAGACCTCTAGTGCCTAGGAGAAATGCTCTATAGAGAATTTATCACACAGGAAGAGAGAGAGGTCATGGAAGGAGCTTGATTTGCAACAAATGAATGAGTATTCCTGAGAAAATTATAAATCCATTGTAATATATCTATATACATGTGCATATGTGTGCATATGTATACATGCATGTCTATGTGTGCATACCCATTTATTTATAATTAAATATGCACATGTACATAATTTCCTCTATATATGTACTTTATATATATATGCATATATATATGTAAAGCTTTCCCAGTGAATTGTAAGCAGTTTCACTGCAGAGACCCCTTACATTTACTTCATGCTTTATTTGCATTGTCTCAATTGATCATGTCTAATACCTCTTTTTTGCATACCTGCTGCTTAGCTCATTATTCTACATGTAGTAGGTGCTCAGTAATATAAGGAAAGTGGGGCTGTGAGAGCTGGACTATGACGAAAACTGAGCACTGTACAACTGACACTTTTGAATTATGGTACTAAAGAAGACTTCTGAATGTCCCTTGGACAAGCAAGGAGATCAAATCAGTCAACACTTAAAGAAATTAATTCTCATTGGAAAGACAAATATTGAAACTGAAGCTTAAATACTCTGGCCACATAATGAGAATATGGGACCCACTGGAAAAGACCCTAGTATTGGGAAAGACTGGAGATAAAAGGAAAATGGGAAGGCAGAAGATGAGATGGATGGAATGTTGTGGAGACGATGCACATGAGCTTGAACAGATATTGAAAAATAGCGGAGGATAGAAGGGCCTTGGCATGCCCCGGGGGGCCATGGGTCCATGGAGTCACAAACAGCCAGACATAACTACATGACTAAACAACAACAAAAGTGCTTTGCAAACGTTAATGTACTATGTAATGTGAGTTACTCTTAGGATGATAATAATGAAGTAGATCATTCACACACCTGAGATGAACATCACTTCTGTTTGGCTGTAGGATGTATTGTATAACTGAGGGGAGGAGAGGGCAGAATATTTCAAAACTTCACTTCTCTAGGCTTCAGTTTGTAGAATGAGGAGGTTGGACTCGAAGACTTCTAAAGCATCTTCCAGATCTAAAGCTAGGCCCCTTCAGTGCTGACAAATGAGTTTCCTTTGGTCACTACACACATCAACTGAATGCAGAGGGATATGGTGAGGGCAGGATTAAATATTCATCAGTAATCTACCGTTGGATAATCCAAATGAAAATGATAAGGTTGGCAGGATAAGATGAGCATGAAACCACTGCCAAGCAGTAGGAAACATCTCTGGGTGGCCAAAATATCCATCAGCTTTGCTAGCTTTGGGAGCTGAGCTGAATGAAATATTTGCCCCCTTCTCTCTTATTCCAGTCATCTTCCTGTCACTCCTCCCATCCCTCAGTTAAGAGAACACACAGGCTACTAGAAACCAGCACCTCAAATTTCCATGAATATCTGATACATCTCTAGAAGCGAAAGGAAATGTGGTTCTTACTCAACTAGCCCTTAGATATCCCCTCCCTTTCCTGTAGCCTGATCTCATGTTTTTTCATGTAGCTCTCAAAAAAATATACCATAAGTCTTCCTCCTGTTCCCAGGGAATGCCAGAGGCTGAGAGTGAGATTAAGCCTCTGTTACCTTCTCCAAAAATAGGTAGGTCTTTATCAGGCCTAACAAGTCAGGTCCTACAAGTCAGGAGACCTTTGAAACTATAAAGAGGACAAGTACAAGGACTACATCTAAGGCATGTATGATACTAATAGTTAGCCCTTATATGGTGCTTTAAGGTTTGTAAACAAAGAGTTTTGTAAGGTCGATGCTATTATTATTTCCATTTTATAGATGAGGAAACTGAGACTGAAAGAGAAGTAATTTGTCTAGGGTCACACAGCTAGCAAGTGTTTGAGGCTGGATTTGAACTCTGGAAGATGAGTCTTCTTGACTCTAGGCCTGGTGCTCTGCATCACCTAGCTCCCAGCCCAAGTATTACAATGGTATCCATAAAATAATTAAGACACCTAGAAGAAGGCCAGTACATTGGATAGATCTTCGATGGGGAATTTACAAATTTGCAGGGGTAAGAATCTTACAGGACTAGAAGCAAGGATGAGTGGCAATCTATATCAGTAAAGAGAAATCATATTCATGGACGAATAGTAGTAAAACTAGTATTTATATAACAAGTAGTAAACATAAGGACCTCATTGCCCTTGGAGGGTATTCAGATCCAAAATACCAAGATTTTATTCAAAATTAGTGAATAATTCCATAATGGGATATTAAAAAGAAGTTAGAGATGTTTAAGCACCTACTAAGATCTGAGAATGTTATAGAGGAAAATCTCTCTCTCACATACACACACACACACACACACACACACACACACACACGCACCCTCAGTTCCTCCATCAGAAACAAGACCTTGCACCAAACAACACTACTTTCACTCACAGTGACTATATACTAACTGGTACCTTTAGGAATATCATGTTCCAGGGAGTCCAAAAAGTCCAAGGAAGGGTCCAAGTCAGCTTTCTCCAGCAGGCTCTTGTTCTTCAATTCCACAGGCTCCACAAAATGGAAATAAGAACTGAGTTTCTTGGAATCTGCCAGAGTCAATCCTGAGAGGAGGTAGATGGGGATTGTCAGTCAGGTTAAAAACCATGACTCTCCATTTCTTCCAAGCAGTGCTAAGATCTACAGGAATATGAGGCAGGATTGTGGAAAGGCCTCATCCAAGCGCTAGGAGGAAGCAGTGAGTCAAGTCTCTTGTCCCCATACCCGTCTCCATTCTCTAATGTTCTGACTCCTGACACAAGGAGTGACCACAGCACTCTGGGTAGAGGGAATGGGGCTAAAATTAAGTCTTCCATGCTAGTCTGGTACCAAAGAGAAGGAGTGAAGAAAAACAAGGTTGGAATCAAGGCCATGGACATTAGGACAGGTGAGGAAAAGACTTAGGAGCAAGGGTAACAGTATGCTGCAAACAAGAGATTATGAGCCAGTTAATTAGTTGTACAAAACTTCATAAAGCCATACCACTGGGCAATGTCTAGGGGATCAGTAGGCAATAGGCAAAGAATTGCAGGTTATTCCTAGGAATATACCATATTGTACTCTTGAGACTTCACACACATCTCCCCTGTATTCCTTCCCCCAAGGTAAAAAAAAGTGAAGGCCTCTTTGGGAAAGGATGTGAGGGGGACTTACCTTCAAAGGTCCTATTGACATGGACAGGTCCAAAGGGAGTCTTGAAGAGGGCTCCACGGGGGATGATTGCCACTGCCTTGTCAATTTGGTCAATGACTGCCACCAGGCGAGATTCCTCCTTGATTTGGATCTAAAGAAATACATGAAGAGTACTAGGCTATGTCTCTGGGCTTCCCCCTTCAACCTAGTCCTAGACTAGGATGTAAGCTGATCAGAGAGAATGATTAGAAATCAGATACACACAAAGCCATCCTTAATGGGATGAGGACCTAGGGATAAGATGATGAAGGCTCACCTTCTCACCTCTCATAATATTTGTATATAGGTAAAAGCTTGAACATAAAGCCTTGATCAGCATAATCAAGAATGCAAATATTAAGAACAGCAATAGAAGTGTGGCAGGGAAAAGGCAGCAGGCAAAGGGCAGACAATATTAGGCAGCCTTCATGGTTGGTGTGGAAGAAAGGAGGCTGTGATATTATCATCAGGAAGCCAGCCTGTCCTTTTGATACTGTCTGGGCAATCATGGTCAAAGGGGATGTGTTGATTGTATCTTCAGTCTTCCAGGCTCTTTGTTTTTACATCTCCTGGTACCCCGTCTTCAAATGTATTCAATATCTCCTTCCTTTCACCCTCTCCTCACTTCAGAGTTCTGGCAGTCTCCTCCCTATAGTAGGTCCTGATTCAATTCAACAAACATTTATTAATTGCTGTTATGGGCTAGGTCGGGGAGTGGGATAAAAAGGCAAAGGCAAACAGTGCCTCTCCTTAAGACCCTTAAATTATAATGGAGAGATGTAACACTGGCCTGTTACAAAGCAGGAAATGTTGTGGGGTGGGGATGGCCAGAGGAGAGACCCTGACAGGAAGGTTACAAGGCAGAGGCGGCACCTAAGGCTCAGGCCTTAAAGGAGATGAAGAGAGGAGGCACTCCTAGCACTGGGACTGCCTATGGAAATGCACAGAAGTAGGATATGGGATGGCAAAGCCTGGGGCCAAGGACAACTGTTCACGTTTATCATGCCCTAAGGACCTCTGCATCTCAACTGTTCTAAGAACCATTCCCAGTTAGATCCCTCCACACCTCCTGACCCTAGTTCACAACCATCTTTACCCTCTCTTCTCTCAAAACTTCTCAGACCATCTCAGTTGAGACCATGCCTGGTGAGCTCCCTCTTCTCCCCTTCTCTATATCTTAAAAACATTTGACATCATCACCCCCCCTCATCCTCTATTCTACTCTCAGATGCACAGGTGACCCTTCAGACCGAGCCCTTCACATTTACCCAAGATTGCCATTCCCTCCATCCTCCAGAAGACTGCCACCCAACAGTCATCCTTTCTCTTTCTCTAATCTTTGATTACTGGCTTCTTCTCTGGTGCCTAAAAACATGCCTATCTCTCATTCTGAAAACAAAAATAAAAGCCCTCGGGCTATCAGCTTATATCTACCTCTCCTCCCTTTCATAGCCAACCTCTAGAAGAAGCTATCTACACCCATTGCCTCCACGTCCTTGTCTAGCCCTCTCATTATGACTCCCTCCAACCTGAATTTACAGTCCTCACATAACTGAAACCAATGATCTTTTAATTGCCACATCTCATGGCCTTTTCTCAAACTTAATCCTTCTCAACCTTTGCATATAACACTGCTTGTTACCCTCTTCTCCTAGATACTCCTCTCTGGGTTTCTGTGATGCTGCTCCCTCTCAGGGCTCTTCCTATATATCTCCTTTGCTGGTACATCATGCAAATGTCATACATAGTAACTGTGTGTTCCCCGGGACTCTGTTTGGTCCCTCTTCTATTCCCTCTCTACACACTCTCACTTGGTAGCCTCATCAAGAACCCTAGGTTTGATTATCATATCTGTATATAGATGAATCTCATATTTGTATCTAGCCCTAGTCTCTCTCCTGTGTCCCAGGCTATTTATTAAATATCTCAAACTCTTAACACCATTTGGGATTGAATATAAGCCCCATCAATGGAGAGTTTACTACCATCTATCCTGACTAGTAAAGTCAAGGCACTTAGATCTCAGTACTAACCAGAGTGAGTGAGGTTTGGCCCTGTAAAAGGGAAATGGGAAGCCCAGGAAGATGATAGTGCTTTGGGGTCATGTTCCACTGGCTGTCTCTTTAAGACAATAACACATGAACATGGGTACTATAGGAAGCTAGGGATTTGGGGGCCTTGACTTAGAGGCTTTTTGTTAAAGTAGTGGGTTCAAGGATCTAGCTATGGAAGATCTAAGCCTGCTTATTATGGAAGAATGGACTGATCAAAGAGAAGAAGCCCAGAAGGATGTATGAAGAGTAGAGAGAGAGTTTTACTTGGGCTACCATTTTGGAAAAGAAGCTATTTGCTCCATAGGAGAGAAGATGAGGCAGAGGGTGAGGGGGACAGCAAATCATGAATTAGACTTTATTCCTATTTAGTGGTAGGAGTCCCATCCATCTCTTTCTCTTCACTCACATAGCTACCACCCTAGCATAGGTTCTTAGTACCTCTAACTGCCTAGACTATTGCAATAACCTACGAAATGGTCTCCCAGTATCCAGTCTCTCCCCCAATCCATCCTCTGCATAGCTGCCAAAATGATATTACTAAACATAGGTCTAACCATATACCTCAAGATACTCCCTATTGTATTTAGGATAACACACAGACTCCTGTTTAGTATTTTAAGTCCTTCACAATCTGGCTCCAATTTATCTCTCTAGGCTTATTACAAGACTGTCTTCCTCCACACATTCTCCCATCCAGCCAAACTGTCCTATTTGCTATTTTCCTTCTATAGGATATTCCATCTCAATGCCTTAGTCCAGGTAGTTTCCCATTGATGGAATTCACATCCTCCTCACTTCTACCTTTGTAAAGCCTAGCACATGCAGCTTTTCAGAGGACTGCTGATGTGAACAGCTTTCAAGGTTCTGATTACACTGTACAGTGAACTCTCTATTTATTCAATAACAAATCAGCGCAAAACATTCATAGAAAATCAAAATACAGCATTCACAATATCACAACTCAACAACTTATCACTAAAATGGCCACATAGTTTTCACCAAAGTGGTCACATAGTTTTACACAAAGCATATTCTGAGTCAATCACAAAATCCTTAATTCAATCACAAAGTACAAAAGTCAAAGTTCTCCACCCCTAGGTCATAGTAAATCATAATCTTCTCAGTCAGTACATGGTATCCAAGTAAAGTCTTCTTTCAGGTTGACTCAAGGCTGGCTTTCAGTTTTCATGGTTCCTCTTTCATGATCCTATCTCCAACTGTCATCTGGGTTCAAAGACAGGTAGCTCCCAGTTCCTTGTCTAGCTCCTTGTTCAGTTCTTCGTCCAGTTCCCATTTCTGGGAAGACAAAGCTTGACAGAGCCATAATAATATTAATGCACATTGCTGGCAGCATCATCAATTCACTATCTGCCTGTGAAATCAACTCAGACCCACCAAGAAGGTCTGAGAATTCAACACAAATAATCAACATAGAAATCAACACAGACCCACAAACAAGGTCCAAGAGTCAGCACAAATCATCAACATAGAAATCAACATAAACCCACAAACAAGGTCCAAGAGTGAGCACAAATCGTCAGTAAAGTCCCAGGACCTCCAAAACCCTCTTCCAGGACTTCAGTAAACATACAACCAGAAAATCCTCTTTCAGGGCTTCCAGTAAGGTTCCAGGGCTTCTGTACAAAGTATCACAAACAGACATCAACACAGACGGAATAGACAGAGTGCCGGGATACCACAAGTTTTCTCCTTCTTGACTCTGCCACCACAAGAATCCTCTTCTCAATTCTTGCTGTCTCTAGCCCTGGGGCTCTCCTTATATAGTCGTTAGCTCTTCCCCAGAGTTCACAAGCCAGTATCAAAGATTAGACTTGATACAAGGCTCAAAAGAAGCTTGAACTGAAACAAAAGTGTTAATTCAATAGCTGAAACAAGGTATGAGCTACTTTTGCGCTTGCCATTACAACCTTCAAGAATCCCTAGTTTCTTTCAAGGTCTACTGGAGTACAACCTCCTACACAGTGCCTATCCTGATCCCCCCAGCTGCTAATGCCTTTCCCTGAAAAAATTACCTTGTATTTAGTTTGTATATATCTAAATATCTACATCTATATCTATCTACCTATCTATTTATCTATCTATATGTTACCTTCTAGGAGGCAGTGCTAGGAAGTTCCCTATACACAAGAGTGTGATGGTATGGTTGTTGTCCTTCATTCTCAAAGAGGACCAAAATGACATCACTATATCATGATTAAGGTACAGTATGGTTGACTATAGTGGATCAGACCAAGATGAGCTCTGAAGGCTTTACCAGAGGTTGGGCACAAATAGTCCATGGTGAACATTTGGAGTAGAGATGTCTCTAAATTTGCAAATTTCACATTTCCTTTGAGCTACCACAATTCTACTTCGCTCATGGAGCACAGCGCCTTCTCTGATGAGGGCATGCCATGCTGGATGGTCCATGCCAGTGTCTCCCATGTCTCACAGTCTATTCCTGAGATCTTCAGAGAGACCTTGAGAGTGTCCTTGTATCACTTCCTCTAAACTCTATGTGAGCCCGTGCCTTAGTGTTTGTTCCCTGTAAAATAATCTATAGGCAAACATACGTTTGCCATTTGAACAACATGGCTAGCCCATCAGAGTTGCGCTCTCTGAAGCAGAGTTTGCATGTCTGGCAGTTCAATTCAAGAAAGGACCTCAGTGTCTGGTACTTTATCCTGCCAGATGATCTTCAGAAACTTCCTAAGACAATTCAAATGGAATTGACTCTGTTTCCTGGCATGGCACTGGTAGACTGTCCAGGTTTCACAGGCATACAATAATGAGGTCAGCACGATGGCTCTGTAGACCTTCAGTCTGGTAGGCAGCCTAATACCTCTTCTCTCCTGGACCTTCCTTCAGAGCCTCCCAAACACTGAGCTAGCTCTGGCATACAGAATAAGTTCTTGATAAACACTTGTTAAATGCATGAATAATGAAATGTTGTAACCAGGATCCTACCACCTTCAACACTTGAATACATTAAAGTCTCATAGGGGCAGCCTGCCCTTCAAGTGCCCTAAATGAAAAGCAAAGGTACCTTCTGGAAAAAACTGCCACATGTAAGACTTCCCTGAAGCCTTTATGGGGAATGAGTTGAGCAGCGTATGCTTGGAAAAGGGAGACAAAAGAGGTGGAGCCATAGGCCATGGACACATAGAAAATGGAAAGGCAAGATAGTTTTGGGGGAGGGAAGATAATAACAGAAACTGTATGGAGCAGTGTTAACACGATGTCCCCACATCCAGATGTCCTGATGGAATCAAAATCCCAAAGTCAGTGTAAGAGTTTTCAGCAAATTCTGGTCGCTCAATGGGTTGGGAAATCTCCATGCTAGTTAATGAGAACATACTGAAAGGAAACGTTCTCTGATGGAGAATGTCTGTGGAAAACCTCACAAGTTTTCCGTAGAAGTTTTCTATCCCATCCATCACTTGGGGAAGGGTAGGAGACTGTATCCACTTGTAAACTGGGACAGGAGGTGATTGAGATACATGTTTCATTATTATTTACATACTTTACATCCCCCCCCCCCAATTAAATGCTTTTGCTATTGGATTAGTGACTTTTACATGGTATGGAAAGCTAGGGCCATGATTTTTCATAAATGATGATACCTGACCCCTCAAACCATCATACTTAACCTAGAGAAAGGAGAAAGGGGGATCTAGAGCCAGTTTTTAGAGATTTCAGGGGCCTAGTTGTTAAAATAGCTTAAATACTGTTAGCTGAGTGGTAAGACTGTGGAATATCTAGCAGAAGTGGTAGAGTGGATGCTAACCCTGTGTGTGTGTCTATGTGTCTGTGTGTGTGTCTGTGTGTCTGTCTGTGTCTGTGTGTCTGTGTCTGTCTGTGTCTGTCTGTGTGCTCTCATCTGTCCTTTCCCTAATCTCCACCTACCACCAACTCATCTTCATACGTCTTGTCCCCTTCAGTCATCCGCTGCATCTCAATATGCTCATACTCATGTGAAGGGTCCCCCATGAAGCGGCCCTTCACCACGGACGTCTGAGTGACCAATTCTTCTGTGGCCGGTGGCAGGAGGCTCCATTCCATGCAGTTCAAACTGGCAATGACACCCATACCCAAGAACTTGGCTTACAAGTACAACCCAAAGACAACACTTTACAAAGTATTTTTATCACAACAGTTTGAGTGCACATATTGTCCCCATTTTTATATATCAGGAAGCTGACATTCAGACAAGAGAAGGGAACTATTAAGGTAACCCAATGAGTGGCAAAGCCAAGACATTCATGTATTTCTAACTTAAGTCCAGGGTTTGTCCCTTTACACCACTTTGGGTTTGAGACACCCTCCTTCAAGATCTTCAGAAAATCTCCAACCTTTCCCTTCTCATCTCCCCTTCTCTCACCACCTGACTCTAAAAGAAAACAAAACTTCCCTCAGTTCAATAAACATTTATTAAGCACCTACTAATGTGCCAAGTACTGTGTTAAGTAGTGAGGATACACAGACTGGCAAAAGACAGTCTCTGCCCTCAAGGAGCTCATAGTCTAATAAGGGAGACAACACACAAATACAAACAAGCTGCAGACAGAAGAAATGGGAGATAATCAGCAGAGAGATCATTAATTAAGGGGGTGTATAGAGCCAGGAGAACAATCTACATAGGAATGGCAATATTGTAAAGATATTGTGAAAGACTTGGGGTTTTCTTGATAAAGATACTAGAGTGGTTTTCCATTTCCTGCTCCAGGAAGGAACTTTACAAATGTGGAAACTGAGGCAAACAGGGTTAAGGAACTTGCCCAGGGTCACACAGCTACTAAGTGTCTGAGGCTGGATTTGAATTCAGAAAGTGAGTCTTCCTGACTCCAGGCCTGGTGCTCTACCCACTGTACCACCTAGCTGCCTCAATAATTAATGCAATGATCTACCATGATTCTGAAGGATTCAAAATATAAACAACTATTGATCTCCAAATAGAGAATTAATATACTCAGAGGGCAAATTGAAGCTTTTTTTTTTCATTTATTTTTCTTGCTTCCAGCCCCTGAACATGGCTAATGCAAAAATGTGTTTTGTGTGACTATACATATGTGTGTATGTAAAATATGATCCCATATATACATTAGTATCCTATGTCTTGCCTTCTAATGGATGGGGGAGGGGTGGAGAGAGGAAGAGAATATGGAACTGAAAATAAAAATAAAATAAAATGTAAACATGAAGGAAAAAGAAAGGAAGGAAAAGCCAGGGAAGCCAGAGGTTGGATATGGGGAAGGAAAGAGGGAGAGTTCCAGGCATAAAGGACCCCCATGAAAATGCCTGGAGTCCAAGGATGAAGAGTCTTGTGGGAAGAACAGTAAGGAAACTAGATCCAAGGGTACACAGGGAAAGGTATAAGAAGACTGGAAAGGGAGGGTGGGTCAGGTTATAAAGGGCTTTGAATGCCAAAAAGAGAATTTTATTTTTATCCTCGAGGTAACAGGGAACCACTGCACTGGAGTTTATTGAATAGAGGAGTGACACAGTCAGATCCTCACTTTCGGAAGCTCCTCACTAGCTCTGAAACCACCTTTTGGCTACATACTCCTATATGTAGATTAGTTTCTTCATTGGGCTGTCTATGCCCCAAGTTCCCAACTCCTGCTCTCTTGGAGAGCTTCCCTATCACTGGAATTGTTCAAGGGGCATCCAACCATTCTTCAGGAATGTGACATAGGAGATTCTTGGGTGGTGGGAGGTTGGTTTCTAAGATCCCTTTCAATTCTACAATTCTATGGTTCATTATTATTTTTTTTTTTTGGAGAGGGAAAGGTAGGGCAACTGGGGTTAAGTGACTTGTCCAAGGTCACACAGCTAGTTTTGTATTAAGTGTCTGAGGTCAAATTTGAACTCAGATCCTCCTGACTCTGGGGTCAGTGCTCTATTCACTGTGCCACCTAGCCACCCCAATTCTATGGTTCTATAACCTGCTCCTCTCCCCACCATCCAACCCCAAACTCTCTCCTTTTCCCCAGATTCCAGCCATATACTATCTGCAAGGTTGTCTCCTACAATTTCCCTAGGTTTCACATGTGCCCCACTCCAACTACAATGTACTTGTCTCTTTCCCACAGTCCTCCCTGCCCCTCTCCCTAACCTCTGACCCACACTTTGCCCCCTCTCTCCAGGTCTGCATCCCCTTCTCTCCAGCACCCACACCCCCATATGCATCCCTCCCCCAGCACCTCCTTTCCAGTCCTTCCTCTTTTAGATTTCACCTCCTAAAATGCCGCTCCCCCTCTCCATTCACTCTCCTGTCCTACCTTTTTCCTGACCAAATTCACTCAAGAATAGTTTTCCTTTACTTTCCCAGGTCTCAAGCCCTTCCCAGGTCCTTCCATGACACAGCCCCAGGGAACCTCTCCTAGGTCTTTCCTAGGTCCCACCTCTGCTAATCTCACTGCATTTATGGCTCACAAGCAGCTGGTGGCAGTCGAAGCTAGACCTGGAGTCAAGAACACCTGAGTTCAAATCCAACCTCAGACACGTACTGTGTGACCCTGGGCAAGTCACTTAGATTGTTTGCCTCCAGTTTCCCCACCTGTAAAATGGGGATAATAATAGCGCTTATCTTGCGCCCTTGTGAGGATTGATGAGATAATACATATAAAAAATGCTTAGGACAGTGCCTGACTAGCAATAGGAGCTTAATAAAAGCTTTCTACTCCCTCCAGTTGACCCCACCCCCTACCCTTCCTTGGCCCCGCCTTCTCTGTTTAATTCCATTTCTCTCCTTGACCCTGCCCCAGACACCCCTCCAGGCTCCACCTCCTCTCTGGTTCATCGTCTTTCTTCTCTTTGGCCCCTCCCCCTGGGGGAACCCCATCTCCTTGGTCTTGCGCTTACCTTTTCCTCCCTTCCCCAAAGCCACGCCGCCAAGGAAAACTTCCTTTCTGGCCCCGCCTCTATCCTCTCCGGGCCTTTCCCCTTCCCTCTCCAGGCTCCGCCTCCTCCCAGACTCATTTCAGTCCTTCTTTTGGCCCCGCCCCTAGGGGAGCCTTCCTCCATGGCCCGGCCCCCTACCTGTACAGGCTTTTGCGCTCTCCGAGCTGATCTTCGCCCAAGCCCTGTGCTATGTAGTAGTCAGCGACCAGGCCGAGAATCCGGCCCCAGAACAACACCCGATCGTAGCGGTAATCGCGCTTAACGAGAAGCAGGGAGGTGAGCAGTGAAGCCCGACGGTCGGGGCTTAAACCTTGCCCACTGCCTGATGCCAGCTCCAAGGAGAGCAGTAGGCTTTCCGAATCCATCACTCGGACTAACAATCCGCCCGTTAACAGGGGGAAGCTGTTACCATGGAGACCGCGAAGCTCCGCCCCGCGGCACAGGAAGTCCAGGTTCTCCAGCAACGGATGCACTCTTCCCTCTGTTGCCCCTAGAAACGCGTGGGGCGGGGCGGCCGCGGTTGTCATGGAGACAGTGCTATAGTTCAGATTCTCCCCCTCTCCCCAACCTTAGATGTTGCCTAGGGAAGTCAGGGTGAAAGGTTGTGCATGTCACTTAATTTGAACAAAGCTTCCTAATATCTAGACTCTCCGTCTAGGCACAGGATAAGCAGCATGACGACTCTCCGTGGGAATTAAAAAGAAAATATAAAAGCTATAGCTAAGACAGAAATTAACTGTGTGGTCTTGGACAAGTCATTCAAACCTCGCTGAGCCTGTTTATTTTTATGATGAGGGGGGTTGGACTACACGACTTCTCCTTCCAGCTCTATCATTCTGAGGCTCTAATTGAATACCCCAAGCCAGGCTGGCCTTTCTAAAGGACCTTCTTAAAAGGTTTGTTCCTAAAATTAGAGTCTAACCATTTTTATGAAACAGCAGCCTCATTGCTACAGTATGTTATACTTTGACTCTTTGATGACCAAGATCTCCTTTCACTCTTTTTGCTGGTCTCTTCATTCCTTTATTTGCCATTCTTAGGAGACTGAGACTTATTTTAAATGATCAGGTTCCCTCATGTCATTTATTTCTGGCCTAGAGTGTCTCAACATTTTTTTATAAGGGAGTGGAATCAACAACTCGGAAATAATTCAGAAAAACGGGACCACAATGGTCAGAGGACTGGTAACCATGCTAAACAGGGTTCAATGGAAGGAACTGGGGATGTTTAGCTTAGAGAAAATAGAAGAGAAAAATGGTGGCTGTCTTTGGAGGGCCGTCATATGGAAGAATTAGATTTGTTCTACATGGCTCCAGAGGGTCAATGGGAGGAAGGCTATCTGATTCATATTTTGACTTGATATGGTATTCACAAGTGAAAGGGAGTGTCTCTGGAGGTGGTGAGTGCCCCTTCCACTATCTCTGTAGGTGACCTCTAATAGCCTGGACAACCACATCTCAAGATTCCTTTTCTGTGACTTGAACAAGAACATGCTACTTCCTTCTCACAAAGAGGTGGCAGATGGACCCAGGGTTCGGATTGAGACATATATATATATATATATATATATATATATATATATATCTGGACATGGTCAGTGCAGGATTTTGTTTTATTTGACTACGTAACTTTGTTACAGGAGTTTTGTTTCCCTTTTTCTTTTCAATGGGGGCAGGAAGGTGATAAGGAGAGGGTGGCGTTTTTTGTTGTTGTTGTTCACTAAAGGAAAAAATTAAATTTAGAAATAAAACCAATAACTTAGAGAAAATGACTTCTGAAGTCCCTCCCACTTTCTAGACTGCCAAAGAAGGGCAACAACCATCAAAGGACTGAGCAGGGTCCCACTGGAATTCTAGGAGAACCCCAGGCCCACGCAGCATCCTATCTTTATTACCAATCACCATTTTTAAAAGGTTTTTTGATCCTAGTTTCTTCTGATTAAAAGGTTTATGAAATCAGCCTGGTCCAAGTCCTCTTTGTCAAGCCAAACAGAGTCAGGTAATTACTTGCCTTTGACAAACATTGCACGTGTTCTGTATCAATATAATTTTAACTCCAGACGTCTGTTCTATTACCATGTGAAAAAAAGCCCTTTTATTCTAGCTCTATCTACCTTAGAGCAGGAAATATAGTCTCTATTCATCAATAAAGGCATGTCCCCTAAAAGACAGATGACTGAAAGCTTGGAAAGCTTGACCCCATAGCATGGAAAATAATCCATGAAGTCCCCTCTGGCAGGAGAATAAACTCTTCTCAATCACCCCATGGAAAAGTTACACCACTGTTATTTTAAAAGGATAGGAATTTAGGTGCACCCAATCCCAATGTGGGTCAAGACTCCTTGCTCCTCATAGATGAGATATGAGGAGTCTAGGATTCAGCCAAGGTATGAGAACTGCTGCATTTCCTGGTCTGTACAGTAGGTGGAGACAAGAAACCAGTTACCCTGTTGGCTGTGATAAAGGACAAGTCAGGATCACCAACACTGATCAGTTTGAAAAAAAGTGCTAAGAATGAAGATTTCTAAGCACAATACTGCCACCTGGGTAGGCCATCTGTGCCAAGGTCATGTGTCACTAAGCATCCCCTTCATGGTGGGGCCAACCAAAACTGGACAAAGGATTCTGCAGCACATTTCACCCCAGGGAGCTGATCCCACATGGCCCAGAACCTCAGTCAGACCTGCATCCAGACCCTCCCTCTTGTTTCTTCCCTTCATTCCCATTAGTTTACAATAACATTGCCCTAACTACTACTTACAAGACCTGACAGCGTATCCACATGAGTTCAACATGAACAAGCTTAGTCCTGGGGTTAATTAAATCCTTCTTCTATACCTGGGTCTTATTAGCTGTCTCACATGCCATGTTTTGTGACAGTCCTCTGGCATAAGGGAGTCCCTCCTGGCAGGATGCAGAGTTCTCCTACTGACCCTTACTTTGTACTACTGGGCTCTCAGTGCCCTACTCCATCAGTACACATGCAGTTCTATCAGTAGGGCTTTACAGTCCTTGTCCAGGTATCTAGTTTATGACTAAGAAAAAGTCCATATCCAGGAAAACAACCCTTTAATGCGTTTGGGAGAATAACATGTAAAACAATGGGAGTCAGTGCAATACAAAGCTTTATTAAAAGCAGTGGAGAAGAAGAAGAGGAAAGAGGAAAAGGGAGACCCAACATACAACTCAGACATACCCATTAATATAGAATATAACTCACGTAAGGACAGCACTGTGCTGGAGAGCACAGACACACAGTGCTCCTGATGAAAGGGAGGGTATGCTCCAAAGTGCTCTTCTGACAGTAAGGTTTTTATACTATGATTTTCAATGACCTTCCTGGAGCTGGCCAAATTGCATATCAGAAGTCAGGGTAAAATATTATTTTGAGGATTATCAAGGAGAAAAATAAAGTGGTAGAAAAAATATTATTTTGGGCATTTGTTATCAGAGAAAAACAAGCTGGTGGTAGACAAAATATTATTTGGGGAACAGTTATACTAACCCTCAGAAAATATTATTGTCAGTATTTTTCCATGAGTGAGTTCTATAAGCTTACAATCTATCTTAAGGAGAAACTGTCATGGTGGCCTCAAAACCACCAGGCCTAATCTTATAACAACTCATTAGCTTAATAGCTGTTTTTGGCCTGCCTGCAACAGCCAGGATAATAACTACATTTATTACTACTGTTTTGCCTGTGGTAAATGTGACTCTTGCTTAGTTGGTCCTAGATTAAGGAGTCTTGCTAAGGGACAAGAGAGGCAACTTGGTAAATTAGGCAGAGCTAGTTAGGTGGGAGGCCTGATTCTAGTCCCAGATCTGCCACTGACTAGTAACCAGTTCAGAGATCTCAAGCAATTTTGCTGCCAATACAGACTGATGACTCTCATCCCTACCTCCTTTTCCCTCTCCTTCCCTCTCTCCATTTTTTCCCTTCAATTTGCCTCCCATTTGGGAAGAGAATAAAGCAGAGTGGCATGGTAAAATGAGTACTTGAGGGGCAGGTAGGTGGTTCAGTGAATAGAGCACATGCTCTGGAGTCAGGAGGCCCTGAGTTCAAATTCGGCTCTGACACTTAACACTAGCTGTGTGACCTTGGGCAAGTCATTTAACCCCAATCGTCCTGCCTTCTCCCATATAAAAAAAAGACCAAAAAAAATGAGTACTTGATTTTGAGTCTTCAGACCCTAGTTCAAGTCCCAAGGTCTGCCATTTGCTAAGGCCTATTTCCTCATTTACAAAACAAACGACCTATTTGATTTTCTAAAATCCTTTCCAGTTCTAAATCCATGCTGTAGCATTTGAGCTGACTTCCATGACCTTGAGAAGGGATTTCACTGTAACCCCTCCCAACCCTAAGGCAAATTCAAAGAAATGAAAAGTAGCTTCTCCAGCCCCCCAAAAGTAAAGGATATATGGAACTAAATGAACTCTAGCTCATCTTCCTATTCTAGCATGTTGGGTTCTAATTCTAAGAGACAATTCAAAAAGCATTTTTATTAAGTACATAACATGTGCAAAGCTCTGTTACAGAGCTGGGGTTTGGGTAGGAGGCAATGATGAAAAGGAAAAAAAGTCAAAGAATCATAGAATTTTAGAGTTGGAAGGGACCTTGGAGGCAATCTAGTACAAGTTACAACTCGTACTCGAAAGAGAATCTCTACCATAACATAGAAAGTGCTCAGCCTGCCTCTATTGGAAGAATCCACTATTTTCTGAGGCCATATGTTTCTAGGTTGGATAGCTCTAATTTTTTAGACAGGCTGATTGCATCATAGAAGAGAACACAGCCCAGCAGAGGGCAGCAGCGAGCAGCGGAGTCAGACAAGGAAAGGTTCCCACTAGGGCAGCTATAAGAGCATTAATCAGCCCAACTCTAGACATTTCTTTTGTACCTTGCTTCTGAGTAACAATGTGTAACTTCTGGAGAGCATGACTTTTCTTCTTATATACCTTGTTAAACTGTTTAATTGTGTTTTGTTTCAAACAATGTCCTCATGCTGGTCTGGTGAAAGAAGAACATTGGTTGGGGTCTGTGAACTGTCTCTTTGAATATATGGTAACCAAAGCATGCCTTGTACTGTGGGTCACTTTTAGGGCGCTGACATATGAGAAAGGCTCAGACCACTTAAGAATTTTGGGAAACTTATTTTTGTAAGCACTTTGCAAACCTTAAAGTACTGTATATGTTGGTTATTAAATTATTAATCTGCCATCAACACATTGGAATTAATTACACGATGGTCTGAATTTCTCAAGATGCTAATTAAATACAAAACTTTAAAGTGTCATGAATCTTTATGTTTAAAAATACTCCTAGGGGCCAGAATTAAGCAAAACAGCTTGGATATGGACCATAGCCAAACAATTATTAGTCAAGAAATCATACCCAAGTCACTAGTCAGTCCTTGTGACTCACCGTTGATGACAAGACAAAAAATAAAAACAATTGGGACTAATTAAAGTGGTGGTTGTGACCTGCAAGACCCTCCTTCAAAAACATCTCCAGAATGAGTTTTATGAGGGTAGGAATTCTATATTAATACTATTACTAATAGCAGCTTACATTTGTGGTATGTTTTAGGTTATAATGCACTGAGGTGTGGCACAGGGCCATGGAAGAAAACCAGAACTTATCGATTCAAATGGTTTACTGTCCCCTTCCCAACATTTCACGGGGGCGGCCATAGACCTATTTCAATGAAGCTATCCTCACTCAAAACACCTCTTTCAGAATTGCCATCAATTCTGAACCTCTTAACTGGTAGCAAGCCTTCCTTCTTCAAAGATTGGCTTGGAGAAAAAAAAAAAAAGATTGGTTTAGATTTTCTGAAAGAGCCAAAAAATCAAGCAGAGAAAAGTTAGGTGAATTAGGTGGGTGACAAGGAACTTATATTCTACTGTAGGATCCTACAAGTGAACAGACAATGACATGCAAAATAATTTGAGAAGGGGGAGAACACCTACTGGGAAGGATTAGGAGAGGCTTTTGACTGGGGGGGTGGGGAAATGGGGGAGTGGGGAGGGGTGGGGGTGGGTGGGGTGAAACTAAGCAAAGTATTGGAAGCTAAGTATTCTAAAGGGCAGATGTGAAAGAGGGCATTTCAGATGTGGAGGATAGCCAGTTTAAAAGAAAAGAAGGGAGATGGCATGCTGAGTTGGGGAATTGCAGGTAGGCCACTTTAGCTGTTACTTAGAGTTGGTAATGGAGAGTTATGGGTAGTAATCCCAATAAGGTAGGCTGAAACCAGACTCAGAAGGGTTTTAAATGTTAGACTGGAGAGTTTGTATTTTATAGTAGGTAGAGGCAATAAAAAGTCACCGAAGATTCTTGAGCAGGCAAATGACATGGTCAGACCTGTGCTTTAAGATTATACTGGAAGCAGAGAGCAATTTGGAACTATGTCCAAAAGGCTGTAAAACTGCTCATACCCTTTGACTCCAGGCACTCTAGCCTTCCTAGCTGCCCACAAATATGGAACTACAACTTATAATTTTAATGTCAATAGGACATGTAGTCTTGCATTAGTTATATAGCCACAACTATAGTCATCAATACACCCACCTTTCAAAACAATAGGTAATAATGATAATAGCTAGCATTTATGTAGTACCCTACTATGTGTGCCAGGCGCTAATATTTTACAAATATTATCTCATTTAATCAGTAAAAATAATAGGTATTAGATTGTGAATTCCTTGAGGGTAGGGGATATATTATTTTTCAGTTTTGTATCTTCCATAGCAACCACAATAGTGACTTGTATGTAGTAAAGTTCTTAACAAATGTTGAATTTTAAGGATATTAGCTGAAGGATTGATTTTATTCTCATCTTTCCCAATATTTACCAGAAAAAACAAGAGGAAGAGTCACAGAATCACAGAACTGCAGAGCACAGAATGTCAGAAGTGGAAAGAATGGCAGGTATTATTTAGTACAATGGTTCTCAAACTTTTTGGTCTGGGACCCCTTTGCATTCTTAAAACTTATTTGGACCCCAAAGAGTGTTTGTTTACCATGTTAGAAATTAAAACATTTTAGTATTATTATGAAAATACTCTTGACTTTGTAGAGCCCCTGAGAGTGTGGTCTCAGGAACCCCAGACCACACTTTGTAAACCACTGGTCTAGTCCAACCCCCTCATTTTTACAACTAAAAAAAGAGGTCCTGGGAACTTAAGTGATTTGCCTAAGGTCATACAACTTAACAAAAGTAGCAGAGCCAGGATTCAAACCCAGATCTTTTGACTTTAGGTCTGCTGGCTATATAGAACACCCTTGAGAAGAGAAAAAGAGAAACAAGAGTCTGAGATTAAGAGGTCAAGCTAGGAAAAAGAGAACCTGAAATAGAGAAAGCAAATACAGATCTGAATGGATCAAGGAAGTCACTGTCAGGAAAAAAAAAAGCTCTTAAACTGAATGTCAAAGGATCACAATAAATGCCAGCTTATCTTCCACCTCCGAAAACAGGTTGGCAGTACTAGTGGCAAGAATCCCAGAATGTTAACCATGGAGATTGTCTAGTACAGCCTTTCATTTTACATACGAGGGAAATGAGGCCAGAAAGACTAAAGAAGTGGCTTGTACACAGTCCCATAGCCAGTTAGAAGTTTACATTTTGAAGTCCTGCCTGTGAGAACATAGCAATCCAATAACACATCACATCAGCTTTTTTTTTTTTAACCAGACCTGTGATTTCATCAGTGCTGGGAGTTCCCATTGAGGAATGTTCCCTTCCAGTGCTGACTGGCACCCCTTCTGCAGCTGAGAGAGCTGCCTAGGGGCACGAAGGGGCACTACTACAGCCAGTACATGTCAGCAGAATTCCATTTTCATGAGGGAGGCAGCTCTATATCCATTATACCACACTTGCCTTCTCTATTTATTTATTCTAGGAAGCTTCCAAAAAACGAACACAAGTAGTGAAAAGTGGGAAATGGATATATCACTTTCCTTGTTCATATTGATGTGAAATAGGTGCTCAAACTCTGCCTGACCCAATGTCTTAGGCTAGTACAGCTCCTACAGAGGTCATCCTCAGTTTCCCCTGAGCTGGATAGTAGACAGAAGTTACAAGAAAGGATGGCATTTGGAATCAAGACTAAAATGGCCCATCTGGAAGAACCCATGGAGGAAAAGTAGCAAGCTCTAACACAGACTTTTTAAAAAAAATGTTATTGTATGTGTTGAAGAAGAAAGCCTCCACCAACAAATGATTATGACTTGCTGAAGGTTCAGATGGTGGTTGGCATTTTTTAAACAATAAAGTGTTCTTTAAGTATAAAAAAAATGTTATTGTACAACCAAGATAACAGGAACAGCATGGTATAGCTGTAGTAGGGGGTCAAGAAATGAGCTAGGGTAGGGGCAACTGGGTGGTACAATGAATAGAGCATTGGTCCTGGAGTCAGGAGGACTTGAGTTCAAATTTGGCCTCAGACACTTGACATACTTACTACTAGCTGTGTGACCTTGGGCAAGTCACTTAGCCCCAATTCCCTTGCTTCCCCCCCTCAAAAAAAAAAAAGAAATGAGCTAGGTAAGAAAAGATATGCCTTCATCTCAGGCAAAGACTAAAAATGACAACTCTTCTGTGTCTAGAAACTGTACCAATTGTTTAGGTCCACAAGTGGCTTTGACCCTTTGCTCTAACAATATGCTTTGACAGAGAAAAACAAAGAGTCATGTGCTCTGAACTTTCTGGCATTTAAAAAACAAAACAAAATGTGTACTTACAAAAATATTGAAAAGATCCCCTTGTTGTAGTCCTGTATGCTGTGTCCTAGAGTGTTGCCTAATTCTTGGTCTTCCTTCTGGTCAACAAAGTAGTCATAGGAGCATAGGTAAGTTTCCAAAGATAATATTCTGCAATTCTATCTGAAAGTGAACAATACTAAGGGAAACAGGGACAGGGGGAGGGGAGTGAAGTTAGGTAGCTCCCTGTAGCCTCAGGGAACAAAAAGGTCAACCAAATTTAATTCTGTTATCATAATAGTGATAGTAATGATTGATATACTTCCTCATCCTAAAGAATCCCTGGTTTCATTGGTGTGGGTACTCTCTTTTGCCATCACATGCTACAAATCCACTACAACTTGACAGACAGTCTTCAAGAGTCACCATATTAAAAAAAAGTTGATTGCCCTATAGCCAAACTGGAGACGGGCCTCAGCCAGCTTGGCTGATTTTAAATGACTCCTTACATGGTCCACTGTTGGACCCAGAGGCCTTTCCAGCAAGATGTGACCTGATAGAATTTGTGTACTGATATAACCTTTAAGAACAAAGGGTCATAGGGTCATAGATCTAGAGCTAAAAAAAGAACCTCAGAAAGCATCTAGTCTAGCATCTAACCCTTTTTGTGTCATAGACCCCCCTTTGTCAGTCTGGTGAAGCTTAAGGACCCCTACAACAATGCTTTTATATACATAATTACAAAGGAAATGAGTTACATTAATAATTATCAAATTTTTTTTAAGGTTCAGAGACTCTGGGTTAAGAACAGTTCATCTAGTCCAAGCTCATTTTTTCAGATGAGGTAACTGAAGCCTAGGGAGATTAAATGACTTGTCTAAAGTCAGAAAGGCAGTTAGCATTAGAGGCGGAATTTGAACCTAGATCCTCTGACTCAAACCAATGCTTTTTCTGCTGTATCCCAGTCATCTTCCTGTATCAGAGGATTTTAATGGCGGCAACTTTGGGTATATAATATTATAATGACAATAGCAATCTTACAGTTCTATTTGAGGTTCAGAAAGCACTTTCCCACAATTACAAACATTATTTCTGTTTTAGGTGATAAAAATATAGACATGAAATAACTAGAATGGGATCCCAGAGCTAACAGTATTAGAACTAATACAGGGCTTCTTGACACCCAGGGCAAGGCTCATACCACTACCCCATGCTGCCTTCTCTTCTCTCAGGGGTGGGTGATAGCTTTCTCTTCCATAAAAAGAAATCACTTCTTTGCACTTATCTCCTGATTTGAGTCAGGGTACAAGAATTCAAAACTCATGAGTCCTAGGATATGGAAGTCTCTTCTTGATGTTGGGCAGAGAGAAGGGCCCTTGTCTCCCTCAAATCTATATTAACTGGGTCTAGCAACCAATTATACTGATACTCCCTGAATCCTGGTGCTGCTCGCTGAAGCCCAGTATCTGTTTCAACTTGGCCAAGGAGAAGAGCCCTGAAGAGTGGCCTGGGAGCCCATGGGGCAGAAAAGGCAAAAGAAAACAAGACACTAAAGTCTCAAACCTGTAAAGTTGCTTTCGGTCAATGGTTATCCAGAAAATTTTAATATGAATACATTCATTTTTATATACAAATTTGGTCAGTCACATCCACAATCATTTCACTAGAAGGCAATGATATATAGCTCAGGTCCAACCATAGCTGTGCAAGGTTAGGAGGAATCTCTACAAAAGTGGCCATAAGCCCACCTCAAACCTTTTCAGTACAGACTGACTGACCCATCACCCTCCACAAGAAAAATCACCCTGGGATTAGGAGGGAGACTTGGTTGCTCAGTTATCACAAAGTATCTCCACAATACAACCCTTAGGAGCCCAGCTGAGGGAAAGCACCAAACCCTCAAATAGGACAAATCCTTTCATTAACAAATAGCTCAGCTGTCAAACAAGCAAGGTACTTGGCCTACAGTGAAAAAGGTACAACAGCTATGCTGTCTGCAAGAGCAAAAAGCCTCTTCATTCACGGAAGCCTTTAAGTGTCACTGGTGCCTGGAACCAGATATAATCATCCCAGGTAGAATCTGGGATGGGGGGACCCCCACAAGACAAGGTCACAGTCAACTTGTGGCCCCGTTTTGGAACCTGATAATTGAGTTTGGGGAGGAACCAATCCTCACCGCAGTCACGATGTCCCTGGGCCATGACAATGGTGCCCATGGCTGGGGCAGCCTTCAGTTCACTGAAGGCATCAGCCATAAAGAGGGCATGGAAGAGACGACGAAGGCAAGCAGATGTCTTGAGGCTTTGCCCCATCCTGCCAAACGTTAGCCGAGCCAGGTCCAGCTCATAGAACTCCTTCGGGCACAAAGCATTGCCCCCAAGAAGGATCAGCACACGTGGCACCAACGTCCTGGCAAAGAGGCTCTCGAGGTGGCTCAGGATGCCTTCCAGTTCTATCAAGGCCTGCTGGAATTTCTTGTAGCTTCTCTCAGCTTTCTTCCTCACCATGTCCTCTGCCTATGTGGTGGTCAAGGAGGGAGAATGAACATTAAAGGCCCATGCTTGGCCTCTCCAACCTATCCCTTCTCCCTCCCATGTTCTAAAACCATCTACTCCAACCTTGCTAGGTTACCCTGATACCTAGGGATTATGAAATCATGGGTTTATGAGCTGGAAGAGACCCTCTTCAAGGGCTATCTAGTCCAAACCTTTCTTTGTTCATTTAAATTAACTGAAGGCCAAAGTGGTTAAGTGAGCAACCCAAGGTCCCATAGCTAGTAAGTAACAGAGCCAGGATATGAACCCATGCCTTTCTATTCTAAATCAAATATTCTTTCCACCGCATCCTACTTTTCCTTGTTAAGGGACAATGGACAAGTCTCAAACCTCTCTAATTTGTGAGGACATTACAGAGAAACTGTCCTTTCATAAACAGTTCCTCAGTGCCCCACCTAGTTGAATGGATCAGAGGGTTGACCCAATTTCATCTTCCCCCTCATCTCTATATAGTGACGATGGCATCAGAGTAGTGTTTACCAGTACTCAAAAGCCCCACCAATTTGAACAACTGATATTCTAAATTCAGATTTCTAAATTCTTAATCTCTGCTGTCTTTCTTCAATTATTGTGGGAGCTTATTATGTAGCACATGGCTGCAGCAATCCCAATTCTGGGCATTTGCTAGGGCAGTGCCTAGCACAGGACCATACCAAAACTCTGCCCATGAATAGCCATCATCCACAGTACACAAGGCACTATCAAATTATCATCAGAAAACACAAAACACCTCATAGCATGTGGCGACTCTATACTGTGGCCATTCCTTCCATAAGCTCCAATCAGCAAGGGAAGACTCAGGGTGGTTGCTTTCCAGCCAAGGGCTTAAATAAGAGAAGAGATTTGAGGCAGAGAGGTTAAGTCACAAGTCGAGTCATTGGAATCAGTCATTACTCCTCTGGTGCTCTTTCTACACCCCAAAGCCTCTCCTTTTGACTAGTTTATGACTGACAAACCATTCAAGTAAGCCTGTTTCCTCATCTAAAAATGGAAAATTCACCATTAATGAAATCACAGGCCTCTTTAAAAACTATCCTGCTGGTATACTCTATTTCATGTGATCACTATGGAAACTGAAAGAGATGATGTTTTGAAAGCATCTTTCAACCTGTCAAATGCTACACAAATACATGTAATGTGACCTGTGACTGCACTGAAATAGGGAACTCCATCTCCAGTGCAGATGGGGTGCACCTTTTCTGTACTTCAGCATTTTAGAGAATGGGCTGGGCCACTAAGAGGTTATGGGACTTGGTCAAGGTCACAAATGTCAGACGCAGGACTCAAAGCCAGGACTCCAAAGCCAGTTCTCTAGCCACTCCACCACACTGCCTCCTATCTTATTATCTCTATAGCACTGTACCATCTGAGAAGTGGTGCTTCCACAGACACTGGATTTAACAGTTAGGAGGTGATGGCCAACCTCTTTGGGGGCAGTCTGAATAGAGCCATTGGGTCAGAAGTCTGATTGTAAGGTACTTTGAATCAAAGAAACTGAGGCAGCAAACCCGGAGGAGGCAAAAGGCACCGGAGCAGCTACCTAGATGGAACAACCCATCCCCAAAGGGAACGGCCATTGAAACACCCCTGACAAATGGTCATTTAGCCTCAGCTTCAAGGCCTCCAGTGAAAAGGGATTTACTACTTTTTCTATGCCAAGTCAAGGATGGGAGGGAAGGAAGGACATGACTAATGCTATCTAAGACTGAAACGGGAGGTAGTTAGGCTATTTAGGCTTTTTTCTGTCTAATTCCTTTCTTTCCACTTTATCTCAGAACAAAGTCCATACTCACCTGAGGAGAGGGCTCAGAGTAGAAGACTGTGAGTTGGTCATAGGGAAGTGGCAGCTGCTGCCTCTGGTACATGATATGCTTTAGGAGCTCACAGACAAATCGACAGCAGCCTTCTGGGCTCACAGGTCCTGGAAACACCACAGGGACCATGGAATCTCCAGGACAGAGATGCTCTGGGTTGCTGGAAGGGCCATGGGCTGAGGCTGACTCAAGTAGTTCTGTCTGGGAAGCACAGGATCCTTTCGAATCCTTGATCCTTTCCAACTCCAGAAGTTGGGCTAAATAACAGAATGTTAAAGAAAAAAAAGTCAAATGTAATAGCCATATTTATTTTTGTTTTCATTGATTGAAATTTCCCTGTACCCATCTCATGAATGACCCAACTAACGGCTTAGGTCCTGTAGTGTGGAATCTGTAAAATTTCATCCATCAGTCTACACATAACCTTCATCCACCTCTGGATCTGGAAGGAAAAAATAAAGTCCCTAGTCCATCTGACCTAAGAACAGGTAAGTAGGTGGTGGGAGGGTTAAGGCTCAAATGAGATAATCTATGTTAAATACTTTACAAATGTTAAAATGTTATTTATTATAGATGTATTATAAATATATGCATGTATTTACATATAAACATATATGTACAAGTATATATAATGCCTATACACATGCATACATATGTACATGTGTGTAAATAAATATATGTATAGACATGTATAGACAGCTAGGTGTCACAGTGCATAGAGTACTGGGTCTGGAGTCAGGAAAACCCAAGTTCAAATGTGGCCTCAGACACTAGTGGCTGTGTGACCCTGGGCAAGTCACTTAACCCTGTTTGCCTGAGTTTTCTCATCAGTAAAATGAACTTGAGAAGGAGAGGGCAAGCCACTCCAGTATCTTTACCAAGAAAATCACAAAAGTGGTCACAAAGAGTCAAGTAGGAAGTGGCTGAAAACAACTAACAAAATAGACATATATACTATATATGTATAAGCACATACACTATATGTCTACGGTGTATATGTGTATATATACTATATGTCTATAGTATATATGATATGTATCTCCTATAAACATATATACATACATATATATATACTCAACTATTACTATTATTGTTAAGGTTAACAGTGAAGGGGTAAGGGAAGACCCACCTCATAAACTTAGTTACAAGACCAGCCAGGTCTCAAAGAAATTAATTAAAGTAGAATAGAGGAGATTCGGGAAAGAACAGAAACAAAAGAAGGAAGGATTTGGGAGGCTACAGGTTACAAAAGGGGTGGGGGAAGGAGTGTTCTGGGCACTGGGGAATATGGCAGAAAGTTGGATTTTGACACCGACTTGGGGGCATTTAAGTAGAGGGAGAAGCCAGAGCCCTGGCTCAGGAGAATGTAAGCTCCTGGAAGGGAGAGCCTGGCTTGCTTTTGTCTTTGTATCCCAAGTGCTGACCTAGGACCGAGCCTGGACCAAAGGAGGGGCTTCATAATTAGCTGCTCCACGGCTGATTGAGAGAGGCTGGCAGACCTGGGAGGGACAAGCGCTTGACACAAAGTGGCAGCTCAGTATTTGTTTAATTGGTTGATTGACCAAGAAGGAAGGTAGAGGTGAAAGGATGGAAGGAAATGGGAAAAGAGGCTGAACTCTAGGCGGGGTAGACATGGAGGGGTAGGCAGGACTGGCCACCTCCCAGGGAGGGGACTGATCCCACAGACTCAAGAACGGATTAGTGGGGTTAGGACAAGCGACAACGGCTCTGGACCACGATCGCCCCCCGGAGCCGCGTATCCCACGCTTTACCATCCACTGCCGCCACTTCCGGCCTCGGCTCCGCCATCACAACCTCCTCCCTCCGGGCACCGGTTTGAATGACTCCCTCCTCGCGGGGCACCACGGGAAGCCACAACTTCCGCTTCCGGCGCGGAAAGGGGGTGAAGAAAGACGGCAGGGCTGTCTAGGTGTGGGGCCCAGGGAACTCCTTGCGTAGCTCCGCCTTCTTCTCCTATTAGTCTAATAACGCCCAAGACACATGCGCGTCTCTGTGCTCTTAAGGAACCGCCGCGTAATACTGCTTCCTCTCGTGGGAGACCACTTTTTTGTTGTTGTTGAGTCGTTTCAGGCAGGTCTGACTCTCCGTGACCCCATTTGGGGTTTCCTTGGCAAACATACTGGAGTGCTTTGCCATTTCCTTCTCCATCTCATTTTACAGATGAGGAAACTGAGGCAAACAGGGTTAAATGACTTGCCCAGTATCACACAGCTAGTAAATGTCTGAGGCCAAATTTAAACTCAGGAAGATGAGTGTTCTTGACTCCAGAACCAGCGCTCTTTCCACTGCAACCCCATATGTACACCATAGCTTACTACTTCACAGATGTCCTACCAAGGACTACCCTTCCCTCCCTAGAGAGCTTGCACACTGCACCCTCCAGTCCTACCCCAGGCACTCCCCACCCCACCCCTCTCTGACACCGCGGTGACCTATGTTGCCCCACCTGTCTGTCCAGCTTTATCTCTGGTCAGGCAGGTCGAGAAGAGGCAGGAGCATTGACCACCTCCCCCAACGACCTGAAATCCCCTCTCCTGTCACTAGAAGATCCCCGTTTAGAAGGCCAAAAGGATGAGGGGAGGAAAGGCTGTCCAAATACCCATAGGACAGTGGGTCGGGTTATCACAAGAGTGCAGCAGGGTGGCTATCAGCTTATCCATGTGGTGGATTGGGGGCCCTAGGGGGACAAAGGAACCTCCCCCTTCCCAAACCCATCCTTCATCCTTCTGCTTGTCCTCCTCAGAAAGTTTGCCTGGATCAGTCCCCATAAGAATTCCATCCGAAAGGGTTCTTGGCTCCTCTAACTTCTCTGTACCCAAGTAGCAAAAGGAGGGAAAAATCCTCTTGTAGGGCTCCTGGACAACTGAGACTGAGGAAGTCCCCCTAGGCTGAAGTCAGCTGGTGTGGGGTGGTTATTTTTTTTTACAGATTTCACTTTTCCACCCCCTCTGGCCCACGGAGACTGGGGGGAGGGGAGGGAAAAGAGGAGAACGATGATCCACAGTCCACTACACTCCTTGCTTTCTGCTGTGGGATCTTCCAGCTCCTCCTCAGAGCCCCCGAGAGCAACACCAGAGGTAAGTCGCTGTTTCTAGCTTGTAGGGAAACTGGCTTGGAGGAGAGTATGTTTATAGTTCATAGAATGTTAGAGCTGGAAAGGAATTTTGACATTTTAAGAGGAGGAAAGTGAGTCTCAGAGGTCTCAATCGCTATCACTTAGCCAGGACTGGTTTTTGTTTATTATGTGCCCACTGTTTGTGCATGGGGGGAAGGGGACACTGTGAGTCATCGATGGGACCCAGGAATAGAAATCTTGCGTCCTGACTCCGAGCTGCCCATTGAACTAACCACTTGATCACCCTGCCTTCCTGGTATCATTCGTTAGTACTAGTGCTGGATGTTTGTGCAACAGCTGGTAGCTACGGGCCTCGGAGGGTGGGGACAGTGTTAAGTGCTGACCCTAGCTATTTAGTCAAAAGTCAAAAATCCTTTCGGCTCTTGGCCAAGTTTCTATTAGTGTCAAGTTCCCTCCTCCTCCCCGCCCCGCCCTCTCTCCAGCCTTCCTGGATCTGATGCAACTAGAGCCTCAGCTCCTCCCCCGGAGGTACCTAGTCCCTCCCATAAGCCTGGGTGTTTGGAAGTAAACCTTGGTTATATCCTCCCTGATTGGTTCGGCTTCAAAACAAAAGGGAGGGGAAATTGGTCTTCTGGGGCGGGGGAGGGGAAGGGCCGAGTAGGTTAAGTTAGGATGAGTTACACTGCTTTGGAGTGTTTTTAGCCCTGGGGTAGACCCGATAGGTTTATAGACCTCTGTACCTATGCAGCGAGTATAGAGGTGCCTCAGGCTGCTAAAAACAGCCTGAAGTCTTCTTGGAAGACTGGAGGAGGCGGCAATTGGGCTGAGTGGCTACTGTGTAAAGACGGCAAAGTGCTTACAACAATAACAGTCATAATTAACCTAACCACGTTCTCCCACATGCCCATAAGCCGTGGCTCCCTTACTCACCCCAATGGCATGATTGTGACGGAGGCACAAGGGAGAAACTGAGGCAGGTTGGGCTGCGAACGAGCAGATTAGATGCTTCAAATTCTCGTATCTCTGAGATCCTTAAACCACGGGGTTCCGGCTCCTAGTCCTGATACGGTCCAGGGCTGGCTCAGGGACCCTGAAATCTCGAAATCTCAGTTGTCCCTGAGAACCCAGTAGCACGACCCTCATTTTTTTATGTAACCCCCCTCCTTTCCCTCTACTCTTACTCCCAAGCTTAAAGCGGGATCCGGATAACTGAACCCCTCACCAGCCCGCTCAGTAGTGTGCGTGGACAGAGCGAATTTAGTAATTTATTGGGGCGCCCTCCCTTTGGAAGGTTAAGGAAAAAAGTCTCTTGGTGCCCGGGGATAGCCGAGGTGAGAATACAATTCCCTTGGGGCTCTGCGCCCAGGGACAAACTCTGTCTCCTTCCCGCGGTCTTGCGCCACGGTGCCCACCGGGAGTAGTAGGATGGCAGCGTATTCTTTACAGTGGGTGACAGGAGGGTTGGGGACTTCGTATCCCGTGGTGCTCCGCGACTGTTTTCTGACACGCCCGAAGGGGGTGGGGGGTGGGGGGGGGTGGGGGCGAGTAGCAGGGGGCGGGGCCTATGCAGGGCTCCGCCCCGCTCCCCTCAGGCTCGGCCCTACGCGGTGGCGGCGGAGGAGGCTCAGACTAGGCGGCCGCGGCGACGGGGGGGAGGGGCAGGGGCCGGGGCCGGGGCCGGGGCAGGGGTGGGGGGCAGCGGCAGATGGACTCGCGGGTGTCCGAGCTGTTCGGCGGCTGCTGCCGGCCCGCCGGAGGTCCTGCCGGCGGTGGCGGTGGCGCGGTCGGCGGCTGCGGCCTCAAGACGAGAGGCGGCAGCGGCAGCGGCAGCGGCGGCGGCGGGGCTCCGAAGGGGAAGAAGAAGAGCGGAAGGAACCGAGGGGGCAAAGCCAACAACCCCCCGTATCTGCCCCCGGAGGTGAGGAGGGAACCTGGGGTGGGGCGCGGAGGGCACCCTCCCTCCCTGTCTCTGCCTGCCCCATGAGGGTGTCCCCGAGGGGCAGAGAGCTCAGTCCCCGCTCCTGTACCTCCCCTATGGAGGGTCCTGGAGGGTCAGAGCGTAGCACCCCCCCCCCTCCTCATACCCGCCCAATGGGGGTCCTAGAGTGTCAGAGAACACAACCCCCGACCTTTCGGGGGTCCCGAAAGGTCAGAGTTCATCACCCCCCCCCCCCGTGTCTGCACTGTAGTGGGTCAGAGGGTCAGTAAGGATAGTTTCTTTCCTCCCCTCCCACCGTTTCCGCCTGCCCCACGGGGTTATCCTGAAGAGTCAGAGAGCCCACCTGTATCTGCCTCATGGGGGAAGTGCCTAGGGAGAAGTAGAGAGCACACCTCCCATACAGTACTTGTTCAGTGAGGGGCATCCTGGAGGATCAGAGCCCAGCTCCATGGGGAAGGGCAAAAAGGAAACCCCTTATCCTGGACCTTCACTTGTCCCATGGAGGAGTGAGTAAGGAGAGGGGCAGATAGGGCATCCCTCATTCTGTGCCTGCCCATGTCCTGTGGGTGGAGAGGGGTAGAGAGAGCACCTTCAATTCTATTGAGGGGCAACTCCCAAATCGCCTCTTATCCTATGAATTAGGTTGGAGTCTCAGGAAGGGGCAGAGAGTACACCCTACCCCTCCAACCTCATCCTATCCTGTTGGGGGAAGGACTTGAGAAACAGAAAATACCTCCCTTCCACTTTATCTTGCCTGTCCCTATCCTATGAGGGATGGTTGAGGCAGAGCAGAGCAAACACTTTTCCCCTTCCATCCTATATCTGTGCTATGTGGGGATGTCAGGGGAGGGGCCAGTGTTTCATTAGGAACCAGGCTTTTGGAAAACAAAAAGCATCCCTGAGTTTTGGGACTTTGGTCAAAAAACCCTCTGTCCAAATCCTGAACTTATCCCATGGGGTAAGGCTGAAAAGGACAGAAAGAACATTCCTCCAAATCCTATACCTACCTCACACCCAAGAATAGAGGAAATCTGGGTGGGAGGAAGAATATGTTCACATCCCCTTCTGTATAATCCTGAGGGTTGGGGGGATTAGGGAGAAACTGAGGAAACAAATACCTGGAAAGTCTCATACCTACCTTTTGGGGAAGAGACCAATAGGACAATCAGATGGGTACTTTCCCCCTTCTCAGCACATACCCATTTCCAAAATGAGTTAAATGATCCTGGGGAGAGGGGCACAAAGAACACCTTTTCCCTCTGTCTTGGGGGAAAGAAAGGGAATACCAGAGGAGAAGCATATGTATGCCCTGAGTTTCTCCAGTTCCCCATTGCCTGAAAGAATTGATTACAAAGGAGGAGGTGAGTGTTGACAACCTCTCAGCTTTTTGTTGGGGATAATTAGTACTTTGAGGTGAAGAAGACTCTTGGTCTGAGAGATTGAAAACCCCTATCTCTCTTCCTCATCAGGGACTACAAGGATACTACCTCTAGAGGGAAAGGTCTGAATCCATTTCAGTAAACATTTATTAGGTCCTTATTGTGTGCTGGGTCCTGAAGGAGATATAATTCTAGTTGACAATTACATAGCACTTGAAAGTTTTCAAAGAACTCTGTACATTCTCATTTTAACCTCAGATCTCTGTGAGGTTTCATTATCCCTTCTACAGATAAGAGACTGAGGCTCAGAGGCTAAATTAGTTGTTTGCCTATGGTCGCACAGCCAATAAGTATCAGAGATGGGATTTGAACCTAGAGCTTACTGACTCCAAGTACTTCTAATGAAACTTAGTCTAGTGGGAAATAGGAGACACATATATAGATAACTGTAATATTCAATAGGACGTGATAAATTAAAGAGATGTAAATCAAAGTACTAGGTGATGTCCGAAGGGAAAAGCTCTTTTCCAAAATCACAGAACTTGAGAGTTGGAAGGGACCTCAGTGACCATCTTGTTCACACCAAACCTTAAAGGAATCCCCACGGTCATTCAGCTTCAGCTAGAAGACTTCCAAGGGAGTCCATCTCCTCTTGAGGCAGTCCATTCCACTTCTGGGCAGTTCTAATTGTTAAAAAGCTTTCCCTGGCATCAAGCCTCCATGTGCCTTTTTGCAATTTTTGCCCTTCTAGCTTTGTCTCACTAATTCAGTAAGTCCTGCTTGCTAAATGATGAGGAAAACTAATTGGGAAATAAAGACAGACCACAAGGATAAAAGTAGAAATCTGGGGAATGAAGGTTAATGATTACTGAATGATTACCTGAATTCCTGGGCCAGCTCTAAGAATGGCTGGGCACACACAGTAAGCATTTATTTATTTAATTTTTAAAAATAAATAAATAGATTAAAGGAGTAAGAGACCAGAAGGAATACTGAGTTTTGTTCATCAAAGCCTGTAGGGTGAAGATGCAGTGAATGCAGAGTGGAATCTGGGATAAGTGTAAAGACTCTAGAGAAAGGAATTTCCAAGAAGATAGGACACTCTTTTCTCTCTCTTCTTTCCCCAGAGGAAGGAGAAAGAAATCTTTGGATAGCATTAGGTGTTTTAGGACGTAAGCTAACTCTGTACATTTCCCAAATATCTCCAGCACTGCTCAAGGGTCTCTAGGCTTTCAACACACGTTTGTCTTTCTCAACTTCAATTCATGGCCCTTACTTAGACCTCTCCTAACCTGACCCTCCTTAGTTTGGACTTTTGTGTTCCAAGTGGACAGTGTGAAGTTCATCTTCTGGCCCTGGCATAGAAGCTCTTACAGCCTCTTACTCCCCATGACATCAGTCAAGGGGGTGGAGCAGGAAGTGCTGAAAAGGAGAGAGATGGTTAAATCAGCCTGAGGGTAGAGGAGGCTCTGACCTCTGGGGACATCAGTTTAACATCTTTTCCTGTGGAGAGTAATGACCAAAAGGAGGGAGGAGCTCCTGTACTCTGTCCTTGGCTCATTGAATTACTCCCCAGGGCCTAGCAGGGCAGTTTTCCCCACTGGAGGGGCCAGGTTGGGGCTGGATGAGGGAGTTACCCTGGTCCCTCAGATGCCTCCTGCCTTGGCAAGATGCTGCATTCTGGGCCTCCTGCTGTTTGAAGAGAATAACTTGGAGACTAGGCTGGAGTCCAGGAAAAAGGGGGGAGGAGTTAGGGCAGTGTGCAGTGACTGCCTGGTTTTATGTTTCTTTACAGGCTGAGGATGGAAACATTGAGTACAAGGTGAGTCTTGGGTGAGTAGGGGAACCAGGATTGCCCCTGACCTGGGTGGGTTTCCATCCCCAAGTTTCTCCTTTATCCCTAGCTCTTTCGAGGAATAGAACTAGAAAAGATTGTTTTAGAAGGGACTGGATTCATTCTCAGGGTGGAAGTAGGGCTAGGTGGTGTACAGATTAAATTACTCTCATTAATCTATAGGGGAATAGATAGCCCTGGTCCTTCTTAGGGCAAATGAGAGTTTATGTGTGACTTCACCTTTGTACCTTTCTGTTTCCCAGTTGAAGCTGGTAAACCCATCCCAATACCGCTTTGAGCACCTGGTGACACAGATGAAATGGCGGCTCCAGGAAGGCCGGGGCGAGGCTGTCTATCAGATTGGGGTGGAGGACAATGGGCTGTTAGTAGGGCTGGCTGATGAGGAGATGCGGGCATCCCTCAAGACCCTGCACCGGATGGCTGAGAAGTATGTCCCCTTCCCCACTCTCCTTTCTTCCCTCTGTACTTTTTTCTGATAGCACTTCCCTGCTTTGTCCTTTCCCCAGGGGATCATGGGTGGGCTTCCTTGCTCCTGTCTTTTGGCTAAGGTTCAGTGCCAGAGGTGGGGAGAGATTGAGGTTCTGGGGCCTGTTTCAGGGGACTTAGACTTGTGGAACTTGCTTTGGGCCTTTGAAGAGGTAGGGGAGGCCATGGTTATGGACAGGAAGTGAGAAGAGGGAGAGAGCTGTGAGTGGAGTAAAGGTATGGAAGAAGCAAGCACCTGGCCTATCCAGGCTAGAGAGGCAAAGAAAGGCAGGTGGCACTAAGTCAGGCTGGAAGGGGGATATGTATTGGACTGGGAGTAGGGGACTGACCTTACTGTGCACAGGGTGGGGGCAGACATCACAATCCTCCGGGAGCGAGAAGTGGATTACGATAGCGATGTTCCTCGAAAGATCACTGAGGTGTTGGTGCGCAAGGTCCCTGACAACCAACAGGTAAAGCCTGTCCCCTAGCATATGCCTTCCCTCCATGTATACACATAAACATACATGTGTCCCTACCCCTGTCCTGGGACCACCTCCCCTGGCCCAAGCTTCTTGGGGTGGCTCACTCCTTCCTTGTTTCCCTGTCCCCAAAATTGAGGCAGGAGAGAGAGGACCCCTGACCTTGAGTTGATTTCTTCACAGTTCTTGGACCTTCGTGTGGCTGTCCTGGGCAATGTGGACTCTGGGAAATCAACTCTCCTGGGGGTGCTGACTCAGGGGGAATTGGACAATGGGCGGGGCAGGGCCCGGCTCAATCTTTTCCGTCACCTGCATGAGATCCAATCTGGTCGTACTTCCAGCATCAGCTTTGAGATCCTTGGCTTTAACAGCAGGGGAGAGGTATGCAGAAAGAGGAACCATGATGGGACCAGATTCTGGGGAAGGACTGGGAGGCAGTAGAAGCAACCTGACAATCTTTAAGGTGGCTAGGAAGAGATGCTCTTTCAAACTAAATGGTGTTTGGATCAGGTCCATGCAGCTCAGCTCTAAATAGGAGGAAGGGTCAGGGTGAGCTAGCAGCAGGTGCTAATAAGAGGGCTGGTCCAGGTGGTGAACTACAGCGACTCCAGGACAGCAGAGCAGATCTGTGAGAGCAGCTCCAAGATGATCACCTTCATTGACCTGGCAGGACACCACAAGTACCTACGCACCACCATCTTTGGCCTGACCTCCTATTGTCCTGACTGTGCCCTCCTTCTAGTCAGTGCAAATACTGGCATTGGTGAGTATTTTCAGGGGCTACATGGCCTTCAAATTTCCTATTACCCTGGGTCTCTTTGAAGGCTAGGTCCAGATGGAGGCAGGTAGGGACATAGGGAATAGAGGGCTGGACTTGGAATCAGGAAGACCTGAGTGCAAATCCAGCCTCAGACATTTGCTAGCTGTATGAACCTGGGCAAGTCACTTAACTTCTCTGTGCTTTAGTTCCCTCCTGTAAAATGACGGAATCATACTTAGTAGCCTGTAAAGTCCTTTCCAGCTCTAAGTTTATAATCCTGTGTTTCCTAAAGTCAAGGAAGGCCCAAATTCAAATTCAGTCTTAGATACTTCCTAGCTGTGTGATCCTGGGCAAGTCACTTATCCTTTGCTTCAATTTCCTCACTTGTAAAATGGAGATAATAACAGCACCTACCTCACAGGGTTGTTGTAAGGATCAAATAAGATAATATTTATACAGTATTTAGTATAGTGCTTAGCAAAGTAGTAGGTACTCTAATAAATGCTTATTCCCTTCTCTTCCCCTCTGGCTCTCTCATTTCCTTTTCTCCCTTTTCTAATTCTTCCTACCCCTGGCTTCTTTGTTTTGCAGCGGGTACCACGCGGGAGCATTTGGGACTGGCCCTAGCCCTGAAAGTGCCATTCTTCATTGTTGTCAGCAAAGTGGACCTATGCTCAAAGGCCACAGTTGAAAGAACAGTGCGCCAGCTGGAAAGGGTCCTTAAGCAGCCTGGCTGCCACAAACTTCCCTTGTTGGTCACTTCTGATGATGATGCTGTCACTGCTGCCCAACAGTTTGCACAGTCACCCAAGTAAGTCCACCTTCCCCCCCATTCAGAACAGAAGATAACCAGAAGCATTATCTCTCCCTTTCCTTCCAAATTCTCACCCCTAATCTCTCTGCCAGTGGAGAGACCATTCTACTTCAGCCTATGAGTACTTCAGATTGGTATACTATTACAAGTCATCCCCATTCTAATATATCAGTACTCCAAGTGCCAATACCAAGCTACACTGACCAGGTCCAGGACCATAGGGGATGAAATGATGTCTGTACTTAGACATCTCTTTACATGCTTTCTACTCCAGGGAAGGCTTTAGGTGCCATGTTTTTTCCATGATTTTCAGAGAACCATCCCAGAGGTCCTAAATATGGAGCTAAGATGACAGCAGGGGGAAATCCTAAAACCTCAGCTTCTTTGTTAGTAGGATCCTGAGGCTAACCTATGAAATCTCATAGGTGCCCTTTACTCTAGGGACCTTCCTTGACTGACCATTCCATATCTTTCCCTACAGTGTCACCCCCATCTTCACATTGTCTAGTGTGTCTGGGGAAAGCCTGGACCTGCTCAAAGTCTTTCTCAACATCTTGCCACCACTCACCAATAGCAAAGAACAGGAAGAACTCATGCAGCAGCTGACTGAGTTCCAGGTAGGAGATGGGCTGGGGCAGGGAAGGGAGCTGGGATAAGTTTGGTTTGAGCCACTTGCCTTGAAGCTGACCCTCAAGGTCTACCCAGAGGCCTAGGAACCTCCTGGGCTTCCTTGGCCACCCACTGATGGTGTCCTCTTTGGTCTCAGGTGGATGAAATCTACACGGTGCCAGAGGTGGGGACTGTTGTTGGAGGGACACTTTCCAGGTGACTCCCTTGTTGGGGGAGATTTTGTTAGAGGGTTCCCTCCACATGATGGCATCAGGCTCCAAAGGAGGTCAATCCCCACCTCCCTACTGTGAAGCTGAGCAGACCCCAACCAAAGGAACTTACTGGCTTCAAGAGTCTATGCCTTCATTGTCAGAAGTGCTGGAGACAACCAGCCTGATGCTATATGTGGGAAGGAACAGCATTCCTATCTTCTGGGAATCATACCCTAGGACAATTATTCTCCTGGACCACTGGGGTGAGGTGTGGGTGCTTGGGCCCTGGGAAAGTATCCAAGTTCCACCTAACTGGTCTTAACTAAAAAAGGGAAGATGGGAGTTCCTTTCTGGGATCTGTCTTGGAATCAGAGGTCACAGGTCTAGAGGATTATAGGGCCATGCAGGATCCACACTATTAATGTTTCAGCAAACTCTTGATCGTGAAATAGAGTAATGCTCTAGTCAGTGTGGCATTCTCTAAGCTTTGGGATGGATTTATCCCATAGATTCTTTCCTCAGAGTTTGAGCTCTGAGCCAGGAGAGGGCAGCTTCCCAGCTTTGAATCAAGAGCTCCTTCCTAATTAATCCCAGTCCCTTCTCTCAGGAAAAGAGGCACTGCTGTAGAAGGAGTTTAAATGGGGAGGGAGCGGCCCAGAACCTCTTGGAAAGTAGGCAAGGGGCCTAGGCTGACCCTGTACAATTCCCACTCTGGACTACAGTGGGATCTGCCGTGAAGGGGACCAGCTGGTGGTAGGTCCCACAGATGATGGACGCTTCCTGGAGCTGAAGGTGTGCAGCATCCAGCGCAATCGCTCAGCCTGCCGAGTACTGCGAGCAGGCCAGGCAGCCACACTGGCCCTTGGAGATTTTGACCGTGCTCTTCTTCGAAAGGTGAGTTTGGTGGTAAGGTAAGAGGAATATAGAAAGGGAACCCAGAAAAACTTTATGGGTAGACAGTGATAGGACTGTTGGGGAAATGCTTTCAGAGGCAGTGATGTTCAGTGATAGCTTATGTGCAGAGCCTACTCTTGTCCCTTACTGCAGAGAGGAACAAAAGAAACAGTTCCTGCCCTTCTGAATCCCACAGTGAAAGTCCATAGGATCCTCCACGAGTGCAAAGGGTTCAGAAACACTAATAATCAATATGTATGCCCAGCAAACATTTGTTAAGCATTTACCATGTGTATAGAATATTGTGCCAAGAACTGGGTGGGAGTGATACAGGATTAAAAAAGACATGCTCCCATAGTGACCCTTATATGGGGCTCATTGTCCAGTGGGGACTAAGATACAAACGTGAATAAGTATAATATAAAATATTACATTATAAATAAGGTACAAAACAAAGTGCATGTGAGGTCTTATGCAGAAAGGTTGTTATCACTCGGGATTAGGGAAGACTGGAGGAAATGGCATTTGATTTGACTTTTTAAAGGATGGGTAGAAAAATAGGGGAAAAGGACACTAGATCAGCTAGATTCTCAACCTATGGGTAGCAGCCCCTTTGGGGGTGGAACGACCCTTTCACAGGGGTCGCCTAAGACCATCAGAAAACATGTATTTCCAATGGTCTCAGGAACTGAGACACCTCTCTTCTATCCATCTCCAGGTGGGTCCGCCCACATGCAGATACACTCACATACAGGTATTAAAGGGTCGCAACATGAGGAAGGTTGAGAACCACTGCTCTCAATATAGGGAATATCATGAGCAAAAGCACAGGAGGCAGCATTCAAGGGGCATTCAAGGGGGCAGAAAGAAATCTAGGTCGACTAGATTATAGAGTACATGGAAGGAAGTGCTGTGGAAGAAAGCTGGAAAGATTGGGTGGTGCCAGATTTTGGAGAACTTTTAATTCCGGGAAGAAGCAGTAGGGACCCACAGAATATTTGTGAGCAGAGAAGAGACATGACCAAATCTAAGAGATTAATCTAGTGTAAAGGATAAATTGGAGGGAAAAGAGATCTCAACAAATGTCAAGTAATATAGTGCAGACAGTGTCCTGTTAATGTCCTATAAATGCAGAGAGTAAAGAAGTGATTAGAATGATGAAGAGATAGGAAGGCTTCCCATAGCAGCTGAGTTTTAAGCAGTAAGGTCTTCTAAAATCTTGAGTTGAGCCTTAGGGAAGGGGAAATATGCAAGGGCTTTTGATGGTAAAAAGCAGGAGGATACATTTTGGGGTTTGTCCCACCTGGGCCTGGGTGACCTCTGCTTCCACAGGGCATGGTGATGGTGAGTCCTGAGATGAACCCCACTATCTGCTCAGTGTTTGAGGCAGAGATTGTCCTACTGTTCCATGCCACCACCTTCCGACGTGGCTTCCAGGTGACTGTGCACGTGGGCAATGTACGTCAGACAGCTATAGTGGAGAAGATCCATGCCAAGGTGGGTGGCGCCCAGTTATTCCCTGATTCCTTAGGGAGAAATTCATTTCTACCTTAGAAAGGAAGAGAATGCCCTGAGCTTTTAAAAGCATCTCTTACTTCCCAGAGTGGACAGATGCTCTCATGAGGTGGGTAGAGTCTAAGCACTACTCACTGTGGGGAGAGTTATAGGCCCCATAGCTCTCAAGCAAGGCCAGGATCAGCAGGCCAGCACAAGTGACTGCATATCTGCTGCAGGACAAGCTGCGGACTGGGGAGAAGGCAGTAGTGCGCTTCCGCTTCCTGAAACACCCAGAGTACCTGAAGGTGGGTGCCAAGTTGCTGTTCCGGGAGGGTGTCACCAAAGGCATCGGCCATGTCACCGACGTGCAGGCTATTGCAGCAGGAGAGGCCCAGGCCAGATTGGGCTTCTGAACTACCCCAGGCAAGGGGCATCTTCATTGCTGTCCCTACAATATACAAGGTGACTTCAGACCATGCTGCCCCCAGTGGCAGCTCTGTGTGTTAATAACCTGGGGGAGGGGGCCATTCCCTGCCAGTTGCCTCTCCCAGCACCTCTGGAGTGGTGCCCAACTTGATGTGGCTAGAGGAAGGAAAGTCCTGTAAGAGAAGACAGGAAAACTCAGGGTATTGGCATAGGGCCGTGCCCCAGGCTTGGCTCCTCCAAATCTGGCCAAACCATGGCCCTTCTGCTGGAGCCTTGGAAGAGGCCACTTTGGCCACTTTCAGCCATACCCTTTCAGTGATTTTGGACTGAGGCTAATCTCCCAATATAATCTGGGCTTCTTGGAAACAGTTGCAGCTTGGGGTGATTCTCAGGAACAAGCCCATTTTCTAGCCCTCAAGGGCTATATAAATTTCCAACAGAGGCCAGTTCCATCTGACTGTGGGCAAAAGACATGTCCCCATGTCAACCTGGGGCCTAAGGTCCAAAGGGTAAGGTGTAGCATGTGGGCAGTGTATTTTACTGCTCACATTCGGTACCAGGATCTAATGGTCCATCCCCAACTTCCTCTTGTTCCCTATTTTAGGGACCTCCATCACTCCATCCTCATCCCCCAACAAGCCCCACAGGTGCTATTGATCAGGCTGGTCCAGGGCTTGACATACTAAGGGTCAGCTGCATGTCAGTCATGGTCTTGTCCACTCTATCCCTCTGCAGATTTATTGGTTGTTTTTTTTGTTTGTTTGTTATGGGTTGGACATGTTTTACTTTATAAAAATGGGTAACTGGGTACTGGGAGTTCCAGCTCCCCTGTCAACCTTTACCCTTCCTGCTTCCAAGTAGCTCCATCACCCACTGTTCTTTTTGTTTGCAGTGATTCTATCCTGCCCATTGTTTCAGGTAACCTTCCCCCTCCCCCAAAGAAATGGAGGGTTGTTCATGTCCCTTGCTCTAGCAAAGGGACTTCCTTCTTCCCCACTGTTGATGTCCTGGGTTCCCATGGGCTCGGGGATCATTTGTTGTTTGAAGTTTCTCTGCATCTCTCTCTCTCTATATATATATATATATACACATATACATATGTATATATATATTGTACAGAATAAATATGTTTTATTGAATGAGCTGTGCTGATGATTAGGTCACGGATCGCCTCTAGGGGGAATCAGTTCTTTCCCAGAAAAAGGAAAGGAGAGCTATAACCCCAACTTTGATGCATTCTGATCAGGACAGAGCTCACTGTGGGGAGAGTTGGGGTCTGTCCCACCTGGGCCTAGGTGACCTCTGCTTTTTGAGGGGGTGGTCCTCTTTGCTCAATAGGCCTAACAGCTGTTGTAGATAGTATAATTAGGTGGGCTAGCCCAACCCACACAAGACTTCTGCGGAGAGGCAGTAAGAGGTAGTAAAGGAACAGAAAATGAAAATGAAATGGGCAGCTATTCTGCATTCTGAAACAGTTGCCTCTTCTCTCATGACCTCAGAGACATTAAACAGTCCCACATGACCCTGAAATCTCTGCTGCCAGAGAGACATTTTGAGATTAAGTGAGGAGCAACATGGTACAGTTTATCTTGACCCTTCTTACTGGTGCCAGATCAGTTCAGAATGACCCGTAAAAGCAGAACACGTTACTGTGTGAGTCCAGTACAAGCTCGGGTTGTAGGACAGCCCAGAAGGATCATATTCTGTCCTACTGTGGCAGAGGCTGAATGGGAACTATCTTGTCTTTCCCCATGCATCGATTGCCACTGTATCTTTCACTTTCTGAAGTCAAGCCTGAGCCTCTATATTTTATAGATGAAAAAATGAGGCCAGGGTCAAGGGGTAAATGACCAAGCACTTGGAGTGCTTTGTGAACTTTTTAGAAGGTCCTATAAAATGTGTAATAAAAAATGAATATAGCCTGCCTTCTGCTGCAGGGCCCTGTGCTGCCTCAGGGCTCGAGGGAGAAGGAGACGTGTGTGCTTACCTCAGGCACAGCTAGGTTTCAAAAACATTAGTGGTTTAACCTGGAGTGGATAAAGATACAAGCTGTCATTGGCAGCTTCCTGGGAGGAGGGTAGAGTAGCCAGAGAGCCCAGAAATAGGGAGATGGCAGCTGCAAAGAGGAAAGAAGCTCTTACCACCCCAAACCCCGCCTCTCCTCCACTCCAGCCATGACTAGCCTGGCTCCCAGCCAACATTAGGGACAGGGAAACCAAAAGCCAGAACTCTTCTTTATTTGAGGCTACTTTCTTTTATGTCCAGCACCATTAGAATCCTTAGTTCTTTGCATTTGTGACAAATGGTAGGTACCGAGGCACACAAACCTGGAAACGGAAGTGGTTTCTGCTCCACCATTCTTTTCCACATTATTTCTGTTAGTTCCACTGGCAGGAGTAGAAAACTAGTGTTATTGTCAGTTTAAGAGTGCCAGCTATAGACAGCTTACTCTCTAGTCTAGGTTAACAGGTCAATCCTTTGGCAGAAGGTATGTTTACACACTGGACTTCCCTCTTTAAGACTGTGTTTTGCTCATTCACATCCAGAAAAACAAGCTCAGTAAATATGCAAACAATGGTTTTAACATCTATGTGAACCCCTAGAGGTCCCAATCCTATGTCTGATTGTATAATGTGCTATTTAACCTATTATATCCTGTTCTGTTGCTGTGTACCCAGTGATTCAAAGCTCTGCAGTTTCACTGGTCTAGAGGTACTCTCTCCACTGACACAAATCATAACCCCTCTGTAATTTAAACTGTTGAGAACTGTTATGACCCAACCCAGAAGTTGAGTTGGAAGCAACTGGCTAGGCCAACTCATAGAAATACTCATTCTAACTTTTGTTATTCAGTCATGTCTGACTCTTCATGACCCCATTGGGATTTTCTTGGAAGAGATACTGGAGTGGTTTGCCATTTCCTTCTCCAGTTCATTTTACAGATGAGGAAACTGAGGCAAACAGGGTTAAGTGACTTGTCCAAGGTCACAGAGCTAGGAAGTGTCTGAGGCCAAATTTGAACCTAGGAAGATAAAGCTTCCTGACTCCAGGTCTTCCACTACACCAGGCCATCTAGCTACCCTTCTCCATTATAACTGTCATTCTGTCTTTGAATGCAGAGGTCCAAGGAGGAAGATTCCATCATCTCCAGATCCAGGTGATTCCACTTTAAGTAGACAGCTCTAATTGTAAGGAAGTTTTTTCCTAACGTCAAGCCTAAATTTGCCTTTCTGAAATTTCTGCTCATTGTTCCTCGTTCTGCCCTCTGGGTCCAAACAACTGTCTTCCGTTTGCCAGCTCTTCAGACAATTGAAAACTGTCATGTCTTCCTTGGGTCTTCTCCAAATATCCCCAGGTCTTTCAATATCCTCATGTGACATGGACTCACTATAGTTTCCTTCTCCTGGACACTACAGCTTATCAATGTCTTTAAACTGTAGTGCCCCAAATTGAACACATTGCTCCAGACTGGTCTGAGCAGGGCAGAGTACAGCTAAGAAACTCTTATCGCTCATGCAGTCCAAGATGCCATCAGCCTTTTTGGGCTGCCATGTCATACTAAATAGAAACAAACAGCTAGGTGGCACAGTGAATAGTACACTGAGCCTGGAGTCAGAAGGACCCGAGTTCAAATTTAGCTTCAGATATTAGCTGTGTGTCCCTGAGCAAGTCAACTAATCTCTTTCTCTCTGCCTTAGTTTCCTTTACTATAAAGTGATAATAAAAGAACCTATTCCCAGGTTGTTGTGAGAATTAAATGAAATATTTGTAAAGCACTTAGCACAGTACCTGGCACACAGTAGGCACTTAATCTTATTTCCTTTCTAATGACTCATATTGAGCTTGTAGTGCTTTAACCCCAGCTCTTTTTCAGACAAATTACTAACCAAACCTCCCCAACTCTGTGCTTGGAGAATTGATTTTTTTTAAACCCAAGATGTTACATTTATCTCTCAATTTTTATCTTATTAGATTCAACCCAATACCAGCCTATCAAGATCTGTCTGGATCCTAATTCTTGTCATCTTGCTGAACAAGCTCTCCCAGCTTTGTGTTATTTTAAAACTTGATGAAATTGCAAAAAATTCAACAAAATACTCGGATTAACTATAACTCATATCTGTAGCTCCTGACAGTTGTCAGGTTTAATCACTTCAATCCTTACTTATTAAATACTTATTAAACACCTACTAAGTGCAAGACACTAGTAGGTGCTGGGGGATACAAAAATGTTCTATAAAAGGGATTAATATAGGAGATAAGACATACACACAAATAACTATAATGAAATGCAGGATGGGTATAATAAGAACCACTGAAGTAGTTTTAAGTGCAATTAAGAAAAAACAGAGTTTCCCCTCAAGGGAGATTCAATTCAAACAGCACTGATTATAAAGAATTTCATGGAAGACTGAATGATCCAGGTCTTGCAAAGGATAGTTAGAAATTTTTTTTTGAAACTTTTATACACTTTATTTAAGAAATATGCCCAGTTTTATCACTTCAAAGGATGAATAAAAAAGCTTAATATTTCCTAGCCTTCCAGCCACAGGTAAGCCACTAGCATTTGATAGATGATGATTTGAATCATGAGTACTGTTTTAATCCATTACAAATAACAGTTTTTTTAAAAGACCACTATGCTACATATGTATGCCAGAATCCATGAAACATTATTATACATAATTATGCAAACTGATCTATAAAGCTATAAATATATATAAAAAAGATCTATAAAGTGAAGTCATTAATAAGAGCAAGAATTTTGATCAGAGTTGGGGAAGAAGAAAATTCCAAGCAGAAGGAATTTGCCTATTCAAACACATGAAGGAAGGGCGTGTTGGTACCCTACATGTGAACAGATGTATTAACAGAATCAGTTTCTTATTAACTGCCTGAATTTGGGAAGTGCTGCGGATGACCAGGATAAGCACTTAAAATGGATACTCCAAAGGACCTTGAGGCCTTCTAGTTCTACCTCTTCATTTTACAGATAAGGAACCTGGGGCCCAGAGAGGCTAAATAATTTGCCCAATGTCATACAACTAGTAAGTGGAGGAATGGGGTCTGGATCCAAAGCTTCAAGCTTTAGAATCCATTACTCTTTCCATTGTACCATGCTGCCTTTCTTTCACATCTAGTCCTCAGATTTTAGGTATCTGAGAGAAAAACACAACTGCCCTTTATAGACTTAGCCTTTGGAATCTTCTCTATCACATGGATCAACTTCTCTATCTGGGGTGGAGCCATGTCCCAGACTTCCTCTGCAGAGACTGGCATAATACCTTTAAAATTCATTCTCTAATAGGCTAGAATTCCTGACTGGTACCAGTAAATCCAATATACCTCAGAATAAAGAAGGAAAAGCCCTAAGATTGGAGGCTATCAAGAAGAATCACTGTCATTAAACCCTTATTTGTCATTAACTGGTCTAGTTACTATAGAAATCCTTGCCTAATTCCATTAACTGGGTCTACGAAAAAACTTTTCAAGGGGCAATTAGTCACATAAAAAGTGTTATAAATAGGCAATCAGCTGAGCTACACTATAGTAAGCTTTCACAAATTCATTACTGTGGTGTTTGGTAATAACATTACTATGAAACAGTTTGGGGACACTTTATCTAAGGCATGCCAGTATTTATCAAACACCCAGCTGTGCACAGAGCACTGTAATAAGCATCAAGAGCTTCAGATTTCAAGTCTTCACACTAGGGTCTCCAATCAGAAAACAGCATTTTTTAAGGGAATGCCAGCATCACCCATCACATGGGGTTGTAAAAATAATTCTGTGTGTGTGCTAAACACATTTATTATGGATTTCTCTTAAAAAGCCATGCACATTTCTGTTTCTAGCATTTCAGATAAATATAAAATCCTGGGCAAGTAACCCCTGTGCCAGAGCTATCGTGTTAATGACTTAAAAAATGATTCCAATGTTCGGGTGCCCTCAGGCCTGAGGCGCTTGGTACTTGAAGGCAAGGGACTCTTGGGACTTCTCTTGGCCTGAGAAGGGGAGGTAACAGGGACAGCAGGAGACCTGGAAGAACAGGACCCCAAGAATGAGCTCTGCAGTTCCATTGCAAAGTGATAGTCCATGTGTTCAGGCATTTCCCACACTAATATCAAAGAGCCACACTTCTCACAGCACAGCTGGTCCTCAGCATCTGGAAAAGGTGGGACATTAGTAGCTACCTTGCCAGCACTGTCCAGAGAAGAACCAAGTCTACTTGGCCCACTCTGAGCCAAAACCATTTCTCTTAGAGGTGCTGTGGAAGGCTTAGGTTCTAGGACTTCATCGTGATCTGGCTCTTCTGGAGAAAACTGGTTCCTGGTGATGTTTCTAGCCATGGGCAATGGATTTTGTGAAGGGAGAGGAGCAGGAAAGCCATCATGAAGATGTGGATGTGTTTGGGCCTCCCTATTTTTTCGTTTAAAGAAGGGTTCCATTTCAGTTGTATTGTTGCAAGAGGATTTCAGTGGTGAACTGGATGCAGGGATCTGAGTGGTAGCAGAAGGTGGGATGGAAGCCTCTCTGGCTTTCTGCTTCTCTGCAGCTTTTTGGAAAAGCAACTCCAGAGTGGCTCTTTTAGTAGCTTCTGCCTTTGGGGCACCTTCCAGAGCTTTAGCATTTGAACCAGCAACATCTGACTTCAGAAGAGACGGGTTGCTGCTCATAAAGCTAGTGATATCTGTACAAGACGATGGAGCAGAAGGAGAGAACTTGGTGGCACAAAGGCAGAGCATGGTGAGGGGAGGAGACCTATGCAGAGAGAAAAAAAAGGAGCAGAAAGATTAGCAACAAGTCTAGATTTCAGGGCTTGTGTGAGGACTATATTCAAATCCCATATATTTGGGATGATGGTTACACCCCAAGAAAGAAATAACACTTACAGCTAAGACATTACACAAAAAGCCTTTGTTGTGTATTTTTATTTTGTTACTAGAGCTATAATCCACAGCATGAAGCTGAGCTGGTCAGCATTTGGGGCAGGGCCTACTAGCCAAGACAACCAAAAAAAGACTAGCTAAATTCTAGGTCAAAAAGAAACCTGGAGAAATCATCTCATCTACCCCCTACTTTTATGCAGAACACCTCAACCCACACCTGAGAGACACCCTAGTCTTTGTAGAACAAGATCTATAAAAGAAGGCAATTTTACAGTTTTCCTTAGCTCCCCATTGTAGGATCCAGTAAGCCTTGGTGGAAGTTCTTTTTCATGCTTTAACCAAATATTTTCAAAAGAGCTAACTTCTAGGCAGGGGGAAAGAGAGCTGACTTGCTACTTTTCAAGTGAGAGGACTCACTTACAGATAATAGATAAAAGAATTGGCCTCCATCTCACCTCTTACCCATAGTGGCTACATGACCCTAGACAAGGTAGTTATCTTTTCAGAGCTTGAGGCAACAGTAAGAGTATAACAATGCTAAGATGATTAAGATACAGAGGTGGTACAGATGTACATTTGTAGATGAGGCTCCTCACCACCAATAAAATCACATGTCTGGGACAAAAAAACTTTTCAAAATATTAATACACTAAAGCTTCTGGCCAGACGTCATGCTTTGGGATAGCTTTACAATCAAGGATTTTGGCACTTCAGTAATTAAACTTTCCTGTATAGGGTCTAAAACCTGGGTTTCAATCCCAGCTCTGACACCTACTAGAACTGTGGGTATGGAAAAATTTTATGAGCCTCAGTTTCTTTATCTGTAAAGTAGGGGTAATATGCCTACAGTATCTACCTCCCAGGGTTGTTGTGACTAAAGTGCTTTGTAGATATTAAAGTCATATATGAGTGTGGGTTATTGTTATTAAAAAACAGATCAACTTGAAGTTAATCCTATTATAAGTGTGGTTATACTATATTGACCTTGCAAGTAATTTAAAGTTCTAGAAAAAGGCTTTGTATGAAGGTATTATCGTGAAATTATTTGGGATTTGAACACTGTAACACACGAAAACACTGGTGAGCTAACAGCTAACAGAATATTCTGAGGAAAGCACAGGGACTTTCACTTTCACATATACTCTTTCCAGACCTAGAGAGGAAGGCCTCCAGAATAGTAAGTGGGTGGATCCCCTACAGTGGATTTGTGGAAAAACATAAGAATCACACAGGATGAAAAGGCATGGATACACAGTAGTCTACACCCACAGAATAGCAGAACAGATGATGTTACAGATCTGCTTAAGCACACTCTACACAGAGCCCACTGTAACATCTGTATTTAGAGAGAGAAGAGATACTAGCCAACCCCTTTACTTTACAAATGAGGAAACTGAGGATCTGAGAAGAGATGTGCCTTGATTAAGGTCATATGGCCTACAAGTGGCTGAGGTGAGATTAGAAACCAGGTGTCCCATATGCCAGGATACCTTTGAGGAGCAGAGCCACAACTAAGGCAGAGAGACCAAGATTTTACCCTACCATACAAATATTTAGAGGGTTGTACTTTCTCCCTTTTATGGTCCTCTAGTCTGCTGTTAGATAAGCAACCACAAAGTCCTCTGAATGCCTACATGGTGTAGTCTTAACACACTCAGGGTCTTCTCACTGGTATCTCTCTTCTGAAGCACAGGTCAGGAACCACTTGTTGTATCCTAGGCAATGTTCTCTAGGAATTAGATGGATTGTCCACTCTACCACCATTTCCTACCTATGGCCTAGCTTAACTAATTAGGCTAGGCAGGACACTTTCTAGGCATAGTTCTTTGGGGAGTTATTAAAGGGTCACTGATAATTCCATCAGTAGCATAACAAGAAATGTATGTATGTAAACTAATTAGCTACTTGACATTGTAATTTTATTTTTTGTAACTGGATATACATAAAAGCCAATGCTTAAGTGGTAATTATTATATAAGTATGCAAAATAATATGTGATTTAATCTTCCTGATAATCAGAATCTTACTGTAACTTTAGAGCATTTGATTCAATTCATCAGGCAAGGTTAGAAAAATCCAAACTTTGCTGAGATCAGAATCTGGATGTAATGCTATCTGGATCATTACATCATGACAATCCAAAACAAGTCTCTCTTCTTAGTTTTCATGTTTTATGACTATCTGAAGTTCATCAATAAGAAACAGAATTCAATCTGAGAATATTACTAGCCCTCATTAAGGCCTGACTTCCTCCTGATGGAAGGATGGTATCCCTGGTTATCCTCTCTAGTACTGGCTGCACCTTCTCACACCCTCATCCATTGGTCCTAATTTTGGGAAAGGGGGTCAGAATATTCTTTACTCCCCATTCCTACTTTCAGATGTTTCCTTTACTTCCATCACTTAGCAACCTCCCTTCAAAGCCCATGGAATCAATATTTTCTACTTACTCCAAAATATAGTAGTCCTAATAAACCACTTTCAGGGTCATTCTTCTCAACTGTGGATATTTCCCAAGGGTGCTTCCTTCACTTTCTCTCTTGGTAACCTCATCAACTTCCATAGGTTTAAGTATCATCTCTATGCAAATGACTCAGTTATATAGGGTATTCTAAAAATCTTAAGACATACACAGTCTCCCACGAGCATGAGTCCAAAATCACCAGTTGCCTATTAGACATTTCAAACTGGATATCCTAGAGACGTCGCATATTAAATAAAATACATCCAAACCTAAACTCATTATCTTCCTCTAAAAACTTTCCTGTTTTCCATATTTATTTCCATGAAAAACACTCGTCATTCACATTCATAACTAAGGCATTATCCTGGACTCCTCACTTTCCCTCACCCAACATATCCAGTCAGTTACCAAATCTCACTATTTCTACCTCTATCACATCTCTCAAATCTAACCCATTCTGTCCTTACACAGCTACCACCCTAGTCTAGGCCTTCATTACTTCTTGTATAAATTATTACAAGAGTCTCCTGATTGGTTTCTCCACCTCAGATCTTTCACTACTCCAATCTACCTTTAATATTGCTGCCAAAGTAATTTTCCTTAAATATAGTTCTGACTATATCATTCCTCTACTCAACTCCATCAGCTTCCTATTCCCACTAGAATAAAATATAAACTCTTGTTTAGCATGACCTGGCTCCAATCTATCTTTACAGTCTCCTTGGCTACTACTCCCTCCTCCATACCCTATATCCCAGCCAAACAAGCCTTCTCTCTATGCTTCCCACAGGCCATTCCATCTAGATCTCAGTGGCCCTACAAATCAGCTCCACTTAGTGGTCATTGTTTGGGCCTTTTGGCTTAGAGTAACTATAAATAGAAATTGTGTCTGTTTTGGTGAGAAACCCTTGAGGATATTCCCCTCCCAGATTGATTTTTTTTTTTATTTAGGTAAAAGGGGCCACTCCTAGGCTCATTTCTTACCTAGCCTTAATCACTGAATGGGCATTGCTTCGTTTCAAGTGAGAGCTTGGAAAGATCTTAGCTTTAAAAGGCCAAGGTCTCCCATTGCATCTGGGGCCACCTCCAGTCATCCTGATCTGTATCCTGCCACTACACACACAGCCCTGCCTCACTTAAATCCAATTCACTTGGACGGCATGGCATCACCTCCCTGGTGTCATGGAACACTTCAAGAAGAGAATGAAGACAAACAACAACAATCCCCACCTAAGAATTCAAGCACCATTTTCTGTAAAGATGATTTTCTTGATTCCTTACCTGCTAATGCTCTCCCTCCCCAGACCACCTTGTGTTTATTCATTTTATATTTTTGCCATTATGGACTTGTGATTATTTCATTCTTTGTCTTTGTATCCTCAGCCCCTAGCACAGGGTCTGGCACATAGTAGCTACTTAATAAAAGCTTATTGCTGGATAGATTGTTTTTATCTTGAGGCTAAACAGGAATATGGACCCAAATTACTGACAGATACAATTAGAGATACCTTTGAGAATGGAAACAGAAACTTTAAAGTTGCCTTAATTAGTTGGGAAGAAAGTTCTCCAGTGTTTTCCCCTAAATGCCTCCTCCCTAGGTGACCCTCTCCAGGCACAGTCATTTGTCTGCAGTAGGCCTATAACAAGGTATATTCTCAATCTCTTCACCAAATCATGCAAAGGGGAACATTTGGTGTGAGAGAGGGGAAAGCTGCTGCTGGACAGTTTTACTTCTGGGGTTGCAGCTGCACATCCTCCCAAAGTGCGTGGCCACTTTCCTCCAGGATGTGGATGTGGCTAGGCAGAGGCATATTCATCACCATTAAATACTGGAGCCCACACAAGTGGTGAGCTCTTGTACTCTACCTAATGCGAAAGTCAGGACAGTTAACAGATCTATCTTCTTAACAAAGAGAAAGGAACTCACCATTTAGCTTTGATTCCATCAGTATTACAGTTTTGGATCAGAGCAAATGTATCACTGCTCATCCTGTGAGCATCATAGCAGGCCAGGGCACAGCAGCGGCGCAGGCTGCTGAGACGTTTGTCTCCTTGTACCCGGATGCTAACTGTCAGTTGTGTGGCCACTCTGCCGTTCTGTGGGTGGAAGGGAAGAAGAAGCCAAAAGTGAAATTGTGACAGACATCTGGATATCATGTTTTGCACAGGAGATGTAAGAAAAGCCAAAATGACAGGTTAGTTTATGGGGGAAAGACCTGTCCAAGGGCTAAAAGCCAAGAATATGGGAAGGAGTCAGGAAACAAGCAATGATGCTGATATTTACTGAGTGCTTACTATATACATGGCACTAGGCCAGGCACTACAGAATACAAAGATAAACAAAGCACAGACTTAGCCCTCAAGACATTTATAACATAGTACATAAAAGAAAAAAATAATAAAAGGCAATATGTGGCCAGAAGTATGTATTATAGTGCAAACCAAGCGCTGTTGAGGAAGAGGAAGACGTAGCATCTGAACTAAGTCTAAGGATAATGAGGACTTTTATAAAGAAAGATACAGGGGAGAGCATTCAAGGCAAACGCACTGGTGTGACTGAAGACATAGAGCAGAAACATGCAATGTGTGCTCAAGAAATGGCAAGCAAGTCAGCATGTTTGTTTAAGGGTCTGTCTAAAAGTATCCAGTCAAAAAGCAGCTAGTAGTATGGACTGACTCCATAATTAAATGTATTCTCTCTATGGGCTGTCCCTGTACTGAGGATGAATGTTGTCATTACCTGCTCCTAACTATGTAACATCTATGGAAGGTATAATTTAGAAAAATCTGCTTATTACATAATCTTCAAGAAGTGGACAAAAAAAACTAAAAAGAGATCTTCCTAAATTCTTAAATTCTAGGGATCTGAACATTGCTGATGCTCATAATACTGAAGAATATTTTTCAAGAGGAGAAAAAAGGGCAAAAAGTTCTAGCTTAATGTATCAAAATATTGTGGCAAGATATATAAGGGTGAGCCCCAGTTCAAATTGTTTAGTCGGCTCTTCATGACCTCTTTTGGGGTTTTCTTGGCAAAGATCCTGGAATGGTTTGCCATTTCCTTCTCCAGCTAATTTTATAGATGCGGAAACTGAGGCAAACAGGACCAAGTAACTTGCCCAGGGTCACACAGCTAGGCCATATGTGAAATAAGGAAGAGGAGTCTTCCTGACTCCAGGCCTGGCACTCTATCCACTGAGTCACATAGCTGCCTCACTGTTCAGACAGGGACCCATAAAGGCAACTTTAAAAGATACTATAAATTAGATTAAAGGAAGGTAAGGAAGAGAAACAAAAGAGAGAGGAAGAAGGAGTAGTGGCCATATGTTGAAAGAAAGGAAACAAAAGCTAGTTATAAGGAAGGTAAGGAGAAGAGAGAAAGAAAGTACATTTGAAAAGTTAATTAAAAATAACTGAGAAAATTTTGAAAAACTTCTATGTAGGGCTCAATCCTGAAGTAGTCCTCTCTGGAAAGAAATTTATCTTTGAATCTTAATTGAGGGAATCTCTCTTTAAGCACTACTAAAGGCTTAAGAATACATGAATTTGCAGCATGAAAGTCATTTAACATGTGACTACTATAGGCAACTCTCTTAAGATCACATATTGCAGAAAGGGTGACTGCCTGCATGGACAGAGGAAGTTCTCTAAATCCCCAAATTCCCTATTCTAATAAAATCACAGGCTGGTCCCCAACCTTAGTCCTCCACCACCATTCAACACTCTGCAATGAGACTAGACCAAAAGGAAGTGAGAAAAGAGTGTCACCTAGTGGCCAAAGTCAGAAAGATTCAGGCAAAATCCTTTTTTTCGACTTAGTATCAAACAAGGCAGTTGAATGCCCCTTAAATATATGCACTCAAATTCCAGATTAAAAGATGGGATTAAGGGAAGAGAAAGAATCTAGAATTTAAAGTTCTATAATCAAATGTTAAAAATATATATGTACATATATACATATATAATATATATATATATATATATACACAATTATTATTATTATTATTATTATTAACTACATCCAACTGGAACTTGAGATACACAGGCACTGTGGTAGGGAGATCCGTCCTGCCCTACCGGAAAGTCAGAAGGGTGAGGAGGGAGGACATAGGAGAGAATAGATTGGGGGAGGAGTTATACAATGGGATGGCTGTTTTGGGACGGCAGGTAGGGGAAAGATGGGGAGAAAATTTGTAACTCCAAATTTCGTGGAAATGAATGATGTAAATTAAAATAAATAAAAGTTTTAATTAAAAAAATAAAAATAAAAGATGGGATTAAGGTGGGTTCATACCAGAAGGCATTCTGGGGTATCCTGTAAGTTAATCCATATTTTTTGAGAAAAATGAATGCTAGAATCTTATATAGAGATCATCTAGTTCAATGTTCTCATTTTTACAGATGAAAGAACTAAAGTCTGGGGACTAACTTGTCCAAGGACACACAAAGGCAGAGCTGGAACTAGAACCGAGGTCTCCTGACTCAGTCCAGGTGTCTTTTCAGAGGGAAAAAGAAATAGTGATGGCCTACCATTTTTCATCTCTAATCTAACTCCAATCCTTCCTATTCCTTTCCCACCACCAGATCTTAAAGACTAAAGTCCACATCCTAAGATTACTTCCCAGTGACTTGGTACTATCAGAATTAGACCCTGGGTCAAAGATTGGTAGAAGCAGTCAGGGTTATTGAGTATTGAGGGTTGCAGCAGGGGTATGTGGAAAAGATACAATAGACACAGGTTCTGTGAAAGGGCCACTCTGATATGTGAGAGGAAGAGGCTTTGACCTTCAGTAGGTACAGCTTAAAGATAATGATGCATGGGGAGAAGTGAGAGAGAAGAACATGATAAAGCTGCTTCTGAATCTGAAAAACATTCATCAAGGTTCTAGATTTAACATTTCTGTTTCAAAAACAAGCTTCCTAGAATGTTCCCAAGCCCATAACACAGACAGAAAGAAGAAAATATTCCTTACATCATTTTGGTCCTTGGTCAGTCTCTCTTCTAGCTCCTGGGCTAACTGTAGTAGCCACCACTGTACCTGTAAAAGGAATATTTGGGATTCAAGATTTCATGAGTAACAACAGTGTACTTCTATTAAGGGACATAACTCAGACTTATTCAGACCTTCAACTGCACAGAAACAGGAAGTATCCCAGGGATCATAAACTTATTCAACTCTTATCACTAATTAATACTATTTTAGCTTATGCTAAGACACTTTCTAGGTGCTCTCAACATGCAATACAGTGGATTTCAGGCACATCATGCCCTCATGAAACGCAGCACAAAATTTCTTAGAGCTATCAATTTTCAACTTCAAAAATGAGAAATTACACTTAGAATTCTAATCGTTAGTTTCATTTCTTTTGTGGTAGAAAAAAATGAATGCAATAAACTTAAAATTCAGCTTACCAATTTTCGAGGTCTGGAAGGGATATCTAAACATTTTTCAAGGTCTGGAAGGGATCTCTATTTCCTTCATATTCTGCAATCCTTTAGCTTACTTAATGCAATGAGGTTCCTGACTAAATAATCAACAGAAACCCACTTCTGTTAAATGGCACTTTCTGCCTAAGGATGTCTGCCTACCTGTTCCTGAGTAGCCAGGGCTGTTTTCCCTGGGAAATTCTTACTACATCCAATGGTTTTGGGTAATTGCCTGGGCTTCACTGGATCATGTTCAATCCCTCTGCACATGGCATACAGCCAGGATCTGATGAAGAGAAAAGAGAACAAAAGTTGACGGTAAATTCTAGTCCTTGGCCCAGTTCCCTAAGTCAAGGAAAGGTAAAAAAAAAAAACTGTCCACAACTGACCTCTTACCATTAATAAATTCTGATCTTTCCAGGGAACTTTAGTGTACTCAACTAAGGAGGCAAACTCTTCTAAATCCAAACAAGTATTTGCATTTTCATGTTTATATATACATATATGTATATGTATACATATACATACCCTATCAGAACTTACACCTATAATAGAGCCATCTTCCATTCATAGCTTTCCTGACTTTCAAGTTTCCTTATCTGTAAAGTGGGGAACATACGTAGAGTACCGACCTCACAAGGTTGTTGTGAAGATGAAGTGACTAAATGTATGTAAAGCATTCTGAAAACTTTAAAGCACTATAATCAGGTTTTTTATCCTATCTATCTTGTAGGGTTGCTGTGAGTTATAAAGCTTTGCAAACCACAAGGTGCTATATATAAATGTGAATTATGATCATTGTTGTTTCAATACTATGCACAAATGAGGCAGTAGAGTAGGAATGGCCATGAGTGGGAGCTCAATGGTCTTTGCTATTAAAACTTTCCCAAAGACATGAAAGGAAAGAATATAGGAGACATCCTTTAAATCAAAGCAACCCACAGTGATCCAGAGACAAGCTTAAAGATTTCTTGGGAATTTCTGTCCAAAGAACTTTTTTGTATTGAAATTAGCATCACCATAAGGAAATTACTCAACTATAAAACAAACTTCTTACCCATTCTTTTCCCCAAAGTGACTCTGGAGCTGGAGTTCAGTGAACTGGGTTAGCTCACCCATATACTCCACTCCTAGGGTATCAATAACAGAAGCTCCTAGCTTTCCTCCAAGACTACGGCTGCCAAAAGAGGGAAATAGAATACAAAGATTACTCAGAATAAGGTTGAGACTGGTTAGCAGACAAAAGGATATCATACTTGGGGTCAGTGGCATTATAGGGATAACAGATTAAAACTAGAAAGGGACCAACTCCTTTGTTTTTATAGACAAGCAAACAAATCTAGAGAAGTTCAGGGCAAAACTCTTAAACCCACAGTAACAGCTAGTAAATGTCTGAAGCAGAATTTGAATCCTCTCATTACACTTACCTAGAACATCTTCTCCAGTTTCCTCCTCCTATCTAAATGTTATTGTTTAAGAACTAGCTAAAATTCAACCTTTTCTATCACCTTTCCCGACCACCTCAGGTTGAAAGGACCTTTCCCTCCTCTGAATTCCCAAAACAGTAACTGGAATTAATCATCAATTGCCTTGTCTTTAATTTTTTAAATCTTCTACTTATTATTCACCTTTTGTGTGTGTGTAGATCTTTAGGGTAAACTTTCTGAGGTTAAGGACTATGTCTTATACATTATTGTACACCTCTTAACACTGAATAGGCAGACACTCAATTATAAATTATTGTTTTGATTTTAATTTTCACTTCTGAAAGCAAATTTTGAGATATTTCAATAACTATGAGCACTTTACCTAAAACATAGATGGGTGCTCATCAACTGCAAAATGGCTGAAGAGATGAATTTAATAAAATACTTTTGTTCCAAAAGAAAGGATGAAAGGAGTAATTTCAGAAAAACTTAGGAAGAGTTGCATGAACTAACTCAGTGAAGTGAGCAGAACCAGAAAAACAACCTATACTATGATGATATTGTAAAAATGCAGTTTTGAAAGATTTATGAACTCAGATTTAAGCCAGTGATCAACAATGGTTTCAGAAGGCCAAAGATAAAGAATGCTATCCACCTTTTGACAGAGAGGTGATGAGACGAAATATGAAGAATGACACATTTTGGGAAATGGCCAATATGGGAATTTGTTTTGCTTGTGACTCTGTATGAGTTACAAGAGTTTTGTTTTCCCTTTTTCTATTCTGGGGGATGGGAACAGGAGGAAAAAAATATGCTTATTAATTTTAAAATAATTACAAAAATAATAGGCAAGAAAGGAAGTGAAATTCTTGTTTTGTAACCTAGTAGCCAATTTTGGCAAAAAGTACAGTGGGAAGGAAGAAAGTTAGGTTAACTGATGATTTCAATTATCTATGGTATTCTTTATCTTGATATCATGGATAATCTAGAATTCAATGAACACTCAGTTGAATTTGTTTGCTTTTGAAACTTTCCTTCAATCTTCCTTATGTTCCATCTCCTCTACCTTCCTGTAACCTATTTTCCACAGGCTATTGACTTACCAATATAAAAAAGGCAGGGTATAACTCCAGGCTGCTTTCCCAAGGGTTTGAATAAAGAGCAAACTGCTTCCTAAATACTTACATTTTACCAATAGGCAGATGACTGAAGAGTTGTGGGACAGATCCATGTGACACCAGAGTCTGGCGGTTGGGTTTGTTTAATCCACAGGCCAGTTTTGCTAGGACCTGAAGCATGGAAACAGCAGAGAAATCTCATTACTGTCAATCTCACCCACACAAAGGGGGAGTAAATACAAAAACATTCTGGCTGTGTGTAGACATAGCTTAATTGGTTTCCAGATTACAAACAAAAACAAAACCTGAAACTCAAGACATCTCTAAACCCTTGTATCTCACAACATCCTCAGTGGAAAAAATGACAGAGTTCATCACTCTCACTATTCTTTCCCACATTTCTTTCACCTTCAGCTTTTTCCAAATCCTCCCACATAATTCTGCCAATCTTTTCCTTGAATCCCACTTTTATAGGTTTGTCAAGAAGAGAAAGTGTAGAAAGAAACTAAGATATTATTAGTATATCCTTGCCTTGATAAGTAAAAGTTTCACAGCTCACTGCTGAAAGAAAGCAGGCCCACAGGGCTCTAGTCACATTATTACCTAGTCATTTACTTGGTTTCCTATCTCAATAAACCAAATGCTGTATTTATGCAGCATAACGTCATCATCAATTCAGACTATGCTCATTTATAATTTATGATTATTTCAGCCAGAGATTGGCATGTGCATGCTCCTTATCAACCCTTACTTCTTAAAGTGTAACAAATTAATGGTACAAATTTATTTTTCCAATGATGTAAAAACTACTATATGCATTTATTTAAGCAAATATTCTAAGTATTTACATTAGGTGATACTTTGTTAGCCTCATCTGAATTACTATATGTAAGTAAATGCGGTAAAAAAAAATTTTTAAACATTTATAATTTATACTCTTTCCTTAAGTCAGATTAGCATCCCTTCACTTTGGTCTGAATGCTTAAGATTTTATTGTACACATATCTCTTATTGGTTGTATTGGAAAATAGGGAGGGAAAGTAAAGCACAGAATACACATGAGATCATGGTACAAGGAGGCAACATGATATCTATAGCCAGAAAAAATAAGGTAACAAACTTTTACAGGTCAAGCAAAAGTCTTCCCCACTCTCCTGAGAATATGAGTTTACTTGGTTCTATTTGTTAGCATGCTGGGGATATCCTGAGACTTCTATTTAGGTTTCAATAAGGAAGCAAAGAAGGAATCTATTTTCAAACAACTATAATAGTCCAAATACAGGCAGCCTCTAAATATAAGCTACATTGTAAAAACTGAGGTTTCTTTAAAAGTAGAAATATAGGTACAGACTAAAAAACATTAGCTACACTTAGATTTTATACAAGTCAGGTTTAGGGGGAAAGTGCTGCCTATATTGGGTCAATATATTGTTACATGTTCATAATTATCTAACTGCTCCTACTATTCTTGTCCTTGTTTTACAAAATTTCACAAACATACCTGTATTTCTCTTTGAAATCCACCCCATCCTTAACCATCACCTTGTTGTGTGAAATCCCAGCTGAGCACTGAAAACCAGTGTGCCTCTCTATAGCTGCTCTCATTTCCTCCACAATTACTGCTCCTACGGTGAGCTGCAGGTCTGGAGAGCTAGAATCATCAAATGTAAGAGACTCAAGCCACTGGATTACTCCTTGCTCTCGGATTTCATCTGAGAAAGGAGTGAGAGGGTGTCAAAATAAATAAAATATGCTCAACACCAAATCAGTGCTCTTCTTAACTGTCCTAAAGGGAAGAGCCATCAGTGCAAAGATGCTATAGTCACAGAGTTAGCTAGAGTAAAAGATACTTAGATTTCCGCAAATATAAGACAACGTGAGGTATTGACAGATTTGCACTTTGTTCCTATTCCAAGAACCTCAGACTAGAAATATACCTTAAATGGCCCTGGCATTTGAAAAATATTATGCATCTGGGGTAGCCCTACTGGAAAGTCAGAGGGGTGATGAGGACATAAGAGAGAACAGACTGGGGGAGGGGTTATACAGTAGGATCGCTGTTTTGGGGTGGTGGGTAGGGGAAAGATGGGGAGAAAATTTGTAACTCCAAATTTCATGGAAATTAATGATGTACACTAAAAATAAATAAAAGTTGATTAAAAAAAAAAGAAAATATCTCATTTGACTCGAGTCTACTCCTGCCTTACTATGATGCCAACTCTATATTTGCTGCTCCATGTTGTTTCTATTTTTAAAGTTAGAATTATTTTTGTTTGTCTTATCTACTAATTTTGGCATTGCTTTCAGTGCCTAATAAACTCTATTGTATTTATTTGCATTTTATTAATTGCATTTATCCATGTAAATGTTGTAATCCTCCATCCCTTCTTCCTACCCCAGTTCCTCAAAGGCAAGGACAATTTTTCATTTTGTTTTTGTATCTGAACAAATGAATAATGTATCTGAACAAAAAAAAAAGAAAAGAAAAATATTGTGCATAAGTAACCTCGGGTAGGTAAATCAGACTCCAAGTGTGGCTTTAACTTAGCTTGAAGAGCTTCTGAATAAGACTGAAGAATCAGGTAGAAAAAAAACTATTTAAGGTATTCAAAAGAGTCAACCCCTACTACTGCTCTTTCCAACCGGGACACATTTTTGCTCTTGAAAGAACATTTTTTGATTCTGAATTTAAACAAATAAAAAAACACTTCCAAAAACACAAAACATAAATAATTCTCTGTCTAACCATGAATCACTATTGCTAAATACATGTTCTCTTTAATCCACCTGCAGATTATCATGAATAACCAGGAAAAATAAAGTATCTCTGTTCTAAACACAACTCCAAACAAAGTCATTTCTCACCTGGCCTCCTAACCCGTTTTCACATCTGGTCCCACCCTAGATTGGTGGTCCAATGAGAAAGCATTCAGATTCCAGCCAAACCATAGCACTAACTTTATGATGGTAACATAATTTGTACACCTTTAGAGGTATAATTCACAGCCCTGGTTCCAGGTAAGTGATTTAAAAGCCAAATAAGACACTAGAAAGATTGGTGAATTTACTTTCTTGTCATTCATTCCTAAATGAATACTTTTAAAGAGGCAAAACTTGATTAAATACTCACAGGGCTGAGTTACAAGACATATGGAAATACTAGTTAGAATGAAGAGGATCAAGAAGACCTAACTAAAGTCATTTGGATATAGGTGGTTTAAAAAAGAAAGGCAGTACAGAAATGACATGTAGAAAGCATGCAAAGGACTCACTCACTTCATTACCTTTGCTCCTACCATTCTATCCTTTCTCTAGGCTACATCTGGAGTGCTAGCTGCCACAATTTTCAAAGGACACTGGTAACCTGGAAAACGACCAAAAGAAGGTACCCAGCTTATGTATGGAAGAAAGCCTAGAGTCAATGTCATAGGAATATTTGTGAAAAGAACTAGAGCATTTGGCCTGGAGAAGAAAGCCTCAGTGTAGACATAATTGTCTCCAAGTATTTAAAGAGCTGTCATGTGAAAGAAGGATTTTGCAGCTTCTGTTTGGTTCCAAAGGACAGGGCCAGAAGTAATGTGTGGAAGATGCAAAGAAGCAAATTGAGCATTTATACCAGAAAAACTTCCTAAAAATTAATTAGGCTTATCTATAAATGAAATGGTTGGCCTCTTGAAGTCACAGGTTTCCCCTTTATCAAAGGTCTTCAAGCAAAGGTTATATGACTATTGGTCAGGGATGTTGCAGTGGGGATTTCGCATTTGTGTATGGGTTACACTAGACAGTTCTAATACAACGTTGAGATTTGTTGAATCTTGTTCCTATCAAGCTCAATGCTATTACTTCACAGTCCCTTTCCTCTTTCCATTTGTGCCTTCTCAGATCTCAACTCAATTGTTAATAAACTGCCCTTCAACCTGATCTCTTTTCAATATATTATTCTTAATTCTCATAGAAACCTGGATCTCTCCAGAAGACGGTTAATCTCTGGGCCAGCTTTTCCAGGGCAGATTGTATCTTTTCCCATGTAACCTACCACAATGAACCAAACAGAGGAGTTGGCATACTCTGGGCTTTTCATTGCACCACTACCATCCTTCAGCAATCTCTCCTCCTTCAAGGTTCACTACACCTGTCTATGTCAGTTCATCCAGGTTCCTAATATTATAATCTACTGCCTTCCATGTCACATTTCCTCCAATTTTAAGGAATTTAGTACTGACATAAAATTTCTAACTCTCCAACCTAACCACTGCCCTGAGAATTTCAGACTTCAATTGGATGATGTCCTCTCCAATACCAGGAGGCCTCCCAGTTCATTAACCTCCTTAGCTTCCATGAGGCATAAGGCTGCTCCTACCTTATCAGTTATAGGGCAATATTTATTAGGACTGCCACATAAGGTGGCATGGATTTTCTTAGAAGACTTAATCAATTGAAGGCTAGGATAGTTTTTCCTTAAAACATATTGAAACCATCCTTAAGACTTAACTGGTACTTGAGGCCAGTGTAGTTTCCTGGTAAAAACCAGTCCAGGAGGCGTTAGAGTGCAGAAGGAAGCTGTGCCTAACCAAACCAATTCTGTACGTACACTGTGTCTAAGTATATTTACTTTTGTTAACTGTTAGACTGATGTAGAATATCTCATTTCATTCCAAACATAAACCCGAATTCCTGTCAGGCCTAGCTCACTCTATGCCTCCGTTCCCACCATACGTGCTCTGATCTCCCTTTCCTGCCTTCTCAGTTTTGACCCTATTGTTGAACAATTCAACTCTTCATTGTCCTGTCACCTGTGATTTCCTCTCCCCTTTGTCCTTCACACTGACGATATCTTGTCATCTCTATCTCCCCATATACAACGAGAAACAAAACTCTACTCCTGCCACTGCCTTTCCTGAGTTCCCCTCACCCCATCTGACCCATTAATCTCTCCTTTTCCTCATTTTTCCTCGTACTTTTTTTTATCTGTGTACATGTTGTATACCTTTGGTAGAATAGAAATTCCTTGGGAACAGGGACAATTCCATTCTTCTTTGTATCCTCAACATTTAGCACAGTGCCCTGAACAGAATAGCTATTTAATGTACGTTGAATTGAAACATGTATACATAGCTATAATTCTACGCATGTTTAAAGTACTTTCAAGTAAAATTAAATAAAGCCTTCAGTAAATGCTTATTGGCTAAATGAAAGAATAAGACAGGAAGAAGAAAGTAAACGAGATCTTCACAGTTAGAAGAAACCAGCTATACAGCAGCCCCAGAGAGGTTTTAGAAGGGAAAATTTTATTTCAGAATTCAATCTTTTGAGAATGTACATATAATATTCCTTTCATTTTTACCATTAAACAACTCACTTAAAAAAAAACCCTGAAAATATCCAATGTTAGACTTCATAGATAATATAGCTGAATAGAATTGGCATAGAAAAAGTAAATAAAAGTTTCAGCATCAGATTTGCCTCCACTCCTGAAAGCTTCAACCGCTGAGGTCAGTTATTGCTCCTCAATACTGAGTCTTATATAATTTCCTGGGCAGGTAGGTGGTACAGTGGATAGAGCACTGGGCCTGGAATCAGGAATATGAGTCTTCCTGAATTCAAATCTATGCTTAGACACTTACTAGCTGTGTGACTTTGGGCAAATCACTTAAACCCTGTTTGCCTCAAGTTTCCTCATCTGTAAAAGGAGCTGGGGGCAGCTAGCTGGCACAGTGAATTGAGCACTGGCCCTGGAGTCAGGAGGACCTGAGTTCAAATCCAGCCTCAGACACTTGACACACTTACTAGCCATGTGACTTTCAGCAAGTCACTTAACCGCAATTGCCCTCCAAAAAGCAAAAAATAAAAATAAAATAAAATGAGCTGGAGAAGGAAATGACAGATCACTCTAGTATCTTTGCAAAGAAAACCCCAAATAGGGACATGAAGAGTTGGATACAACTGAACAAAAATCTAATTTCTGTTCTGTACCATAAATGTTCTACTCTGTATCACAAATGGTCATAAAACAATAGAATTAGTTCATTAGCATTAAAAAAACAAACCAAACCAAACAACACCTAAAAACAGTAAAGTATGAATGTTCTCCTTTGGCTTAACTTCTTAAAATGTGAGTATCCCTTAAGCTTTGTCCTTGACCTTACTCTCTTTTTTCTCTGCTCTCTCTCCTTTGGTGATTTCATGCATTCCCATGGCTCTAGTGAACACTTCTCTGCATCTGACTCCCAAATCTTTGCCTCCAACTCCATCCTCTCTCCAGAGCTCTATTTCTGTATTTCCAAATGGCTGATGCATTATCTCCACCTGGATGTGCCATGAGCACTTGAAATTCAACATGTCGAAACTTAAAATCTTTGTTTTCTTTCCCAAAAGCTTCTCTTCCCCCTAACTACTTTATTTCTGTTGTGGCATCTTTCCTAGTCATAAAACATAGAGTTCCCTTTGATTCTTCCCATATCACAGTTACTTGGTATGTAAAATGAGAGGATTGGACTAGATGGCCTATGGGTCCCCTTCCAGCTCTAGAATTTTAATCTTATGATCATTCTACCCCAATTATCTTTCCCATTCATCCCATTTTTTGCCTTTCTTTGTATTCCTAACTCTCAGAACAGTTTAAGCACACAGTATAGGTGGTTAAAAATGCTGGTTGACCGACTTTTCATTCAATTACTGAAATCATACTAAATCAAGTCCTTATTCTCATTCTTGCTTCCAAACTGATCATATTCTAGTCAATCCCTTCTCCAATCCATCCTTCCAACAGCTGTCCAAGTAACCTTCCTAATGTACTACTATGATGCAATTCATCTATTCAAAAAACCTTCAGTGGATCCTGCCATTTGAAGGGTACTCCACAATCTGGCTCCAGCTCACCTTTGTAGCCTTATCTCATATAACCTTGTTACATAGCATGCTCCTGTCAAACCGGAATAACTTTCTAGCTGCTATTATTTTCCAGTTCTCTTCTGTCATCATGCTTTTGTTTATGGCATGCCTCTATGCCTAGACTGGACCCTTTTTTGCCCAACCAGACCCTACCATCTGTGGAAGCCTCTCCCTTCCTTGAAGACCCATCTCAGATGCTATGTTCTTCATGAAGCATTTCCTGGGCTTCCCTATCTTCCTGATATTCCCACCTCCATGCTGGCAGCAGAAGTTGATCTCTCTCTCATAGTACTTTGACTGGTCATCTTTTTTTGCACTTACTACATTCTCTCCTTTGTAGCATAGTTATTTGTGTGCATGTCTTTCCTTGCACTAGAAAGTTTCATGTTGTTTATCTTTGAATTCCCAGTGTCTAGCCCAGTGCCCAGAGTCCTCTCCACATAGCACTCAGCCAATGTTTACTCAATTTAATTGGTTGCTCTGAAATCACGCTGAGGTTCCCTAACTATATAGTTAGCTTTAGATCACAGCACAGCTTCTGAAGGCAATTAAAGAATTACAAAACAGTTCCCTCAAGGGCATAATTCCCTACAGATTTGTGTCTAGACAGTTTCCTAAATTTAGAACCAACAAACATCCAATATTCAATGTTTTCTAATAAAATTGCTAATCTTAGTGGAAATAATGTTACAAAAGTATTCTGAGAACATAAAAATGGTGACTGTTACTAATAGAGGGAAGGCTAGTCATAGCATTGTTCGGAATGTAACACTTGTTAAGTAGGATGAAAAGCTTTAGGACATAGAATCCTAGGCTCTGGGGGAGCTAATGGAGTCCTAATGTAAAAACATTTAAGAAAAAAAAAGGATCTTATTCTTTGAATTTTCTGAGACTAAGGATCTGGAAATATCACAAGCCCTTGCAATCAAAGACAAAATACAGTAAAGGTTTTTTTTGTATTTACTTTGCCCTATATAAGGGTTGAGGAACCTACCCTAGAGTTTCAGACATTAACACTTTAAGGTTTGTAAAGATATTTGTGTCTATTATCTTCTTTAGTCCTTACAACAACTCTGTGAGATAAATACTAAAGATATTGTTATAATTGTTACTATATATTTTATTATTATGGAGAAACTGAAGTTGAGAGCATCTAAGTGACTTATAGTTTGTAAATATTGGAGGTAGAATTCAAAACAGTCTCTTCTGCTCCAAGTCCAGTGTTCTGGCCACTATACCACCCTACCTCCTCTAGTCTAATACATTATCTTGTTATTAACCTTATTTAGCACTTTTAACTTTTAATTAAAGTACTTTCATGTAAATTCTCCATTTTATCCCCACAAAAACCTTATGGAGATGTGGATTGACTGTGTGTTGTTCCAGAAATAGAATAAATATCTTCACCAGCTACTAAAATGACATCAAGTTATCCTAAATTAAAAAAGGAAAAAGAGAAGCTCAAATACTGCTTCTTATTTACAACAATAGTCTGCCCCAGGCATATCTAAAAGAAATTGGCTTCTTACTGATTTCATAACTACTTCTTCCTGGAATGGAAAAGTGAGTTTCTTTTCCAAGTGTTATTTTCTTTAGAGTCAGTTCCTTTTCAAAGAATGAAGCTTTATCTGTAAAATTAATTTTAAGAATTAGCATGTCTGAGGAAAGCAGGTTTCAAAGGCAGGAAAAGGAACTAATATGTTGTTATGGAAGTACCTTTTTGAAAAGGCCCCTCCAGTGCCTTAGTGCCATGGGGAAACCCCTGGATGTATGTGCTTGCCAACGAGTTTACTGTAATAGGTTGAGCTTGCAGCTTTTTCAGTCTCTCTTGTACAGCAATAGTTAGATCTACGTAGGCCTCATCGATGCTGGAACGTTCAATCACAGCAAAACGAGACATCACCTTCATCACTTCCACACTGGCCTCCCGGTACCTGAAGATTATAAAAATCATAGGCTGTTGGCCAAAAGCCTCAGTAATGACAGCATGTTGGTCCTTTTCCTGTCACTGGCATTCTGAGGAAACCGAAAAAAGTTTCTCTTCTTTGTGTAAAAAATGTAACTATATGAACACCACCAACTTACTTGGATTCTTGTAGAAATTACAAGTTGGTTACAAGTAAAACATTCAAATGAATAAAATACTATAAAAAGCATGTTAATATTTTGTTACTATTATTTTAGATAGGAAGAGGGTACTCAGGTATCAAATTTGGAAAAAGGTTATAAAGAGTACAAAAGAAAACCAGAAAAGGATACTAGAAACGATACAAAGTGGTACTTTTTTCACACTTTTCTAAGGTAAATTAAAATTACTATATGGAAAGCAAGCAATCTTCATGAACATATCATGTTGTTTATTTGCTAGCTGTAAGAAACACAGCTCTACAAAGGAATCTTTTCCTTACAGACTCTTCTTTGTATTATGTACAATAAAAAAAAAAACCAAATTTATTTTTTCTCCTTTAAGAAAAAATAAACCAGGACTGCTAAGTGGCACAGTGAATAGAGTACTGGCCCTGAGTACTGGTATAGAGTACCGGTCTTCCTCAGAGAACCTGAGTTCAAATATGGTCTCAGACACTTAACACACCTGCTAGATGTATGACCTTGGGCAAGTCACTTAACCCCAACTGCCCTGACTTTCCTCCTGCAGAAAGGAAGAAAAAAGAAAGAAAGGAAGGAAGGAAGAAAAAAAGAAAGAAAGAAAGAAGGAATAAAGGAAGGAAGGAAGAAAAAAGAAAGAAAGAAGGAATAAAGGAAGGAAGTCGAAGAAAGGAAAGAAGGAAGAAAGGAAGAAAGGAAGGAAAGAAAAAAACCAACTTGGTTTTTTAAAAAATTTTTCCAAGTTTTATTTAAGAAGCCAAAGAAGACTCAGAACTCTAACTCTATTGCTCTAAATGCTACAATCTTTTTCTAATTCATCATTCCAGGGTCTCAAAAAGATGTATTATTACACAGATAACAAGAAATACATGACAAAGAATTAAGAAATTGTGGACCCTTTTAAGTTGAAATAGATCTTGACCTATACCAAATCATATAGATGAATATTTATAATGTTTACATTTCCTAGTAAATGGGGGGGGGGGGGTGTTCAACAACTTCCTCAGGTGTCTCATTCCATCGCCTAACAAGCAATAGTCAGAAATTCCAGCTGCTTATCCATTTGCTTAAATTCCCTGCTGGAATATAAAAGCCATTTCCTAGTCTATTTTTATGAGGAATAAAAGATACCTGGTAACTGTTCAAGTCTCTAGTAATCCTTTTTGTAGGAGAACAATGTAGTTATCCTCCATGAACTCAGAACTCAAAACTCAAACTCAAAAGTTTAAGGATCTTCCTCTAAATAGCCTAAAAACAATTCTTTGAAGTAAAACAGGATTTTTATCCAGATCACCTACCTGCTATCTCTTCAATTTAAATAATCAAAATTCTTTAAGTCTTCCTCATAGGCCCTACATTTCAACCAATCAGTTATTCTGTCAGCCTTTCTAGACTTTCTCATGTTGTCTGTGTCCTTCTTGGGCTGCAGGCTTCATATCTTAGCAAGCATCTGACCAGGAGAGGCTGTGAAAGGATTACTTTGCAGTTTCCACAAGTAGCATTTTATCTTAGCAGAGATATGTATTTTATGTTACACAACCCATTCTCAAGCTAATTTTTAAATATTATTTTAAATTTTATTCCCAACAAGCATCAAATAGAATGGTCATTTGTATATACATAGTAGAACAGAAGGAGCATTGTAGACGAAAGTGCAGTTTTCTATTATATACAGATTGTTTTGGTGGTACAGCAGATAGAGCACTGAGTTTAAATTCAGTTCAACTTCCTGAGTTCAAATTCAGTCTCAGATATTTACTAGTTGGGTGACCCCAGGAAAGTCACTTAACCTGTTTGCCTCTCAGTTCCTCATCTATAAAATAAGCTAGAGAAGAAGATGGCAAACCACTCCAGTATCTTTACCAAGAAAACCCCAAATAGAGTCACGAAAAATCATTAATGACTGAAAAACAACAGAACAAATAAAATAAAATAAGCTTGTAGCTTTCAAAAGTTGATCTGCTTGTCTGGCCTTCCTTCTGTTCTTATTTCTCCATTTTTAAAAAAGATGCCTCAATCATCCCTACTCTATCCCCTCTTATGCTTTAATGACATCATCCAATGGGGGGGAAAAGGCATAAAAAGGCCCTTATAACAAATATAGTTACACAAAAAAAATTTCCTCATTGACTGTGTTAAAAAATGTAAGCCTCATTCTGCATCTTGAGCAGAACTCAACTGACTCTGCATCTCTATCAAGAGGTGAATACTACCTTCATCATCAGACCTCTGGAATCATGATGGTTCATCATTGAATTGACTGAGTTTTTAAGTCTTTCAAATTGTATTTTCTTCATTATGTTGTTGCTAATTCTGTTCTAGTTCTGCTCTCTGCATCAGTTCATATAAGTTTTTCTAGGTTTCTCTGAAATAGTTCATTCTACTCCATTCATATACCATAATTTGTAGAGTCATTCCCCAATAAATGGGTAGCCTATTGATCTCTAGTTCTGTACTACTACAAAAAGAGGTGCTATAACTATTTTTGTACATATGGGTCCTTTTATCAAAAAAATCTCCTTGGGATAGTGATATAGCATGGTATAGTCCAAAGGTATGCAAAGTTTAGTGACTTTGGGGGCATGGTAGCAAATTGCTTTTCTGAATAGGTAAATCATTTTACAGTTTTGTCAACAACACATTAGTTCTTGATCTAATTTTGATGTAACAGTTTAAAATTGCCAGTTCTTAACCAGTTTGTGGCACATAATGATCCTTAAATTGCTTTACACCACAAATGCATAAGGTTTTCTGTCTTGCACTTGTAACTGGTGGATTTATACTGCATTGTAAATCTGACGAAAAGTGAAAAGTTTCAGGATTTAATGTCAAAGTAATTATAATGTGAACACGAGTTTAAGCTTCCTCTCAATACAACATGGCAAGGGTACACAATTTAGGTCTAAGTACAATCTATCTCACTTAGTTAGCTCAGAACAATTTGTGATTAGAAATGGTTTACTTTTCTTTCAATAACTTTAGCACGGAATTGGCCATCCCCTAGTTTCCAATGTTCTTCCATATTATGGGCACCTAGGTGATGCAGTGCACAGAATGCTAGGTCTTAAGTCAGGAAGACCTGAGTTCAAAATCAGACAGTAATTCTTAGGCGAGTCACTCAACCTGTTTGCCTCAGTTTCCTCAACTGTAAAATTAAGGATAACATTAGTACCTATATCACAGGGTTATTGTGAGGGTCAAATGAAATAATATTTATAAAGTGCTTATCACAGTGCCTGGCACACAGTAGGTACTACATTGCTACTTTATCATCATCATCATCATCATCATCATCATCATCTATTAAGAGGCCTGAATGGTCTTAGAATCAGAAGGCCAGGATTCCACTCTACCTCTATTAGTTTTTAGCTATATGACCTTGCTCAAGTCAATTTATTTCTCTGAGGATCAGTTTCTTCAATGTTAAAATGGAAAAATACATGCATGCATTACCTACTTCATGGTGTTACAGTGAGAAAAGAGTTTTGTAGACCACTAAGTGCTGGTTCAGAGATGGATCCAGAAACAGATCAAACCTCAAGTCTTGGTCATGGCCACACAAGCTAGAATTGTGTTTAGCTCTGACTCAGACAGCTGTGTATATTAACTAGGTGCACTTCTGGAAATTGTGACACAGAGACAACTTGAATAAAAGTTTGGTGTCAAAGTACCTTAGCCTATCCTACCAAAACTCTCATAATTCAGTCTCAGTGATAGTTCAACCTAAGAACGTTGCACGGGATCTTCAAAGTCCTTCCTTTTGCTTCTTTGAATAAGAGAGTAAGAATTATACAGATAAAAGAATAGGTATTATATGAAACTAATATTAAGAGGACTAAGAAAGGTTAACAAGAGCCAGAAGATGTATAGATTCAGTTGAACAAACAGTTATGAAATACCTGATGTGTACAGAATGCAACCTCCCCCCACCTCCCTCACCCCCACAGGTGCTAGGACAAGATGCAAAATTTAGACAGGACATGATCCTAGACCTCTTGGAGTCTAGTAGGGAGATTTGACATACTTATAACCAAGTGGGTATGTGTCTGTGTTACTAACTGGGGGAAAGAGAAGAAAAAGGGGCAGTAATGAATGCTTCATGGAGAAAGTAACATTTGGACTATGCTTTAAATAATGCATAAGAATTCAACATGTTACAAAGAGTGGGGGGAAGGAAAAGATGAAGGCATTCCAGTGAAGGAAATAGAGAAGGAAGGGTTAGACAAGTAGGCAAACAACTAAGAGAATGAGGTGTCTCTGAAGGAAAGGGAGAAGAAAGTATTCAGAAGAAAGAAGTCATCAAATGCATTACAGAAAATGAAGTCCTTGCCACCAAAGTTCTTGGCATCAGAAAGGATATGATTTTATCAGTGGAAATTACATTAAAGAGAAGGCATTACCATTTGCCTTGTTGCTGCAACCCAAGGACCATGGGACTTTTCCATCTGACTTGTGGCTGAAACCTTCTATATGTGTTGTCTCCCTCATTGGAATGTGAGCTCTCTGAGAGCAGGAAGGTCTCACTTTTCTATTTGTAAACAGAGCACTTAGCACTGTGATTTACATGTGTTAAATGCTTGATAAATGTTTTATTATCTCATTAAAGAGGGGATAAAGGTGGCTAGGTGGTGCAGTGAATAGAGCACCAGCCCTGGAGTCAGGAGGACCTGAGTTCAAAGCCGGCCTCAGACACTTAACACAAAAACCTAGCCATGTGATCTTGGGAAAGTCACTTAACCCCAACTGCCTTAAAAAAAAAAAAAAAAGATTTAAAAAATTAAAGAGGGGATGATTGCTAAAAGAAAGTTCTTGAGAAAACAATGCAATAAAAGAACATAAGACAAAGGCCTTACCAAAGAGGATGTATTATTCCCTACTCTGAGAAGAGGGACAAAGAGAATGGGTGATAAGTTTAAATATAATGAAGAGCTTTAAGGAAAGGAGGATACCTGGTTATTAATAGTTCCTAGAATCCAAACCAAAGTCTCTGGGAAGTTGACATCATTCAGGTGATGTTCAAAATAGGACTAGAATCCCTATTCTGGGCCTCATGGACCATTAATACCAATCCCTTCCCCTTTATCCCAAATAATTTTTTCTCCTTACTTGGTGAGGTCAGCTTTCCCTCGGGTCTCACGAACTTGTGCTAGCAGAAGATCTGGACATAGCTTCTTAGCATCATCTGCCCACATACTCCTAGTAACTCCAAACGCACGAGCTTCATAACTGACTGCAATTATTCTAGAGAAAAAAGTACACAGTTACTATATGACCACAAGCAACAAAAAAGGGAACATTTTCACCATTAATTTACTAGATAAAATGAGAGGCTACCATAGACCACAGAAATCAAAAATGGGCAAGTGGTGCTCATTTTAAGCAATGGCACTGTACAACAAAAGGAAAGAGATGCAAACTGAAACAAGTCCACTAAAGTGGTAGTCAAGTTACATAGGCACCTAAGGTGACAAAGATAGCAAATGAGACACTAAGCTTTATAGTTATATTCACTTACACTGAGAATAACAATCAGCATTAGCAGTATCCTAAAATATAAAAGATAATGATAGTATAGATGAAATGGGTAAAAATGAAAAACTGCTATTGGATATTTCTGATGCTTCCTGTGGGTTCATTATCTACTAACCAAATCAAGACAGTGTTTTTTAAAAAAATATTTTCCTGTAACTCAAATAATAGAAATGGTATGTTTACATGATAAGCCTTTCATATAAAAGGAAGGCCAATGAGCCCAAAGAGATAAGCTATCGTTGATGACAGGAAGAAAACAAAGTTGTATAGCTCTATAGTCTACTGTCAGGAAAAGCCTAATATGATATTAATAATCTGTATAATATCTTTCTTATGCTAAAGAAAAAGCAATTTCCAGGCATTATTTCACTGTAATTTATTATACCCTAAGAGTAGCATCAAGTATTATCTAGTTTTGTTTTGTTTTGGGTTTTTTGCTTTTTTTTTGGAGGGGGGAAGGCAGGACAATTGGGGTTAAGTGACTTGCCCAAAGTCACGCAGCTAGTAAAGCTGGATTTGAACTCAGGTCCTCCTGACTCCAGGGCCGGTGCTCTATTTACTGTGCCACCTAGCCACCCCTATTATCTAGTTTTGCAGTTGCTGATGCACATACTGATTGGCTGTATACCTTGTTAAACTTCATAAAGAAAACAAATGTAACTTAGACTAGAACCAGGTCCTTCAATGTATCATATACTCTATCTCTTCTAGATTTTTAAGCCACTAAGGTTCATAAACCAGTATAGCCAGTAGGCTTTGGAGGACTAACATGAGACAAGTCCTTCATTGCCCATCAAGCTGGCCACAGTCTTCTGGCCTTCTCCATTATGTCCCCATGCTGGGCACCTCCCCTCCTCCTCACCCCCATACAACTTTCCCCCCCTTAGTTTCCTTTCTAAGTGTTGACCTCCACCATTAGAATGTAAGCTCTTTGAGGGCAGGAACTGTTCTTTCTTTTTGCTTGTATATGCATTCATAGAATTTAGTACAGTGCTAGGCACAGAGTAGGCAAGCACTTAAAAAATACTTGTTGACTGACTGACAAGAAAAGTAGAAGTTGGGGAGGAATCAGGGTAAAACAAAGCATTGTAACAGCCAAGGTCTGAGGAAGAAGGTCAAGAATAGAGATTAAGTCTCAAAGAGACAGATTTCAGCTTGATTAGAACTCTCCAAAAGAAGAATAGGAAGACTGGATGACCATCTGTCAGGGATGCTGTAGAGGAGATTACTATTGAGGTAGAAGCTGGACTAGAAGGTTTCTTCTAATTTTAAAATTCTATGAATACTTAAAAAATTTAAAAACATCAGAAAGCCATATAATAGTTAAGATACATTAGAAGTCACAGTTGAAATTTAAATCATCGCAATTCAGGGAAGTAAGTTTTAATTATACTATTTAGTCCAATGCAGATTTCTAAATATGACCTGATGATGCTAAAAATGATAATGACACATACCCACCACCCTTCCATGATTTGTACTGTACAACTGCACAAGGTTTGTTTCTCAAATGTGGATTCTCCTTTTGTTCCACTTGTACAAAGAAGCAATCCATGTCCACTAGGGCAACCACGCGTTCCTGCCCAGTTGCCATTTTCCTGTTAAAATTAAATGTTTTATAATCAGTGAATCAAATAAAGAAAACTAAAAAGAGATTTAGGAAAACAACATTTCCATTCATATTTAAGCATTCATCTATGCTCACCACATAGAGAGTTAACCATCAGGCAATATTTAGGCATGTAAAAAAGCATAAGAGATAAGAATAATTTCATTCTTGAAGTTATCCCTGACTCCAAAAAAGAAAAAAGTAAACTTGGGAAGTAGCAATATTATCTTTTCCTTAATCCTAAAGCATTATTAACAGTTCTTTAAAAAAGCATGAGTTAGTTTTTTATACCAGGTAGATGGTATAAAGGAGACATTATAGTCATTGCTCAACCCCTGGTTTAAAACAAAGTAAAAAGTAAAGAAATAAACTATATTGGGGTATCTCTTAATATGTTTTCAATGGCCCTGAACACTGCCGAGCCTTCTGGAAGATATCTACTACCATTCAAAAAAGTTTGGCCTAACGACCCTCCCAAGAAAAACCAAACTTCAGTCTCTCATGAACACTCACCTAGACTATTGTAACAGATTATTTCTTGATCCCTCAGCTTTTTATCTCTTTCCTGTTCAATTCACTCAACACACAGCTGACACAGAAATCATCCTAAAACAGAGGTCTGATTATACCATTCTTGTGCTCAAAAAACTTCAGGGCTTCCTATTGTGTCTAAGGAAAATACAAACTCCTCAGCCTGGCATATGAGCAAACTTGGGCTGAAAATGATTAAAGACGATTAAAGTTATTACCAAGATAACTTCCACAATCTCTTTCTCATCTATCTTTTCAGCCTAATTTTACTCTATTACCCTTAAAGCATTTACATACTCCAGCCAAATTGGAACTGCTTTGTGAATTTAGTTCTCCATATCTCAACCCTAAGGAATGGAACAAATTGTCCCCCAGTGTGGTGCAGTGGAGACAGCGCTGGGTCTGGAGTTAGGAAGACCTGAATTCAAATCCAGCCTCAAACATTTACTAGGCAAGTAACTTAATCTTTTATCTTCCTCACTTTCCTCAACTGTAAAATGGAAATGATAATTGTACCTATCTCACAGGGTTGTTGTGAGAAGCAAATGAGACAATATTTGTGAAGTGCTTAGCTTGGTGCCTGGTGCTTATTTCACTCAAGTACGAGTTTGACTAGATGACCTCTAAGGTATCCTCCGACTCTGTGATTCTATGTTGTAACGATACTAGGATTTGAAGATCTTCCACGCCCCTTGAGCTTGCTGACGTAGCAGGAAGGGGTGGAGCAAGAGAACGCTGGAACCAAGCTAGTTTCCGTGCAGTGCGGACTGGAAGCTGCGTCAGAGGCAGTGGCTGCGGCTGCGAACTCTTT
>CM053586.1:167563927-167588590 GCA_028646515.1 Pseudochirops corinnae
ATCTCTAGCTTTAAGGCATTCTTCATGTTTATTGGAGGTCCCTGGTGGGGGTGCTCTGGATGTGTTCTCCTCCTCCCTCTCTCTCCCATGATCTCTTTTCCCCAAAGATGGAATCTAGGGTTTGGGAGCTGTTCTTACTTTGCTTCTTATGCTTATTCTTACTCATGGTTGTTCAGACCGTGATTTTTTTTTTAAATCTTTGTGGGGCTCTGCTTTCAGAAGAGAAAGCTGTATCCCAAATTGCCGGGGTCCTCCTAGCTGCCGTAGCTCTCAGGAAGATGCTGGGATTCTTCCTACTTACTTCTGGCTGACTGGATACTGAAGACTCCAAGACCGAGGCCCAAGACGGCGATCCGGATGCAGGCCACTCAATGCAAGAGCAGTGACCTCAGAACAATCGCTAAGTCCCCCTGCTGTCTGCAGGCCACAGGCAGGAAGCTGTAATGCGGAGGTGGGTGCAAACCTCTGACTTTTGCTTTTCCGCTCTGGAGGCCTTTCAGCCAGACTGCTTATCTCCCCCTTTCACAATCCTCACTCGCAGCTGCTGCTAATACGCTCACCAGAGAGGCTCCTCTGCTCCTCCCACCCAGCCGCCTCTGGGGACATCCTCGGCTTCAGGCCAGGCTGGTTTTGGTTCGCAGTGCTGATATGGTTCCTCGTAGCCAAGCTCACTTTAGTGGGAAGTATCTTTGTATGCATTTTGGAATTCTAGGATTGGTTTAGAGTCCTATTTTATGGGTATTTTGTGGTGGCTGTGTGAGAGCTGCGATATGTTGCTGCTGCTACGCCGCCATCTTGGCTCTGCCCCCCAGGAGTAAAAATTCTTGATTCTTGCTGTCTCTCTTTTGGAGGTCTTCTTCAATACACACACACACACACACACACACACACACACACACACACACACACACACATTGGCTTCCTGTCTCAGCCAACCCCTTCCTGTTATATCAGCAACAGGACACAGAATTCGCACCTTCTGTTTCTTTCAAAGAAGTAATTAATTACCATTACAGTATTATAAAGCAGCAGTCATCAAAACTACTTGGTACTGGCTGACGAATGGAGTAGTGGATCAATGGAATAGATCGGATATGCGAGACTCAGCAGTCAATGACTATGGTAATCTACTGTTTCATAAACCCAAAGACCCCAGTTTCAGGGACAAGAACTCACTATTTGACAAAAACTGCTGGGAAAATCAGAATGTAGTATGGCAGAAATTGGGCACAGACCAATATCTAACACTGTATACCAAGATCAAGTCTAAATGGATGTATGATAGATGTATAAAGGCTAATACTTTAAACAGTCTGGGAAAGCAAGGAATAGTTTACCTGTCAAATCTATGGAGAAGGGAAGCTTTTATAACCAAATAAAATTTAGAGAGCATTATAAAATGCAAAATGGATCATTTTGATTACATTAAATTGAAAAGTTTCTGTACAAAGAAAGCCAACATAACCAAGATTAAGAGGGAAGTGGAAAATTGTCCAAGAGTTATTATAACCAGTGTTTCTTATAAAAGACACATTTCTAAAACATACAGAGAACTGAGTCAAATCTATAAGAATATGTCATTTCCCAGGAGAAAAATTGTCAAAGGATATGAACAGGCAGTTTTCAAAGGAAGAAATTAAACATACCTATAAGTATATGAAAAAATGCTCTAAATCACTATTGATTAGAGAAATGCAAATCAAAACCACTCTGAGGTACCACATCTCACCAGTTTGATTGGTTAAGAGGACAAAACAGGAAAAAGATAAATGCTGGAGAGAATATGGAAGTATTGGAGCACTAATGCATTATTGGTGGAGTTGTAAACTGATTCAACCATTCTATAGAGTATAACGATACTAGGATTTGAAGATCTTCCACTCCCCTTGAGCTTGCTGACGTAGCAGGAAGGGGTGGAGCAAGAGAACGCTGGAACCAAGCTAGTCTCCATGCGGTGGGTACTGGAAGCGGTGTGAGAGGCAGTGGCTGCTACTGCGAACTCTTTTTGCTTTGAGCAGGCCAGAATCTCTGGTAAGGACTCCTGCTGAGGACTGCCTGGAGGAGGAACTGCCAGGGGCCGGAGCTGCTGGGACCAAGCTGCCTGGACGCTGAGCAGTTGGGTGCGTGAGGAGAGGAGGATCTTTGCCTGAGGTAGCCTGTCCTGTTTGAAGGCTTGAGGATGTGGGTGTTTATTACTTTGACCACATGTGCCTACTTCATCACTACTGGGTTGGCTTTGACTTTCTGGTTTTGGGACTCAGTCTTCTGGTATTTAAATGAATGCACTATCTATATTTCTTATGTAGAGAGCCTGTTCCATTTTGTGATTAATAACTATATCAGCATATTTATAGTTACTGTAGGCATTGTGAATACTAAATTGCTAATACATATGTATGTCCTTATCTGCAGCAGCGAGCTGGTACAAGAGAGTGCTGGGCCTAAAGGCAGAAGATCTGAGTTCCAGAGTAGCTACAGACACATCCTACTTGTATGACCCTGGGCAAGTAATTTGATCTGTTTGCCTCAGTTTATTCAACTGCAAAATGAAGATAATAATAGCACCTACCTCCCAATCTTGTTGAGGGGATCAAATGGGACAATAATTGTAAAGTAATTTAGCACAGCACCTAGCTAAATATAGGCACTTAATAAATGCTTGTTTCCTTTCTTATTTAACCTATTACTAGACTTTTAGCTCCACCAAGGCAGAGAGAATGTCTTCTGTAAACTGTATTCCCTTAGGGCCTAACACAGTCCTGTACACACGATATGGGTTAAAATAAATACATCCTGCACTCAATAGAATATGTCAAATATAATTTTTTTCAAATAATTTGTGTGATATTGAAGAGGTACTGAATGGCCTATGTAATACATTTTGGGGTAACTTTCATTCAGTTTTGTGTTAAGCTGTAAAAGTCACATTTCTTAATTGTTTCTCCCCTTCCCCCAGCTTTCCCTGCCCCAGCCTAGAGGTATTTCCTCTCAAACCACTAACTCTTCTTTCAAGGTACTACCTCCTTTTGTCCTAGCAAACCAAACCCATCCACTTGCAAATCAGGAAATCAGGATGGGTGCATCTCACTTAACTTGACCTCAATCTGATCGACTTTATGATGCTTCAGGGTTCAAACCACACCCCCCACCCTTTCCCTCCTGCTGTTTGTCCCAGTGTATTATGGGTAAAGCACATGTGAAGTTGCCGTCAAGGGTGCATGTCCCTTTAAGTATTAACCACTCCCTGGTCCCTCCCTAACTCCACCTATGTACCCATTATTAGCCTAATGAATCTGTGATTGACAGTTTTGTCTCTTTAAATTCTGTATCCCTATCACCTGCCTTGGGCTGGATTCCTTTTCCTGGCCACTGACTAGCAAAATAAACTTTAATCTGCCAAGAGACAGCTGAGCCTGTAATTCTTTTCAGACGCGAACCTAGAAAGGATTTCTCATTAGAAATCCCCCCAAAACCTATCCTGCATCAATAGTGGGACCTACTAAATTAATAAAGCCCAGAAAATTTAAGGAACAAAAACAGATAACCACAATCTAAAATATAACAAGTATATTACAAAAAATATAAAAGCATTAGGCATAAACGGGAAGATCTTTACCTTCTATGGGCATCAGGGAAATCTTCACATAAGAGACAGCATATGATTTGAGTTTTAAAAGATGGATAGCAGGTGAAGAATGGAACAGTTTTCTCATCTGTAAAATAAAAGGACTGAATTAGATGATCTTTAAATCCAGCTCTAAAAATTCTCAATGCAAAAAGCTAACAATGAAACATGTCAAGTTTGATAATGCTTATTCAAAAATTCAATTATCAGAAGCATTGGTAAAAACTACACTATACCAACCTAGTCTGTGGTTACATAATTTTTTTTTAAAGTTGTAGGAGAAAGAAGATGAAACTCTTGCTTAACTCTGGTCTTTTATCTGTTTTTTTTATCTGGAAAAATTTTTTTTTTATCTGGTTTTATCTGTAAAATTCAATTTTATCTCCTTTGCATTAAGGCTAAGAAAGAGCAAAATACATAAAGAAGAAACTAAGTCTTGATATGAGCCACTCTTTTAAGGACAGCTAATGTCCACTTGCAGAAAAAAAAAATGCTTATTAGTTTGGAAAAATACTATGTAAGAGAAATATGTTTTGGAAGGTTTCCACTTAATCGTAAGAGGAATTTTTTCTACCTTCCTACGAAGCTGCAATTTGAGGGTTCTTGATAATCATAAAACCTGGGCTAGAAAGGGCTGAAAGAACTAAAAGAAACCGACATCTGAAAATTCCTTTTTTCACTTACTTTTATCAAATTCTAGTTAATTAATCCATAGCATGGCACAAAACATAGATCTTCTCTTGGATTATTTAAATTATCACTTTTTTAATGCTGTACAAAATAGCCAGTTAAAAGATTAACTTAGGGGAAGGCTAGGTGGCACAGTGAATAGAGCACTGGCCCTGGAGTCAGGAGGACCTAAGTTCAAATGTGATCTGAAGACACTTAACACTTACCTTGGGCAAGTCACTTAACCCCAATTGCCCTGCCTTTGCCCCTCCAAAAAAAAGAAAAAAAAAGATTAACTCAGAAGTATATTGGACAGAGTATGAATGACTTTTTTCAGTTTTATGTATTTTCCTACAGAAACTAGAGTGCTTTTTTAAGTTTTATAGTAACCTGAAATCAGTAAGGATAATTCAGCATGGTTAGCAAATATAGTTTAATAAAATATTTCAGGGGGTTAAAAATGTGTTATGTTGCTCAGTTGATTAGACTCTTCATGAGCCCATCTGGGATTTTCTGGGCAAAGATACTGAAGTGGTTTTCCATTTCCTTTTCCAGCTCATTTTACAGATGAAGAAACCAAGGTCAACAGGGTTAAATAATTTGCCCAGCTAGCTAGCTAGTTAAGTATCTGAGGCTGGATTTGAGCTCAGGAAAATGATTCTTCCTGATTCCAAATCCAGTGCTCTATCCACTGTGCCAATTCAACAACCATTTATTAAAGGCCTACTATATGCACGATGCATTGGGAATACAAAGAAAGATGACACAATTTTTTCATTCAAGGAATTCACTTTCTATTGCAAGACAACATGTACATAGAAAGGTCAATATAAAATATATACAAAACAGCCACAGTGAAGTAGGAAGAATACTAACACATAATGGGGTAGAGATAATAAGTAAAGGAGAAATCTCTTACTGCTGTGCCTTGAAGCAGGCTACAGCTCCTAAGAAGCAGAGGTAAGGAGGGAGTATATTCAGGGCAGGAGGTATTTGACTATGAAAATGTCCAGCCTGGAAAAAACAAGTTGCCCAGTTTGGCTAGAAGAAGAATGCATGAAGAGGAGTAATGTGCAATTGTCTGGAAAAAGAGGTTGGTTAAGGTTAGATTGTAGTGGATTTTAAATGCCAAACAGGGCAGTTTGTATTTTATTCTAGGAGTCTGGCTACTGGGTAAGGGAGAATGAAGAAGTGCTGATGACTCTGAAGTTGCAAGCTAGGTTGTCTACGAGGATGATGAGGTCCTTTACAGAAACAGGGAAGTTGGAAAGGGGATAGAGTTTGGGTAGGAAGATAATGAATTCTGAATCACTAACACATGAATTCTTTATCATCTATCAGAACAGCCAAAGTCTTCGAGGAGAGAATAATTGAAACTTGGGTCCCTGGATAGAACTTGGTATTTTGCATGACTGTATGTGTATAACCTAAATATAACCTATACATACACCTTGCTATCTCAGGGATATGAGGAGGTAGGGAGAAAATTTGAAGCTCAAAATCTTTTTAAAAAATGAATGCTAAAAATTGTTTTTACATGTAACTGGAAAAAATAAAATACCATTCCTGGAAAAGACTTGGGTGAAGCCAAGACCAACACAGATAAGAGAAATGAGATGGTATTTCTAGAGGTGAAGCCTTAAATCACTTACACGTTTTTATTTTTATTTTTTGGTACACATTTTTATTTGTCCCCTTTATTAAGGACAAAAGAAATGGAAAACAAAAAAAGGATAATTCATTAGGTAGATAAGCATCAGTAGTAAGGGTATTGATATTTAATATTGTTATTAATCTGGAAGTTGGTGTGAACAATGCATAAGTATTCAGAGTACTTAGGAAGTACTGCAGGAAACATATGTGAGCAAAGAGGAAGTCTTATAGATCTAAATATGAGGCAGAGGTTGACAGTTGAGCACCCAACCATATTTTAAGCATCCAATCATATTCTGGAACAGAAAATAAAATTCAACTTGAAAAAGATATAGTATGTCTCAGTGCTATTAATCTGGAAAAGTGCAAAAAAAGATTAAGAAAATTAAAATTGTTTAAAAAAAGAAAAGAAAGAAAACCAGGGCGCAGCTAGGTGGAGCAGTGAATAGAGCACCGACCCTGGAGTCAGGAGGACCTAAGTTCAAATTTGGCCTCAGACACTTAACACTTACTAGCTGTGTGACCTTGGGCAAGTGACTTAACCCCAATAGCTCTACCTTTCCCCCTCAAAAAAAATGAAAGAAGGAAAATTAAAATTATCTATTATTTGAGAAGCCTGGCTGAAAGAAGGAAATCAATTTTAGCTCATTGAGCAATAATAGGTAAAGGAGGATGCAATACATCCGAAGTTTAAGTTAACATATCACAGAAATAACAGCCTTGGAAAGTGAATCACGGTAGCAACTTTAGGAAGCTGCAAAGACGAAAAATAACCAGATTGCCAGAAGGAAAAAAAAGGGGGGGGCACTTAAAATAACAGGAAAGACTAGATAAACAAGTGATCAGATGGGAGCTGGGATATGACCTAAATACCAGCGAAACAATATGTAAATGAGATGGTGCAGAACACAAAAACAGACACAGGAGGAAGTTTCTTTCCAGTCGATACTGACCCTTATCATTATCACACCATTTTGTTTTAAATACTTTTTTTTCCTTTTTTAGGATGGACTCTCCCATAAACTAACCTTTCATAGCTGCATTGTGCCACCACTAAATGCCTATGTCTGCTTCAATCTATTCGAAGGGGAAAAAAGAATAAGCTGGGATCTTTTCAGGTGATATGACATCCAAGTAAGTACCCTGGGCAGTTTTCGGAGTCCTAGTGTGTGACCACTACTTGGACAGCTAAGACACTCCCCAAAAGGGGGGCCTTTTACTCCCAAGGAGATCAAATCAGATCCAACCGAAATTTTACCAGACTTTCCATCTCAAATCCTCCAACACAGGAATGGCCAAGCCTCCTGCGTCAGGAGGAGCCCGGGTCCCTACCCTGGGACCACCAGGTGTCACCAGAAAGAGGTGTCCCGTAAAACTGAGTCAAGGAAAACTCAGGCTTCCGCAGGAGCTGTCTTAGGATGGGGCTCACAAGTTCTCCTACCACCTGATAACGCTGCCGGCACAGGAAGGGAGAGGGAGCTGGGGCCAGGAGGGGATCGTTCTCAGCGCCTACCGCCAGTTCCGGGACTCGCCAGCCGACCTGACAGAAGACGCGCCGCTCCCCGAACCGGCGGAAGATGATCACTCCTCCTCCTCCCTACCTGAGGTCAGACACCCGCCTTAGACGTCCCGGCCTCGTCCGACGCGACAGACGCACCAAGCCGCACCTCAAACCCAGGCTAGACTAGCACTGGCCTTTCTGTCGCGTGAAACCGTTGAGACGCCTGCGCATTTAGACCTTCAGGTTTCGCGCTTCGTGCACGCTAAACTACACCCAATCACCCCCGCCCCCTTGTGGCCAAAGGCCCGCCCCCTCTACCTTCCCCTAGAGAGGGCGCTTGCGCAGTGGCTGGGACCGAGTGCGTGTGCCGCGGCGAGGCAGCGGCGCGTGCGCAGGGTAAATTCTCTCCCTCCTCCCCTTCTCCTTCACTCCTCCCCTTTCTCCTCCTCTTCCTCCTCCTCTTCTTCCTCCTCCTTTTTACCCCCCTCCCCACTCGGAGCGGTTGGTGCTAGCTCCCCTGTAGGTCTGCTGCTCTCCTCTGCTCCGGGTCTCACCTGGGCGCTGTTGCGCGGTTGCGGCCCCTGTGTGTGAGCGCTTGTAGCCCTGGTTGCTGGTATAGCGGTGGTTGCCTCGTGCTCCGGGGGTCGGCGCGCGCCGCACGGGGGGATTCTCGCCATGTCGACGGATGAAGTGAACGGTCTGTGCGAGCAGCTGGTGAGGGCGGTGACGGTCATGATGGACCCGAGCTCCACCCAGCGTTACCGCCTCGAGGCCCTCAAGGTAGCCTGCAAAGAGGGGTGGGAGGGCGTCTGACACCGCTGAGGAGGAGTCCCGGCCCCCGCTGCCCACGCGCTGCAGACGCCGGGCCCGTGGCTCCGCTCCGGCCTGGGGCCCACGAGGCCTACGAACCCCTCCCCCCTCCTCATCCTCCCTGTCCCCCCTCTAATGCAGCTCCTTCTCAATATCTTCTTCCCCCCCCCCCCCCACTTGGCCGTGCCCAGGCCCCTTCCCCTCCGCGATCCCTTTCCCTGGCCCTTGCTGCCAGCTACTCCCTCCAAGCCCCATCCTTGCTTGCCTCAGCGGCTACCCATCCCCCCCTCTCTTCAAGAAATCGGGCACAATAGTGACTACCCTCTCCTTGCCTTCCTCGGGTAGTCTACGTGCCTTTTTTCCTTTCTCCTTTCCCAGTCCAATTACCGCCCCCCCCATCTTCCCACACCCATCCTCTAACAACACCTCACTCTGTGTGATCTCTTCTCACCCTCCTCTACTACCTGTAAACATGCAGCGCCAGTCCCTTCCCCGGCCTGGACTTTTTTCTTCTAGGCATTCATTTCATGTCATTTATAAGCATCTCCCTCAGTTTGTCATCCCTGCCCATTCTTCTGTCGATAGTCACCTCCCCCGCCCCCATACACACTCTAGAACTCTAGGATTTTAGCTTGTGGTGTTTTAGGCTCTTTTGCATAGAGTTTAACTTCTCATTTCGCATATTTTTAACAATGGCAGTATTATTTAGTGGAAATGGTCTTCTGGGGTTTTATGGGGGAAAGAGGGTTTTGGCCATGAACATTTATTAAGGGGGGAAGGAGGAGAATAACACTTGTTACTCCCTTACCAAACATATATGTACAGGTAATGACTGATTGGCTCCCACAACTCTGCAAAAAAAGAAAGCTTTATAACTTTATAAATGTTAATCTTCACTCTGGGGAAAATATTTAGATCCTGCACAAGGAGTGAAATCAGAAATAACTGGATTTCTTAATTGGACTAGCTTAAGTATTTTTTTTTCCTTTTAATCTATTTGGCTGGGATAACAAATCTAAAAGTAAGGATAATTAATGAAGGATGTTCTTGTTTCCTTGTTCATATGTTGACATGTGTTTACTTGTTGACAATACCACATAATTCTCTTCATATTTTTTTAATTCCTCAGCAGCTAGTAAAAGCATTAACCATTTTCCTTCTTCAGTTTTGTGAAGAGTTTAAAGAAAAGTGTCCCATCTGTGTCCCATGTGGCCTGAAGTTGGCTGAGAAAACACAAACTCCTATAGTTAGACACTTTGGCCTTCAGATCCTGGAACATGTTGTCAAGTAAGAGACTCTTACTTACCTGAGATCATTCTGGCCTCATGTAGCCTGTAGTTTTCCCACTGAACCTTCTGAATATAAGGATTGTTTTTCTTTTTCTGGAGACTTATGCCATATGGGTGGTCTTCCTGTTGCTAGACAGAATCCTATCCAAGGAGGTTTGCAGGTATAGGCAAAAAGTATTAAACTTGAAGTCAGCAGAAATTGAGTTAGAATCCTGCCTCAAGTGCTTGCTAGCTGAGTGAGCATGGGCACTTTACTTAATCTCTCTTGGCTTCAGTTTCTTCTTCTGTAAAGTGAAGCTAATACTTCTAGTGTAAATCTACCACTGAGTTGTTGGGAGAGTCTGGGGGCATGATGTGAGATAAGCTTTTTGCAAACATTAAAGGACTATATAAACATTCAGAATCTAATGTGGTCCTTCTGGTTCTACATTTCTGTACCTCATGACCCTTCTGAGAACCCTGCTCAGTTCTGAGTACATGAACATTTCATGTATGATAACTAGAATAGCATTATCCAGAAATGTCTAAAGTCCCCACATGCCAGATTCCTAATTTTGGTCATCTGACCCTCTAGGCCAACTCCCATTGCAGTAATTAGTGTTTATACAATAAACTAGATTTTTCCTTGAATTGTAAATATCTCCTTAATATCCAACAAAGTCATGCTACCTGCTCAGGTAGCATCAAGATCCTCTTACTTGTCTTAGCAGTTATCAGGTATATATATTTACTTTGCCTCCATCAAAATGAAATGACAATAAGTAGATACTTTTGTGTATATTGGATTCACACTATTAGCTTTTGTGCACATTAAAGTCTATTCTCAGAGTCATGCTGGTATTGGGTTATACACCTAATCTGGAGTCTCTCAAGTCTAATCTTCTACATGTGTTTCATACATGTAGAAACCAAAAGTACACTTTTTAGTAGATTCTTTAATGGGTTTGACAGTATAATTGAGGTCAGGGAACAGTGCTATTTCTTACTTTAAAAAATTCTCAGTCTTCTCAGTGTATATCTGTTGCATTTCTCTTTTTGCTGGCCAGGTTTCGGTGGAACAACATGTCTCGTCTAGAGAAGGTGTTTCTAAAGAACAATGTCATGGGGCTGATATCAAGCGTAAGTAATGAATAGTTGAAGAACTTCTGCTAAAGGTAGATTAGGCTGAGGTGCTGCTTTTTAAAAAATGATTTGGGGAGTATGATGTGAACTTTTTGTGTAATAGCCAGTTCTGTAGAAGTCAGATAAGATAGTGGGGATTTTAATGCCATTAGGAAAGTGGAGGGGGGGAGGAGAGGAGAGCAGGCAATAGTATTTCGGTTCCAAAAAGGAAGAAGGTCCTGCCTATGGTTTTTATGGTAGTGAAATAATGATTTTAGGCAGAGATCCCTGTAAAAACTTACTTTTCCAAGTTACTGTGAATGTGTGAAACATTCTGTTTCTTAAGCTGAATTCAAAAAGGGCTTTGTAAATTTCATTCAAAGGGCTGTCTGCATAAATGTTTCAAACACAATTTAAGGATTTTATCACTACCTCATATAATATTAACTTCTTTAAATGGTCATTCCTTGTATTCAGGAGTCTGAGCTTTTTAGATTTGACTTAGAATCCAATGCACCCATTTTTCTGCTTGCTTTCTTTCACTGTTATACTAATAGGTTATATTATGCAAAGGCGCTTATGTTGGTAGGCAGAACCAAAAGTGCACAATTTTGATCAAACCCTTGGAAAAAAATGATCCCTAACTCTTTTTATCTTCAAATTATTTTCATCCTTGTTAGTGAAAATTCTCACTTGGATGGGCCCTAGGCGGCAGGTGGCAGGCCTGGCCGAGGGGCACATCAGGGAGTATAGTTGTAATAGCACTGTTGATGAAATACTGTATTTCAGGCCCCAAATCTTATATCTTGTTTCCCGACGTACTCTTTTTCATGTTGTCCTCACCTCTCATCTACATACTTTCAGTCCCTCTGCTGCTTTCCCAAAACAGAAGGGAAAAAGTATAAGGAGAAAGTCTATTATGTTTAGATAAAAAGAAGCATCAAATCATCTTGGTCTGAGCACCAGCTATTATTTTTTTGAACTACCATGTGAATTTATGAGAATAGGCAATGGCAAAACTATAGAATTCTTCAAATGCTTGGGAGAACTGTGTTCTTTTATCTAGTTAAAAGCATCCCTGCTTCTTTGTTTTCTGTACTCTTGTTGTTTAGCGATGTTCCTAATTTATATATGTATTGGTTCTCTTTCAGGGGACTCAAAATATTTTGGAGGAGGAAAGCCACATTAAAGATGTTTTGTCTAGAATTGTGGTAGAAATGATCAAGCGGGAATGGCCACAGCACTGGCCCGACATGTTGAAAGAATTGGATACCCTCTCCAAACAAGGGGTATGAAGCATAACATACGTTTATTTCTTAGTGCCTGAAAGGTCTTCTTTGAAAGCAACTACAGTTCATTTGAATTTGTGGAATGAAGCGTCTTAATTTATTACAAGTCTGTTATGTTTTTTTTTTTTCAAAATTTTAGACTAGTAGATAACTAAAAGAAATCTCATTTCAGTCAGACTTACCTAACTTTTATTTATTGGTATAGGAGACACAGACAGAACTAGTGATGTTCATCCTTCTGCGATTGGCAGAGGATGTAGTGACCTTTCAGACACTACCCCCTCAGAGAAGAAGGGACATCCAGCAAACACTAACTCAGAACATGGAAAAGATCTTCAGTTTTCTGCTTAATACCCTTCAACAGAATGTGAACAAATATCGGCGAATGGTAAGAAGAATCCCCTTTTTCCAGAGGTGCAGCTAGTGAAAAAGTTTATTGTTCAGGAGGTGGGAAAATGTTTCTGGATACAGTTTCTAAGGATGGATAAGAAAAGCAAAAGCCTTTGCATTAAGGCAAAATAAATTGGCTGGTAGATGTGTTTCAGGCAGAGTTGTTTAGTGGGTAGAATTTATTTGGAGTCTGGGGGACTTGGGTTTGAATTCTGCCTCAGACACTTAGTAGCTCTGTGACCCTTAGGAAGTCACTTAACCTCTCCGGGCCTCAGTCAGTGACCTCAAAAGTCCCTTCTAGCTCTAAATCTATGGTTTTATCAACTGAAAATGACTTTCTTAAAATTTAGTGCCTAAACTACAGGATTGACAGGGGGAAAGGGATCCATTACCTTTTCAGTAAGGAATCCTAGATTTTGCTATAAAGATAAAGACCTATTCCATCAGTCATTAAGTACCTATTGCATGCAAAGCATTGAACTATTAGACATCTAATATTGGTTGACATTTTAGTATTTACAAAGTCTTACCATTTGACAGTGAGAAGTAGTATGTTCATCAAATTGGTGTCTCCTTAATCCTGGTCTTTTGGTTGCTTTGATTTTTTTCCAGGAGTAGAAAAACTGTTGAGCTCATTATTAGTCTTTGTTATAGTGTTGCCATCTGTCCTGCTGAGATTTCAACTCAGCAGAGAGGGGCAAATTCAATATCATCTTCTCATTAATCTCTGTAGGTGATTTTAGTGGGAAGAAGCATTTTGATTGTCTGGTTTCCAGAACTCAAAAACTTTCCATAGAGAAGGAGAATTTTAGTTATTTCCTATGGCAGTGTGTACCTCTGGTGCTGTTAGCCATTTGGTTATGTGTAAGAGGGGATGGGAAAGGGAATAAGCATTTAGCTATGCACCTTACAAATATTATTTCATTTTCAGATACTTTGGACTATAAGCTACACTAAAGCTTTTTGTTTGTTTTTTGAGGCAGTTGGGGTTGAATGACTTGCCACATAGCTAGTAAATGTCTGAGACCAAATTTGGACTTAGGTCCTCCTGACTTCAGGGCCAGTGATCTATTCTTTACACCACCCTAGCTGGCCCCACTAATGGTTTTAAAGGAAAAGCTCAGAGAAAACTTCATTTTAAGATTTCTTGGGAGGGAGGAAAAAGTCTTATTTTTCTTAGTTTCTCAAGCTTAGCCCACTGATAGAATGTGAATGGTGAGGTTTATTGACTGAATATTCCTTGGGGATTAGCCAGTTGTCTAAGAAAGTGTAAATTATTATGACTTTTTGCTATAAAATTGAACTAGTAGCCTATAATGTACTATGAATATAGGTTTATTTTGTTCTTAGGGGAGAAGTTTTATTTATAACCTGAGAAGTATAATTGGATGGTTGTGGCTTAGTGGATATTTTTCAGATGGTAGTAGAATCCTTTTGATTGGACAAATTGTCACACCACAAGAAAGTACTTCAGTTCTACATATGTAGTCTTCAAGCATTATCTGGAAGTTATTGTTCACTCCATTGTTCTGTTATACTAACAACATGCTATGGTAGTTTTAGGGATGAGTTTGGTAGCAAATTAGCATTATGTGCTAGGCATGTGGTCAGCACTGGACATACAAGTAGAAAGAAAGATAATCCTTGACCTCAAGGAGCTTACATTCTAATGAAGGAAAAGTACCAATAAAAAGAAGTTGAAAAGGTGGGAGAGAAGAGGATGGTAGAGGAATCCTGAATGGAGCTTGGAGAGGAATGAGACTTGGTTGAGTGGAGACTTAGGGAGAAGCCATCCAGTTAGAGGGAGAGGTTACAAAGGCAGAGGATACTTCCAGTGTGTGAATTCTTAATTCCTTGAATGCATAACTGCTTTCTTTTAAATGTAGGTAGCCTTCAGTTTTAAGAAAGAGGCTTTCCAGACAACAAATAGATTTAAAATATATTCTCTGAGGGTAAGCTGCTTCAGCCTCCAACTTCAGAGTTATTGTTTATCTTTGGCCAGTAGTTTTCAGACATTCTGAGGTTGTGGATACTTCTTTTTGGGTTTACCTTTTCCAGAGTTACAGTCCCTAGTTTTGTGTTTGAGTAAGCCTGGTAGATGATAGAATAGATACCACATAGAGTAGTAAGGGGAGGCAGCACGTTGAGTGAATCTCCAGGCTTTTGATCAGGAAGTTCTAGATTCTAATCTGGCCCCCCACACTCATTATTAGCTGTGTGACCCTGGGCAAGTCATACATCTTAGGTTTGTTTGTTTGTTTTGTTTGAGTGGGTTGGACTTGATGGACTAGAGCATCTGTCCCAACTCTAAATTTATGATCCTAGTATTTCTGTGCCTTCTATTTTAATTTCTTTGTCCTCTAAGGCTTTTACTTGAAAGTCATGTCCCAGCAAGTCCACAGCGTACATTTGGAACATTGCAATTCACTCGGGAGGACCACTTTGTTCCCACTTCCAGATTTTGACAATTTTCAGATAATGGAGAATAATGCTTAGCATAATGCCTAGTACATAGTGGGTCCTTAATAAATATTGATTGAACATTAATTAAGGGTGGGATAAGCAGGCATAAGTGTCATATACTGTAATTTTTACTCTTGCCATGGTACCCAAGAGACCTGAAGAATCAGAGTGGAAATAGTAGAATCCAGCAAGGGAGAAGTTAGGGGTAGTACTTTGACTTGATATATTATCAGCCTTCTAGTTTTCATGTAGTATCAATATTCCCATAGTGAAGGGAACGTGCTTCTTATTCTCGTTACATTTCTGATTTACTAAAATAATTGTATGGGTTAGGTGTGTGGTGAAGTAGATAAAGTGCTGGCTGGACTTAGAGTCAGAAGACTCATCTATGAGTTCATATCCAGCCTCAGATACTTCCTAGTTGTGTGACCCTGGGCAGGCCACTTAACCCTGTTTGCTTTAGTTTCCTCATCTATAAAAGGATCTGGAGAAGGAAATGGCAAACCACTCCAGTATCTTTGCCAAGAAAACCTCAGATGGGGTCACAAAGAGTGGGACATGACTGAAATGACAAAACAACAAAATAATTATTGACGGAAAGGTTACTTTTTTAAAAAAGTTATTAATTTATTTATTTTTAGTTTACAACATTCAGTTCCACAAACTTTTGCGTTTTAGATTATCTCCCCCTTCCTCCTCCCCAAGATGGCATGCAGTCTGTTATAGGCTCTATGATGAAAGGTTGTGAAAGGGTTCTTTATTGAGAAGATAAAAACCATCTGACATGAGCTTCTTTTTCCCTATTCTACGACTGGGACCTCCTCAGCCTCCCATTCTTTCATATCTTCCAGTTTTTGATTGAAGTGACCATTTGTAAAAGCTAAGCTTTTGATCCTAATTCTGCTTGCCACTTATGTCATCCTATCCTCTCTTGCTAATCTTGAATCTCTTCTTGTGTAATACTTACATGTTTGAGGGTCCTCCAAATTAAAAAACAAAAGAAGTGGGAACAAACCTTCACTTGATTCTGCTTTTTTTTTTGTGTGTGTCACATAAATTCACATCCATACTCCTTGGATAAATATAGTTATACTCATCATCTGCTCTTCCTTCTCTCCCATTCATTTCTCATCCCCTTACAGTCTAACTTCAGACTCCAACATTCAGCTGAAAATGCTCTCTTTGAAACTGGCCATCTCTTAATTAGAATAGACATTTCTCAGTCTTCATTCTTCTAAACATCCCTGATGCTTTTGACACTATTGATGACCACTCCTACAGGAGAGTCTTCAGGTTTGGGGGTTGTTTTTTTATGTTGTTATTTCCTAATTCTTCTCTCTCTCTGATTTCTTCTCATTCTCCTTTGCTGGATCCTCACCTATTTCCTGTCCCACTATTACAGGTGTTCTCTAAGACTCAGTCCTGGGTCCTTTTCTCTCCACGCACTTTTAGTGGTTGCATTGGATCTTATAGGGTCATTGATCTCTTTGCAGACAAATCTCAAATCTATATATCTAGGTTTAATCTCTTCTGATCTATAGTCCCTTATTACCAAATTCATGCTGTGCAACTCTATTAGGGGCGTCTGTGTCCACAATTCAAATTTAACCCATCCAAAATAGTGTCCATTATTTTCTTCCTTTCCCCAACTCAGCTTGCATCTCTTTAAAACTTCATTGTTTCTGCTAAGAGCATTGTGATCTGTCTAGTCATCCAAGTTTACAAAATTTCTCTCACCTTCTATAGCCAATCATTTGTCAAATCACATCAATTCTATCCCATAACATCTCCCTCATCCTTCCCCTCTATCCACTCAAATGACTCCAAGCTAACTCAGGCCTTCTAACCCATCACCAGCCCTAAACCATAGTAACTACTTCTTAATTGGGCTTTTATTCTTTAGTCTTTCTTTCCAATCCATCTTCCACACAGCTGCCCAAGAAATATTCTAAAACTCTCCCTTGCTTAAAAATCTTCAGTGGTTTTTAAAATAAAATAAGAATTTCTGAGTTTAGTATTTAAAGCACTTCATAATCTGGCTCCAGATCACCTTTTTCTTTATTCTGATAATTCCATTTTAAGATAAAATTTCATTTTCAGTTCCTAATTATCTTTCCCCCATCCTTCTCCTTCCTCTACTTATTGAGAAGGCAAGAAAAACAAAACCTATTATAAATAAATATGATCATGAAAAACAAATTCCCACATTAGCCATGAACAAAAAAAGAAGAAAATATACTTCAATCTGCACTCCTGAGTTCATCAGCTCTCAATCAGGAGATAGATGTCATGTTTCGTAAGTCTTTTGAAATTGTGGCTGGTCATTGTGTTGATCAGAGTTCGTAAGTCTTTCAGAATTGATTTTCTTTACAGTATTGCTGTTGTGCAGATTTTCTCCTGGTTCTGCTCACTTCACTCTGTATCAGCTTATACAAGACTTCCTAGGTTTTTCTGAAGCCATCTCTTTCATCGATTCTTACAACACAATAGTATTCTATCACATTCATATACCATAACTTGTTTGGCCATTTCTCAATTGATTGTCATTCCATCAGTTTCCAATTCTTTTGCCACCACAAAAAAGAGCTGCTTTAAATATTTTTGTACATGTGGATCCTTTACCTTTTTGATTTCTTTGAGAACTCTTGATTTTCTTTGAGAACTATTATTATAATTGCTCAACCAAAGGATGCGTACAATTTAATAGCTTTTATGGGCATAATTCCACATTCCAACCCACCTTTTTCCTTATACCATGTTGTTCCACTTCATGTACTGTACATATTGACCAAACTTACCTGTTTGCCATTCCCCTAATTCAGCAATCCCTCTTCCACCTTCATTATCTTTTTTAAAAGGGGGAACTTAAAATTCTTAGTCTTCCTTTCTTTTCATCCTTATTAGAAAAAATAAGCAAGAACTTTGTAGCAAAATTACATAGTGAAGCAAAACAAATCCCTTCTTTGGCCATGTCAAAAAAAAGTTATGTTTTATTCAGCATCCTGAGTATATCTCATTTCTGTCTGGATGTTTTCTACTTTTCCTGTATTACCTTTTCTAAAACCCCTAGTTCTTTACGTTTGTTCTCATCAAATCATCTTGGATTTGCTTACCTGTTCTCTTATTTGTATTGTACATGTATCCTCATACATTGTCTGTGTATCCCCATAGCCAAACAGTATTTTTCATATGTGTTTAGTAAATGTTTATATGGTTGTATTTGGTCACAGAGTTGGAAGTGATATCTTTTTTAAAATTATGGAATACTTAGTTGAGGAAAAATTCATGATGAAGTAAAATTTATCCATCTGTAATAAGTTAAAAATTTGGGTTTTTACTGACTTAGTTTATACAAAGTATTGACTTATGCTTAATTAAGCATATTTTAGAAGTTACCATAATCTAGTTCATTTTTGCTTCCAACTTTCTCCAAGAGAGACTATAACTTCTCAGAGGGGTGTTATTCTGAAAGATGAAGAATAAGATGTATTAAATAGATTTTAAACCTCTGTTCCAAAATTTCTTAAAGGTGTGTCTTCACCTTTTGGATTGGGGAAATGGGAAAATATTACACAATTATTTACTCTGATGAAATGGATCCTTATTCTTTTTTTTTTCCCCTTCTCCCCAGAAAGCAGATACTTCCCAGGAGCCAAAGGTAAGCAGTGTAGAGCGTTAGGAAACAGCTTAGAGTCCTCATAGGAAAACTTTTTAGTATTTGCATTTATAGGTAATACTTAAAAGTGGTTCTAAGTAATGGAGGCCATGATTTCTACAGTTCCTTTGGCCAGTCATTTGGCTCTGTGTATCAGAAGTAAATCACACAAATCTCTCCTTCTTTGGTCTTAGATAAAATTATGTTATTTGGTATTCATTGAGAAAACAGATTTGTTGACAGTAACTATCAATAGGAATTTATAGACTGAAGTCTTACAACTGCCACTGTTTGAGAAGTGTTTGTATTTGAGGAAGAAATGTCTAAGTTCCCTGCCATATGGCTGCTACAACTATTAGAAATGAAAAGAATCATCTTTTTCAAATAAAATTAGAAATAGAGGGTCAGCTCTAACTAAGGTTTATCTATCTGTCACCTCTGATACTTCAATTTAACCAACATTAATTAAGCATCTATTCTAGATCTGCACAACTTGTAAACTTCTTTGGGCTGCAGATAGGTTAGACTAAAGACAGACTGATGATGGTTGGTTACCTTCAGTCCTATGACAAACAGTATGTAGTTGGCAACCCTAAATTTTTCACTGGCTACACGTTGTGCAGGCCTGATCTACTCTTTGCAAGGAAATTACTGTGTACTACAAAGATGAAAAATGCAGCTCCAAAGAGCTTACAGTCAGAATATTATATGCATGCATTTAAGTATATAATGTGTTCACAATAACTATAGTGTGGTAAAGACGAAAAAGACCTTGAGATAAAGTAATCTGGAATATGAGAGGGGGAAGAACCCTTTTAGCTGGGGGACACCATTACATCTACATATTTATCTGCCCATTTAGGCCCAGGCTAACTGCAGGGTAGGGATAGCGGCACTCAACACCCTGGCAGGCTACATTGACTGGGTGGCCATGAACCACATTACCGCTGAAAACTGCAAACTCCTGGAGATGCTGTGCTTGCTTCTGAATGAACCAGAACTTCAAGTAGGAGCCGCTGAATGTCTCCTAATTGCAGTCAGCAGGAAGGTATGTTGTTTCCTAGTTAACAAATGTTTCTTAGGCATTTATTATGTCCAGGCCACTGTACTGGTTACTGGGACTGCAGTGATAAAATAAAGTGGACTTTGCCCTCAAGGAGCTTATAGCAACCTAATAGGTCACATAAGGTATGTATATAAAAAATATATAAAGAATAATAATTCTAATATAATTTCAAAGGAGGTTAGAACCAAGTTCTGTGGGAGACTCAAATAGGATGAGATATTTTTTCAGCTGTGGGTGAAGATATAGGAGAGATTTATGAAAGAAAGCTCAGCCTTGAAATAAGGGAGATGTTTTAGCAGAAAGAAATGAGAGGAAAGGGAAAATGAGGACAGAAAGATGTCTGTTTTAATTATGGTAAAAACAAAAGGATATTAAAAAATGAAATATAATTCCATTTGTTAAGAATGATGAGTGCAAAAAAAGAGAGGGTAGTATGAGAACCTAGAAAAGCAGATTTTGGAGGGTTGTGACTAGCCAGGCGAAGCAATTTGGACTTGATCTGTTAGGCAGTAAAAAGCTACTAAGCGTTCTTCAACAAGAGAATGAAATGATGAGAGCTTTACCTTAGAAAAGTGGTGAGTCAGCAGTATAAAAGGTAGGTTAGAATAAGGAGAGACGAGTTGGGATGTCTCTTACTGATAATCCAGGTCAGAGATGAGGAGGACTTGAAGTAGGAAGGGATTAATTTCAGAGAGAGAATTGACAGGTTTGGGCAGTTGATTGGATGTGAGTGAGAAGGAAATTAAATATAACTACCCTGAGGTTGAATGACCAAAAAGGATGATAGTTTCCTCAATAGAAGTAATAAAAAGTAGATTTTGTAAGGAAGGTGAGTTCACTTTTAAGCACATGATCTTGAGGTGTCTGTTGCACTACAAGGTGGAAAAGCCCAAACAAGCAAATAGAACTGTGGAGTTGAGACTTTCAGCTCCGGAAATGATAGATATTCATCTGAATACAGGTGATAATTGAACCTGTGGGGGTTAATATGATACCCCAGGGAAAATCTGTTTAAAGAGAAAGGTGGTCAGGGGGAAAGCCTTGGGGGAATAATCATTCAAGGAGGCAGAGAAAAAAAGAGTCAGGAAAGGACACAGAATTGGTCTGATAGAGAATGGATGAGAAAAAAATACATGGAGGACAGTAGCAGCATAAGAGCATGCAGAGGAGCTTTCTGTCATGCTCCATTCAGATACTCACCACTTCTCCCCAAAAACAGCCCAGTGAAATTTAGGCACCATTCCGAAACAAAATGTTTCACCTTTATGCTCTTCTACACCCAGGAATCCACAAATTCCCTTTCCCCCAAGTTCTTTGGAGACCCAGGGACGAACTGGGGTAGGTTGAGGGTGGAATGCAAGCAGTCCTTGACCATAGGTGGGTCCATAGAGCCTAGCGGTACCCAGCTGTCTTAATGGCTACAGGAGTCCTGCTAGTAAGGGAATCCTCAGCATTCCAGTAGGGTCCCATTGCAATCATAAATAACAGAATGTCTTAGAATATGATTTTGTAAAAGGCAAGTGATGAAGGTTTACAACCAAGAATAGCCTATTCAGCACAACTAAGTAATGCCACAGAAGAGGAAATGAGCCTTTAATGGAATAGAGGATTTCTAAGCATTTCTGATAAAAAGACCTGAACCGAATCAACATTTTCAAATGGAAATGCAACTGCCAAAGAGGTACACATGTTTATGATGAATTCTTCACATCTTAATAGGGGGATAAAGAGAAATCCAGCTCAAGTAATCCCTGAAACCTATGTTTGAAGCTCAGCATAGGATTAGCTCCTAAACCCAGCAGCGAGACAGAAGGATCTAGTCAGAACCTGTAGCAGGAGAAAGCCCTAGAGTCCAATGGCAAGAGGGCACCTCCAAGTAGAACCTAGTACTAGAATAGCCCCAGAGTCCCTTGAAGGGGTAGGGCCTGTTGTACTCAGGAGCATGGAAACCCTGCTCATGCTATTCAGTTTCACAGCTTGAAGTGCATCTCTACCCTCCCTCATCCTTCCCCTAACCTTCAAACTAGATAGAGAGGTGGATGAAATGAGTAAACCATGGAAAACTCTGAATACCGTGAGAAAATGCATTGGAGAAGATACCCAGGAATAAACCCTGAGGAGTATAGCTGCCTCAAGTCCAGGTAAAAATCTTCTGAGGAAAAAAATGTCCTGGGCATAGGGAATGCAGGAGTATCTAGAAGATATGAATGAAATAAAATATAGAAAGGAAAAGCTAAAGTGGAAAGGCTGGCAAGGATACCTTTAGAACAGATAGTGAAAAATCTCATCGAAGAACTGAATGCCCTGAAATGAGACAGGCAGGATACAACTCAATGATTCAACAAGAAATACAGCAAAATTTTAAAATAGAAGAAAATTGTCAGACTATCTGAAAAACACCATCAAAAAAGACCATATTTCAAGAAATTAGAAATGAAAAGCGCCCAGAACTCATGGAACCAGAGGGCAAAATGAAAATAGAATATACCAGTCAGATGAACACTCCCAGGAATGTCATAGCCAAAATAACTTCCAGGACAAAGAAAAAAATACAAACAGCCAAAAAATGGTTTTCAGATACCAGCAAGTCACAATAAGGATCACATCAGATCTAACAGCCACCAGCATTAATGATAAGATGGACTGGAATACAATCTTTGCACAGATGTTGAGGGTTTACAACAATAGTTTTGCCTGTTCAGCAAAACTTAAATGTAGTGCTACAGGGGAGGAAATGAATCTTTAATAGAATAGAAGATTTCCAAGCAGTCCTGATATAAAGACCTGAACTGAGTCTACGTTTCCAAATGGAAATGCAGCTACCAAGAGAAACTGAAGAAGTACGCATCTTTATGATGAATTGTTCACATGTTAATAGAGCAGTGGTTCTTAACCTTCCTAATGTTGTGACCCTTTAATGCTCGTATGTGGGCTTATCTGCATGTGGGCGGACCTGCCTGGAGAAAGATAGAGGAGAGGTGTCTCGGTTCCTAAGACCATCGGAAATATGTGTTTTCTGATGGTCTTAGGCGACTTCTGTGAAAGGGTCATTCAACCCCCAAAGGGGTCACGACCCACAGGTTGAGAGCCGCTGTACTAGAGGGATAAGAAACAGAAGTCTTCTTAGAACTCTAATATCTTTAAGGGTCAGAGAAAAGGTTAAAAATAACAGGTTGTTTATAGATGATTTTGTTCTTGGGAAAAGACAAAATGAAAAGTATAAGGGATTGTACTGGAGAGGAAAAGAGGAAGAGAATGGAAATTACTATTGCATAATAAAGGTGCAGACAATGAAAAGTTTGTGGTCATGGAAGAAGGAATGGGAACAGGCATCTTTTTTGTGAACCAGAGGAAGATAGAATACAAGTATACACATTTGTATGCACACACATTCCATAACAGAAATGCATTAAATTCAAAAGGGAAACAGGAATAGGTAAGGAAATAGTTAAAACTTGAATGTCAGAGAAAAACATGAAGCTTAAGGATTAAAAGAAAATCAGAATGTAAACAGCTGGCATCAGGTAGGGCAAGGAGAAGAACTGGAACAAAGAAAACAGCTGTTTCACATGAAAGATTACAAGTATCAAAAAAACTTTTTACCACCATGTAAAGAGCAAAGTAAAAGCAAATAGGATAGATCATTTGTGAATGGGATAAATTTGCCTATAAAATTTAAGAGAATAGCATAATGGACTAAAAAGCAGAATCTTAACAATGTTTACAAAAAACACAAATGAAGTTGAAAGAACAAATATAGAAATGTTAAGGTTTTTTGTTTTGTTTCAGTAAGATTGAGATAAAGCCAGGAGGCCATTTTCACTATTATTTCATAGTGCCAGAAATGAAAGTTGTTAACAGTAAGAGAGGAAAAAGGAAATTGAAGCAACAAAATTATTGCTTTTTGCAAATACGATCATTTAGAAAGCCCTAAAATTAACCAAGAAATTTTAACTACAAATTGAAATTGAAACAATATAATCCAGATATGATTATCAGCATTTATTTGTGTTACCAAGAAAACCCAGCAGGAAGAGTTAAGAAGTGAAATTCCACTTATTTTTTTTTAGATACAAAAGTATATCTAAAATGCACCCAGGAATTATATTGCATCAAACTAGAAGACATTTTGCAGAAATGTAGCCTTAAGTAATTGGAGAAGCGTTAATTGCTCATGAGGTCAAGTCAAAATAATAAAGATGACACTATACCTATATTAATTTATTTTTTCAGTGCAGAGCCAATTAAATATTTTGTATACCTAGAAAAAATCATAGTGAAATTCATATAAAGGAGTGAAACGTTAAGAATCTCAAGGGTAATAATGGAATTTTTTTAAAAGTGAGAAGGGAAGATGGCGGCATAGAAGCAGCAAGGTTTCGCAGCTAGCACATAGCCACCTCAAATACCCATAAAATATGACTCTAAACAAATTTTAGGGCTCCAAAACTCGTGCAGAAATACAGGAAAACACATCTCCTGCTGAAGGCAGCTTGGCAGGAAGGGTTCATCACAGCATGCTGGGAGTCGAAATCAGCCCAGCTTGGCCCCAGGGTGGCCAGGAGGAGCAGCAGCTGGAGCCTTCAGGAGAGTGGATCAGCAGCAACTGTGGCAGTTTCCAGAATTATCAAGCCATAAGAAACAAGGATTAAGTGAAAGGTCAGTGGATCTCAGCTAAATTTGGGGGAGAAAAGTAGTCCGGCCGAACTGCCTCCAGGGCAAGGAAGCGGCAGCGCTGCCACCTCTTCCACATGGCTGCTTCAGAGCTCCTGGCCTGCAGACTGCAGGGGGGCCAAGTGATCATTCAGAGGCTAAGTGCTCTTGTGTTGAGCAGCCTGGATCCGGATTGTGGTCTTGGGTGGTATTCCTGGGGTGCATTTTCAGTGAGCCAAAGCTGGTAGGGGCTGCAGCAGCCTCTTAATAGCTCTAGCAGCTGTGAAAACCCCAGCTATTTGGGACAGAGCTTTCCCCCCCGGAAGCAGAGTTCCACAGAGCTAAAAAATCAAGTAATTCACTGGCAACATGAACAGGCAAAGGAAGCAAAGTAAGAACAGCAACCAAATTCTAGAATCCTTTTTTGGGGACAAAAAGGATCAAAGTATAGAACGGGAGGAAGACAACACAGTCAGAACTCCCACACCAAAAGCTTCCA
>CM053586.1:167589090-167612057 GCA_028646515.1 Pseudochirops corinnae
CTTTTCCCCAAAAAAGGAATCTAGGGTTTGGGAGCTGTTCTTACTTTGCTTCTTATGCTTATTCTTACTCATGGTTGTTCAGACCATGAATTTTTTTTTAAAAATCTCTGTGGGGCTTTGCTTCCAGAAGGGAAAGCTCTGTCCCAAACTGCTGGGGTCCTCCCAGCTGCCGTAGACTTCCGGCTAACTGGATAATGAAGACTCCAAGACTAAGGCCCAAGACGACGATCCGGATCCAGGCTGCTCAATGCGAGAGCCCTGGCCTGAAAACAATCACTCAGTCCTCCTGCTGTCTGAAGGCCACGGGCGGGAAACTACAAAGTGGAGGCGGGTACAAAACCTCTGCCTTTCGCTTTTCCGCTCTGGAGACCTTTCGGCTGGACTGCTTAACTCCCGCTTTCACAATACCCAGTGGCAGCTGGTGCTAATCTCACCTGAGAAGCTTCTACCGCCCAGCTGCCCCCGGGGCACAGCCACGGCTTCAGGCCAGGCTGGTTTCAGTTCGTGGTGTGTAGCGGAGCTGACTTTAGTGGGAAGTATCCTTGTGTGCGTTTTGGGATTCTAGTATTGGTTTAGAGTCCTATTTTATGGGTATTTTGGGGTGGCTATGTGAGAGCTGCGATATGTTGCTGTTGGTATGCCACGGCTCCGCCCCCCGAACTGATGGAGTCTTAAGTGCAGATTGAAACATATTTTTTCCTTTTTTTTTCTCTTGGGTGGGGGGGCAGGGGGTGGGGGAGGTCTGTTTTCTTTTGCAGCAGGGCTAGTATGGAAATATGTTTTGCATGACTGCATGTGTATAATCTATATTAAATTGCTTACCATTTCAGGGAACAGGGAAGTGAGGGGGAAAGGGAGAAAATTTGAAACTCAAAGTTTTTTAAAGAAACAATTGTTGTAAAATCACCTTTGCTTGTAATTAGGGGGAAATAAAATATTTCAAATAGAAATGACAGATCTGAATTGGCAGCTTTGTCACCCACTAATCAGTTCTGGGTCATAGACCCAGGGCAACCTTAGAAGGGAATCTGTGCATGCGGTTGGCGTTAGCAAGTAGGGAGGCCCCAGAAGCTCAGGAGCCAGCAGCAGCAGTATGGCTGAGAACCCAGGGGCAGAGCAGGGTCTCATTTCGAGCATCTAGCTCAGCTTGCAGAACAGTAACCAGGGCAAGAATCCCAAACCAACAAGGAACCTATGATTCTGACACAAAGGCAGCAGAGCTTTCCAACCAGCTGATGGGCTGGGTCCAGCAGCTTCTGCTTTTGTTAAGACCTATACCCAGGTCAAGACCCTGCAGAGTTCAAACCAGGAAGGCAGCAAATCAGACTTTGCCTTATGTCAGATCGCTCTGGGAACAATGAAAGCTTCAGAGTCCCCAGCCTGGCCCTGAGATCCAGGAATAATACAACACTAAGTACTCTCAGCAAAGCTGCCACAGGACTGGTCCAGAGGAGCCCAGCCCTGATATCAAGTCCATAGTCCAGAAGCTGGCTGGAAAAAAAATGGCCAAACTAAAAAAGAATCCTACCATAAAAAAGCTGTTATGGTGGTAGGAAAGCTGAGTACAAACCCAGAAGAAAGTAATTCCAAAACATCTACAAGCAAAAGGTAGGAAAAAAGAAAGAAAGAAAATATGAATATCTAATAGCAGAAGTAACCAATCTGGAAAACAGATTGAGGAGAAGAAATTTAAAAATCATTGGAGTAGTTGAATACCATGACCAAAAAAAATCTAGACATCCTATTTCAAATGATATTAAAAGAAAACTGCCCAGATTTCTTGAATAAGAGGGCAAAGTAGAAATAAAATCTCCCAGTCTCCTTTTAAAAGAAAACCCCAAATGAAGATTCCCAGGAACATCTTAGTGAAAATCCAAAGTTTCTAGTTCTAAGAAAAAATATTACATGCAGCTAGAAAGAAAGAATTCAGCTATTGAGGAGCCACACTCAGGATCCCATGTGATGTAGCAGCTACCACTTTAAAGCAGTGGAGAAATTGGAATACAGTATTACAGAAAGTGAAAGACATCAGGGCTCACGGCCAAGAATAAGTTACCCAGCAAAAGTGAATATAATGTGTTGGGGGGAAATGAACCTTTAATGAAATAGAGGATTTCCAAACGTTTCTGATGAGAAGAATAATACTGCATAGAAACTTTGAAGTCTAAACACAGAAGTGCTCAGAAATGTTAAAAAGTAAACATTAATGATCAGTGATAAAGGGATTAAACAAGAATAAATTGCTTACATCCAGATATGAGGAGATGATGCATGTGTCTGAACCCTATCATTAACAAGGTTCATAAAGAATGTCCAAGTTGACAAGGCCCAGGCGTGATTCTGTTACATCTTGATGGTCTTTTAAAAAATAATAGAGAGGAAGGAAAAAGGTTAGAGAAATTATCTCATGTCGTCAGGATGTACATGTAAACATCGGTAAAACAAGAAGGAAGGAGGGTGGGAGGGAGCAGTTGGCATTTGAACCCCCTCATCTAAACTGATCAAAGGAACAATACACATGCACAGAGAGTTAGGTACAGAAATATATTTCACTTAATTGGGAAATAAAGGCACGAGGGGAAGGGTAGATTAAGAAGGGATTCAGTTCTAAGCAAAAGGAACTCTAAAAATACATTAAAATATTTCTGGCTTTTTTTTAATGGGACAAAGAATGGGAATCTGAGGAGGTGCCCATCAGTTGTGGAATAAACACATAAGGTATATAATTAAAATGGAGTACCACTGAATCTAACTTATCAGTGTAATGACTACAATTAATGATGAAACATGCTAGAAATGAAGCATTCAAAACGCAGAATGAACAATTTTTTTTAGATATAGTCACTATGGAAATTTATTTTCATTGACTGTACATGTTTGTCATGTTTTGGGGTTTTTTTTTCTTATATTCTCAGTTGGGGAGGGGGTAATGGTTAGGAAGGAGGCAGATTTAGAGGGCTGAAATTCAGGTAAAAGTGACTACAGTAAACGTAGACTTTTTCCTAGATATTTGTCAGCAACAGACGAGGGGAGAGGATAATTTGAGGAATGTAATTCTTAAGAGAAGGTGTTTTTAGGCTAGAGGAGGCCAGAGCTGTGTTTTGTTTCATAGTTCTCCAGGCAAACTTTAAGAATTTGCCTTTTTTCTATTTGAGGCTAACTAAACCTGTCTCCAGCATCCTTAGATGACAGTTGATTGCCTTTCTTGCATATTTCTGTATCCTTATGGAGGTCATTTGTCAGAATGTAAATGAACTTTCCAGACCACACTCTACTTATTTTTGCATTTATTAAAGCAGCTCTGAACCTTGAAATTTCACTGTTGAGCAGTGCTGAATTTGTTACTAGATGTTGATTATATATTGTCATGCAGACCTCAGCTGCATCTTAAAAACTAGTTGTAATGGTCTTCTAGCTCTCCTGCTTACCATGTAGTACTTAGAGTACGGATCTTCAATTTTTAAACTAAATTTTTCAATCTACCCAGTATTTAATAATCTCATTGCATCTGAGAAGCCTTTCTGTGACTGTGTTTTTGTGTAGTTGAGACGCACTGAAAATTGTAGCTATCAAGGTTTTGAGGATCTTGATAAGAGAAGTAAATGATATATTTTGACCTACAACTTTATTTTGACCTAAGTTTCCCTTGATTTTGTCTAGGGTAGGTTGGAAGACCGGAAGCCCTTAATGGTCTTGTTTGGAGATGTTGCCATGCATTATATACTCTCTGCTGCTCAGTAAGTATCTTCTCGTTAAGAACAGAATTTTTCCTAAGTCCATAGCTGTAGATCTCTCCTTATTGGGATACTGCATATCTGAATCCTTCCTACACAAATGCAATCATCTCATATACTATGGACAGTATTTTGGGTAAGAAAACAAAGTACTTCACAAGGGCAATGCTTAATATTCTTTGAAAATTCAGTGCTAGTAATAGGTTTCCAATACCTCTAATTTTCATTATAATATAGTATCCTTTAGTGTGTGTATTTCTTTCCAAACTGTCCATCATTTCAGGGCTCTTGTATTTTGCATCCTCCATTCCCTCATGATCCATTGGCCTCTTGGTGGCCTTGGTGATTGCTCCAAGGAGCAATGTGTGTTCATGATTCTGTTCTACAGACCCATCATATAGTAACAGTCAAAGGATTGTCTTCAGTAACTTTTTCTGCTCTTGTAATAATGAGTTTTATGTACCCATTATATGTTATTCTTAAGTGATGTAAATATTTATGTAATGACTTAAACTTCCCCTACCACCTATTTGTGTAGGTTAATATTAGGGTGGGTTCTTAGGTTAGATTTGTGAGAGGCAACCACCTGGGTGATGGAGGGTATCTTACAGATAATATTAACTGCTGATCATAGCTTCCTTTCTTTTGACCCTGGTTCTCTCCTGAATTTGAGGGCCACATTTCATAGGGATTCATAAAGTAAAAGAGGTTTTGTATCTAGAAAATGTATAAATAAATGTATATTTTTGTATGTATCTTATAAATGTAAATTTATGTATAAACAACATAAAATGTAGGGCTTATGATAGGTCTTCTCTAGTTAAACATTTTATTCCTAATAGTTTTTTCCTCATACAGAATAATAGTGATTGAAGAGACAGATTGTGTAACTAGGCTTTTTTTTTGTGACACATTTATCATATCACTGTTCTGCCTAATTTTTAGCATCTGTGGTCTGCACAGCATTCATAGTCTCATTTCAAATTGTGACTCTCCAGAACTATTTTCCCTGCTACCATCGAGTTTTGTGAAATTCTTGGAGAGTTAAAAAGGTCTTTGAGATCTCCATAGTATCATACAGAATTCCACTTTTAATTCCTTGGCCTACTTCTGAGTGCTATGAGGTGGGATAACTTTTTAAAAATAATTAATATAACGTAACTGGATTCCACCTAATGTATTTTCCATGAGTGATATTTCAAAGTAGCTTAGTAGAAAACTTACACATCATAGTCAGTAGTTAATACTAGAAAATCAGTTTTAATAAGTCCCCATTTGTCATTACTTTTCATCTCTTTTAGGCTAGCGATGACCAACAATTGTCCAGTGATCTATATGGGCTGTAAGGGTACAGATTTCATTGTGGCCTGTCAATCACATCAAGTGCCTATTAGGCTCAGAACCTTATAATCAGTATCTTTTGAGGTGCAAAAGAAGTGGAAGACACTGATCTTCTCCCTGAAAAGCTCAATTTAGTTGGGAAGTTTAAAGACTAAAAACTGGAGAATGTTTATTATAGATTGTTATACAGTAGTAATAATAGCATTTATATAACACCAGTATGTACTAGGCACTATGCCAAGCACTTTAAAAGTATTAGCTTGATCCTTACAACAACCCTGATTGGTAGGTACTGTTATTATCCCCATATTACAGTTGAGGAAATTGAGGCAGGCAGTTTACGTGACTTGCCAAGGATCACCCAGTATCTGGGTTGGAATTTGATTTCTTCCCTCACTCCAGACCTAGTGCTCTATCCATTGTACCACCTAATAGCTTCAGATAAGGACATACAGAGACTTAAAGAATCAAAAGGAACCTTAGAGGCCTTTATATAACATAGTACAAATTAAGTACTTGCTGCTAAGTAAAAAAGCAAATGGTCAGAACAAAGAATTTGTCTTCTTTTCCACAATTCACCAGTATTAATGCCTCAGAATCTAAGAGTATATTGGTCTGAAATCTTCCTCTTTCCAGTTTCCATCCATTGTTCCTAATTCTACCTTCTAGGGCCAAGAAGAACAAATTTTGATTCCTCTTCCGTGGGATAGCCCTTTGACAGTAGAATAAAGAGATCATGCCCCATTCATTAGGTCTTCTCTCTAGAAGAAACTTTTATCTCTTGTTCCTCCCACTGATCTCTGTTGGCATGGTCTCCAGGCCCTCATCTTATGATTCTTTCTCTTAACCTTCTTTGGCTTACCAGCATACTTTCCAAAACACGGCACTGACCATAATTAACTAGCTGACTTCTGATGAGAGCAGAAGGCAGGAGCAATATAACCTTGCCGGTTCAGGACCTTTCTTTTTTAACTGTAATTAGAAAAGAAACCTGGGGTCACCTAATGTCAGAATGCCTGGGTTTCCTCCCTATCAAAAGATAGGGGCTTGAGATATTGACGATTCATACTGCCACTGTTAATTCCTACATAGATAAAAAAGAACTTCGGCCCCAGTTAGATATTATCCCTTTGGCATCCTTCAGTAATGTAAAATATTGGACAGAGACAGAGAGTCTGTGATTTCATCCATGGTCGCTTGCATTTTGTAATTTTCAGTTGTTACCACTTATTTTTCCAAGGATGTCTCTGAGTCCTCTCTAGTTATCATCCAGTATTTTTAAGTGTAACTGTATTGTTTGTAGAGCCATACCCCAAATTATTAGTTCTGAATGAAAAAATAACCACAATTTTATGACTGTCAAAGCTAGAGAATATAATGGATGGACTTGTCTTTTGAGAAGTGTGGTTTTATTTAGAAAAATTGTTTTATTTCTTTTTCGTTCAATATTTTTATCTTATCTAGAATATAATTCATATAAGGAGGCAAAAGAAATGGCCACTTCCATTTATGTGTATTTAATGAAGAATCCTTTTGTCCTAACCATTGAGTCTTTCCAAACTCAGACCCTCTTTCATCTATTCTCTCTTAGGACTGCTGATGGTGGAGGCCTGGTAGAAAAACACTATGTTTTCTTGAAGAGACTTTGTCAAGTTTTGTGTGCTTTAGGCAGCCAATTGTGTGCTTTACTGGTAAGCATTCTGCAGGGACCATTGAAGTCTGAAGTACTTGCTACCCTTTGAGTATTCAATGATGCCATCAGGGACAGGGACTTAGAAATTATTTCCCTTGATTTATATGTGGTACTAGCCATTAATCTGAACTTGATATGGGAAGATTCTCCTAGAAGACTATGTTAATTTCTTTGACTGGAATAGAATTTGAGTTTAGGATTTATTTTTAACTAGTATATTGCCATACCACAATCATGTTATATATGTCATACAATTGTAATAATATTATTACATAATCACACTAATTATATAATAATGTTATTATGACATAATCTGGCCTTACTAAATGAAATTAAAGTTGCTATTCTTCAGGATTGTAAAACACAAATGCTTTTTCTAAAGCACTACTCACTACAGTATATCTCTCCTTGTTTGTGGCCTCACTTTTACACAAAAGCCTAATATATGAAGAGAATATCATTAGGTTATTGCCTGTTAAATTGGAAAACAAAGCTGTAGGATGAGCAAGTGTATAAAACTCGTTTTGTGGGAAATGAGAACTTGATGGCTGCTTGCAGACTTCCACATTAGACTCCAAGACTCTGGAGTGGTTTTATTAATTTGTTCTTGATGATGCATTTTGGTTCTAATTCAGAAGAGATCAAGCTAGATGATTAGAAACAGGTATAAAGAAAGAACTGTTGAGTAATGTGGTTAAATGCTAAGACTTAGCGGTGAGAATTAACCAAGCTTGGAAAATTATGGCTTTATCTGTATTCAGTTTTCAGTTTTCTTCTAGCTTTTAGGAGATTAAAAAAAAAAAACTTTAATGAAACATTCATATTATACTGGAAATGATCATTCCCCAAAATAGCATTTGACTATGGAATTTTTTTTAAGTGAAGCCATTTGGCCAGGTAATATTGCCTTTCCCTGGCTCTTGAATTATATTTTCAGAATTTGAAACCGCATTTGTTGTGAATTTTCTGCTGTTAGTAGCCTTTAAAATAATATTTTTGCTACAGGGCACTGATTGTGATGTTGAAACACCGGCCAACCTTGGAAAATACTTGGAGTCTTTTCTGGCTTTTACAACCCATCCTAGTCAGGTAAGTAATATGATGAAGGCAGAAGATTCTTTAGGAAATAGAGCTTTAGTTGTTAACATACACTCTATTTTGACTCCTTAGTTTAAGGTAAAACATTATAAACTATGTTTTGTAATTTTAGCAGCTATACCTTCATATTTAAAATAAGATCACCTCTTGTTACATGAAATACTGAGTGAGGCACACTGTGTGTTGGACCTAAGAGTCAGGAAGACTTCAGGGCAAACCCTACTAATAAACATCTTGTGGGGCCATAGATGAGTCACTCCTTCAGTTTTCTTAACTGTGGAATGAGAGTAATGATAACTGTAAAGTCTTCAGGGTTATTTGAGGCTCAAATGAAACAAAGCATTTGACAAACCTTAAAGGTCCCTAAGAATGCCAGCTATTACCACCTAATTATTATTCTGCTCTCAAGGATCAGATAAATGGCCATCTTCTTGTTGTAAGTCTAGAACCTTTGTTAGGAACTAAAAATGAGTCTCTTAACTGCAATCTTTTATAATATGTGTAGGGGTAAAAATTTGAACCCCTTATAGATTCCAGGTTCTCTTAAACATATTTTTACATTTTTTCTTCAGTTTCTGCGATCATCAACTCAGATCACTTGGGGAGCTCTTTTCCGGCATGAAATCTTGTCCCGGGACCCTCTGCTTTTAGGAATGATCCCCAAATATCTCCGTGCCTCTATGACTAATTTGGTGAAGGTATGTAATAATAGTTGAATGTTTTCATTGTAGACAAATAGCTACAAAGACGTAAGATTTTTCACTGGAATGAATTGAAAACTAAAATAACTTCCTAAGATAATAATATCTTCTTAGTTCTTCTTGGAGTGTCCCTTCTGCCAGTCTATTTAGCATCACCATACATCGTCTGGCAAAGATTGCTTACTTTGCTTTGGTGGACAAACGTTATACATATCCCCTTGGGATTATTAGTCAGGAATACTTAGCAATTGATTATTCTTGGCCTTGACCTGGCTTTTCCATTCAAAGATCCGAGCTACAGAAATCTGCTAGAAAGAATCCTCTAACCAGGTCCACCAAGCTGTACTTGTCAGATTTAAGGTTTCTAGGAGACTTCAGCAAGTCTTGAGGGAAACACAGAAGTTCTTGTGTTTGTTCCCTAAGTGTATTGGTACTTGATATGGAATGTATTCCTAGACCCTCCTTTGTTTGATTCAACTTATGCCGTAATTCCCAAGCTTTATAGTCAAAAGCACTAAATGGATCATTGGTTAGGATTCTTCCTAAGGAACTAGGAAAAGAATGTTGATATTTCAGATCTTGGATCTGGAAGTGAACTATAGACTTGGGATATAGCAGACTTGGTAGTTATTGAAGACAATATACCTCCCCTCGTTCACAGTTTTAACATTGAATTATATTACCCTAATTTAAGAGCTAGCATTTTTCAGGCTTCTCCCCTAACATTTTTCTATGACCCAGAGGGCTGAACCAAAATTCACAGTGTCTGTTTTCATCCCCTACCCCTGGGTTGGTATCTCTTTCAGATTGGCTTTCCCTCTAAAACAGATAGCACTAGCTGTGAATATTCTCAATTTGACTTTGACAGTGACGAGGACTTCAATGCCTTCTTCAACTGTAAGTGATTTTGGAATATCTTCCTTTTATGAGCCTTGTAATAATATTTGTTATATTATGTCACATTTTAAGAACTTGGGGCTCTTTATCAGGAAGATCTCTAAATTCTCAACACAGCTTTCTTGAGCCCTAGATTTCACACTGCTAAAGTGTGCTCGGAGTGCTCTCTTCCAGTATGTCCTATCTAATTTTCTTTAGTCTTCTGTATTTAAACTTTATTTTTATTTAAAGATGATATTTGTGATATTATTTAATGTCTAGTTCCTTCTTCCAGAGCAGAGGAAAGCCCATTATTTTTACCATAGCCCAATCCTAGGTCTACTGTAGCCTGCTGCCTTTCTCATACCAATAAAAGTAGGGAACTGATACTAGGCTGCCACTTAGAGAACCAGCTGCTGGTGTTTTTGGATTCATTTATTCATTTAGCAAATAGTCTTATGTATGAAGCACTACATGTGTAGAATACAAAGCTTAGCTCTTCCTAGGATCCAAGTCTGATTTCTCTACCATTCGTTGGCAGCCTTCCGAGCTCAGCAGGGAGAGGTGATAAGGATGGCCTGTCGCCTAGATCCCAAAACTGGTTTTCAGATGGCTGGGGAGTGGTTGAAGTACCAGCTATCAACACCTGTGGATACTGGGCCAATGAACTGTAAGTTTGATTTTAAACAATAAGGGTTTTTTTAATTGCTAAATATTAGTGGCAAGGAAAAAGTTATTCTAGAACTCTTTCTCCTAGGATACTTCTAATATTTCCTGCCAAGCTCTTAAGCACAATTTTCAGGGAATGTCAAAATACTTTGTCAAAAATAGTATTTCCTATATGTTGGTACCATTCTGAGGGTTATTCTTTTCCATCTGCCCATCAGAGTTGGCTGGTGTTTCTACACTGATACTTATGAATCCATTTGAAAGAGAAAAAAGATTAATACGATGGAAAGCAGAAAAATCCTAATACCCACAACTTAATGTCCTAAAAGTATTTAATGGTAATAATGATAGCTAATAATTTTATGTTGCTTTAGTAAATGTTTTTTGACTGGTTGGTTCACTAAAGTTGCAAATTGCTTTATGCATATTCTGACTTGAAAGGACAATTCTGCCAGTATTTAAATCTTTCACTTTATAAAGCAAATGAATCACCACTGAATATTAAATTTATCTGAACTGGAAGGTTGGTATTAAAATTCTCTTCTCAATTTTCCTTTAGTTGCTGAATCAACAAGTAATTTTTTATTTTACATTGGTTGGTCACTATTATAAACAGAACTTCTCCTAAGATTTACTAGCTTTTGTAACCTTCAAATAACATTTGAATATTAAGAAGGTGAAGTCCAGAGACTATTAATAAGTTTTGGTTAAACATAAGTGAGAATGGGGCAAAAGAATGTGTATAAATTCATACAAATCCATTGCTATTGGAAAAACCTTGGAATTATTTTAGGTCCCAAGTGTTGGATTAATCAACTGCTTGTATAGCATATAAGCATTCAGTAAACAAGTATTAGACAACAACTATATGCCAGACACTGCTAGAAGAAAGGAAATCTGTTATACTGAGTTTCTTTTTCTGTAAGATGGATTTGGGTTAATTGATATCATAGCTCCCTAACTTTATTTATTAGATATTTCATTGTCCTATTCTCTTTATATAGCTAGGACTGGAGAAGGCCTATGTTCAATCTTCTCTCCCTCTTTTGTACAATGGGATGCCATGACCTTCTTTTCAGAAAGTGTGATTAACCAGATGTTTCGAACGTTAGATAAAGAAGTAAGTAGCTTGTCCCCATTGGTTGCATGATTTTAGAATTATCATAAGGTCTCTGTGGGAAAAGAGGGTTGGTTACTTAATCTGTCCATCTATTAAATGTAGGACTCTTAAACCAAAAGTCTCTATTTCTTTTTTTTTAAGTTAATTTATTTTTTTTTAGTTTTCAACATTCACTTCCATAAGTTTTAAATTTTCTCTGCCTCCCTCCCGAAGATGGCATGCAATCTGATATAGACTCTATATATACGCTCCTATTAAAAATATTTTCATATTAGTCATGTTGTATAGAAGAATTAGAACAAATGGGAGGAACCACAAAAAAGAAAAAGAAAAAAATAATAGTCTGTTTTGCTCTACATTCAGACTCCATAGTTCTTTCTCTGAATGTGGATGGCATTTTCCATCATGAGTCCTTTGGAATTGTTTTAGGTCCTTGCGTTGTTGAGAAGATCAAAGTCAGTTAGCACACACTGTGCAAAAGCCTCTATTTCTAAGCTTAGCCAGATGCAGGTATACAAATAGTGGGATAACAGAACCGCAAACCTCTGGCCCTAACAGCTAAATCAATTCCAAAACAAGCTCTGAAGATCTGACCAAGCTATACAATAAGTATTCATTTATTCAACAAGTGTTTGTTTAAGCATGCCATGTTCAGAGAACTAGACTGGACATTTTGAGGGATGCAGATGGAGACTTGATCCCTGTGTTTAAGTAGCTTACAATCTAATGGGAGGTACAAGGCATACAGAGAACAAGAACATAGTCATGTGATCCAAACTATACAGAGTTATGTGGAGTAAGTCAGGAAAAATGTTCTGGAAAAGAAGTCTTTGCTTTTGCTGAAAATCTATAGATTTTCAGATAAGCAGGACAGAATTTCAGTCAATGAAAACACATTAACAATCGGAATTAAACAGCAGATGTAGAAGGCAATAACAAAATTGGTCTATTAGGAGCAGAAAGAATGTCTTATTAAATAGCAAGTTACAAAGTGGACAGGTATGGGAGGATGTAAATCTTTGCATGTTTAGACTGAGAAATATAAATGTGATACGTTGGTCAGTGGGAAACAACTGTCAGTTCCTAAATTGGGCTCCTAGAGATTGTGTACAGATCGTCTGAGGCATTAGGCATTTTTGTATAACTATAAATACAAAGATCTTCCTAAAAGTTCATAGTTGGACAGGTGTTGGAAAACTAGGAGTTCCATGCCCCTATAGGGGGACCTAGAACACATCTGATATTACCTCAAATGAACAAACATGGTATAGTAGGAAGAACATTGTATTAGGAGCAGTTGACCTGTGTTCTAGTGTGACCTTTGCTATTTACTTGCTTTGTTGTCTTGAATAAGTGAGTTGTCCTGGGCCTGGTTTCATCATCAATAAAATGAGGAGGTTGAACTAGAGGATTTTAAATTTTCTTTTTCAAAAAAAATTAATTTTTTTCCAGTTACTTGTAAAAACAATTTTTAGCATTAGCTTTTTAAAATTTTGAGTTCCAAATTCTCTCTCTCTCTCCCTACTTCCCCTCCCCCTTCCTTGAGAAGGCATACAATTTTATACATGTTGTACATGTGTAGTCATGCAAAACATTTCCATATTGGCCACATTGCAAAACAAAATAGAGATTTTTTTAAAACCCAGGAAAATAAAAAAGCAAAAAATTAATATGCTTCAATCAGCATTCAGACTCCATCAATTCTCCCTCTTGAAGTGAATAGCATTTTTCATCCTAAATCCTTCAGTATTGTCTTAGATCATTGCCTTCCTGAGAATAGATAAGTCATTCACAGTTGATCATCACACACTGTTGCTGTTTCTGTGTGCAATATTCTTCTGATTCTGCTCACTTCACTTTGCATCAGTTCATGGAAGTCTCTCCAGGTTTTCCTGAAATAGGCCTGCTCATCATTTCTTATAGCACAGTATCTTCCATTGCACTCATATACTACAATTTTAGCCATTCCCCAATTGATGGGAATCCCCTCGATTTCCAGTTCTTGACTACAACAAAAATAGCTGCTATAAATTTGTACATATAGTTCCTTTCCACTCAAACTCTTTGGGATACAGACCTAATAGTGGTATTGCTTGATCAGAGTTTTATAGCCCTTTGGACATAGTTCCAAATTGTTCTTCATAATGATTGTATCAGTTTACCACTCCACCAACAGTATATTAGTGTCCCAGTTTTTTCATATCCCCTTCAACATTTGTCATTTTCCTTTTCTGTCATATTAGCCAATCTGATACAGGGATACCTCTGGGTTGTTTTAATTTTCATTTCTGTAATCAGTAGTGATTTAGAGCATTTTTTTGGTATGCCTGTAGATAGCTTTTTTCCTTTGTCTGAAAACTGCCTGTTTATATCCTCTGACCATTTAACAATTGGGGAATGACTCATATTTTTATAAATTTGACTCAGTTCGTATTTGAGAAATGAGGCCTTTATCAGAGAAACTTGCCATAAAATTTTCCCCCAGTTTTCTGCTTTCCTTCTAATCTTGGCTACATTGATTTTGTTTAAATATTTTTTTCTTTTTCCTAACATTCCATCATTAATCATTTCCAGATAAACCTTGTCAGTGTGTATGGGCCTAGTGCCTTATAGATTATCTGCATTTTATCAACTTCCCCCAACTGTTTGGAGATTGAAGACTTCCAAAGCCTCGTTATAATAGGGCAGTGATTTAGTCCCATCAAAGATCTTGCCAGTGGAACACAAGCTCTGGCATGTCCTACCAAGTTGGAAAAGCTTCCAGCACAGGCTCAGTAATTAACTATTTGTCTTTTGAAGGCTAGTCTAGCTAAATCTAGAGAGGTTCATTGCCACTTTGCCTACTGGATAATTAGCTCCCTTACAGCTCTTAAAGGACCCTCAAATAGTTACAGAGGGACTGTGAGCCACATTGAAGGAAGCAATATCCATTGCTAACATAATCACAGATTTTTTTTCAAACATTGGAAATTATATGGTAATGGTTATATTTGACTTCTGAGTAATTTTTCTTTAGGTGGAGAAGAGAGGAAATTCTTAAGCACACATATAATATGTTGTGATTGTTGTTAATGGTCATGAGAGAATGAGTGTCTTGACTGACTTCTCAGGCCAAATCTTATAAAGTGTCTGCATCATTGTAGAACTTCTAGGTCCAGGATCTTACCTGGATTTTATTGATTTTATCCGTTTACTTAATCTTCTGGTAATCACTTTAATCAGAAAATGAACAAATTTAGAGTGCATGTAAGAGAAGAATATCTCCCAAGTTAAGATGATCTTATGACATTTTGAAGAGAAAGCAAAGAAATGTCATGAACACACTTGAATTTCATAATTTCATTCTTTTTTTTTTTTGGTGCTCATAGTAAATTATTATTACTAGAAACCTTCATACATAGAATTATAGCATCCTGCTTTTTATAAGTAGAAGTCCAAATAATTGTTGGGCAGAAAACCCTCAATCAAGTTGTATCAATATATATTCAAGTAAAAATAAATACATAATAAACTCAAATAACTATAATCGAGCCAAATGACTAAAATACAGATGTGTTACTATAGCATTCTAGCCTACAACTGTCACCAAATGTGTTTTCTCCTTTTCTTCTTCATCCTAGAATTCCCATTATCTAGTTTGTGCCATCAATTCTTTTTTTTTTCTTTTTTGAGGGAAAAGCAGGGCAATTGGGGTTAAGTGACTTGCCCAAGACTAGTAAGTGTTAAGTGTCTGAGGCCAGATTTGAACTCATGTCCTCCTGACCTCAGGGCCGGTGCTCTGTTTACTGTGCCAACTAGCCACCCCTGTGCCATCAATTCTTGACTACCATAATTTTATTGCTTACTAAAGATCTCTTGAGCTTGTGTATCTAGCTTATGTCAAGAAGTCTTAATAGAATTTAACAGCTGGAGTGAATAAACTTAGGCAGCTGTAAGGAGGTAGACTATCCTGCTCACTACACCAAATGTAAGGGGGCATACCCTCCGAGAGAATACTGAGATAACCAGAGAAAGATGGGCTCATGTCAGCTTGGTTACTAATAGGTTTTATTAAGGTTAATTGAATTTTTTAATAGAGTTTACTCACAAGTTTACTCAATTATCCTTGGTGGTAGCAGGACAAAATAAATCATTGATCCCTATACCAGCCCCAAGCCAAGTCAGGTATTTTATAAAAACAGAACAAAGAAGGCTTAGTGCCAGGGTGACCTAGCATCATATACAAGTTTTCCCAAGCGTTAGTTGGAACTTCTTTTGCTGTTTATGTTTACTTAAGGTAGTTTACATTCTCTGTGAAACTTAAGGTCACATTCCCACACTGGCTTACCCCCGTACAACAGTTACTTTAAAAAAAGACATGGCTGTATGCTCAAAAAAATTTCAATGTTGCAGGAAATTCCTGTGAATGATGGCATAGAGCTGTTGCAGATTGTACTGAACTTTAATACCAAGGATCCCCTCATCTTGTCCTGTGTCCTCACCAATGTTTCAGCACTCTTTCCATTTGTCAGTTACAGACCAGAGTACCTTCCACAGGTCCTTTCTAAGGTAAGCATCTCCGTCTCCTTTTGTGCTTGACTTGCAAAATGAGTCACTGATTTTGTTGCTGTTGAGGCATGCTTATAATCATTTAGAAGATATGTAACTAGTATGATAGATGAGAAGAAAATGGTTTTGGGAGAAGAAACAAGCATGTAATTCTATTATTACATAAGAAGCAACCATTTGGATCTTTATTTCTGGAGTTATCACATAAATTTTTTTTCTTCATACAAATTGTCTCAGTGGTACTTTGTGAGTAATTTTTTTTTTGCAAGATGACTGTCTGATGATTAGTCGTTATGAGTAAAGCTTAACATAATGTTACCAGGTTTGTTCCTTGTGTAATGGTTGTAATTTTTATGCAACAAACATTTATTAAGTGCCTAGCATGGAGACAACAATGATCAAGACATAGTTCCCATCCTCAAGGATTTAGATACGGAAAGAAAATATTTACACCAATAGCCTTGCCAAATAGAAGTGCACAAAAAAGAACAAACAAGGTACAATGGAAGCTTATGGGAAGGGAGAGATTACTTCTGGCTAGGGAGTCAGATAAGACTTCATTGGAAGAGATGACTTCAGTTTGAACTAAACCTTGAAGTAGAGGTAGGGGTGGCTGGATGGGGAGATAATTGTAGGCACTGGGGAAAGTATGAACAAAGGCACACCAGGTGTTGGAGACAATGGTTTAGCTAATGTAGAAATTACAATCAGTGAACACCAGGCTAAAGAATTTGGAATTCATTTTGTAGGCAAGGGAAGCTATTGAGCATTTTTTGAGCAAAAGTGATGTGGTCAAAGTTGTGCTTTAGAAAGATTAAACTGGGGGTTTAGGGCAGTGATAACAAATTTAAATAGAAAAGGATCCTTGCATCTTGACTTAGAAAACCATAAATTAACATTTTTGAGGTTGTATTATATATTTTTTTTACTTTGTTAAACAAAGTTTTAATCTGATTTAGGTCTTTGCTGGCCCTGAGTTTGACACCTCTGGTTTTGAGAGTGAAGTGGAGCAGAAACTACTTGGCAAAGTGATCTAATAGTTCTTGTGTACTGTAAGGAGGTCATAAATGAAAGTAGTGACTATGAAAATTATAAGGAAGGTTTGGATATAAAAGATGTCTGAGAGATAGAATTGACAGGACTTGGCGACATGGAATGGATAGAAAAAAGAAGAAACAGTGAGCATAGCGGACCAGGAAGGTGATAATACTATTTCAAAGCGTAACAAGTTTCAGAAGAAACATATTGAATTCAGTTTAGGAATCTATTGACTTTTATATTTTAGAGATACATATCTGGTACTGAGAAATGATCATTTTCTTTCATCCCTTTAGCTATTTTCTTCTGTCACTTTTGAAATTATCGAGGAAAGTAAGGTGAGAGCATTAATTTTATTTATTTTCTAAATATTGAAATACTAAAACCTTTTAATTTAGTCCATCTCATATTGACATTTATAATTTCATTCTGTCTAATTATAGAGATCTTTTTTAGAGATAACAGAAAAACAAGAATGGTAAAATCATCTCAGTACTCAGGTTACATGTATCATCTTTTTCACCTCCAAATCAGCACAGGCAGCCTGTCCAAGTGACAGTTATTTCCTACCTTCTTTGATTTCCTTTTTTGATGAAGAACTATATACCCAATTATATACCTTGTCTAGGTTAGGAATACACAGATAAGAAAGTGTTTTTGAAATATTTTCACAAGTAATCTAGATAATCATTTATACACAGTAGTCTTGGGTCTCTTTTGGTTCATGTTGATTCCAAACATAGTTTAAGAGTCACACAAATATGAGTGAAACTATAGGTTTAGAAATAAGAGACACCTTAAAGGTTATATAGTTCAACTCCCTTGTTTGATAAATTAGACAACTGAGGCTTACAAAGGTTAAGTAATTTGCTTAGAATCATACAAGGTAGAAAATGGAAGAAGCTGGATTTAAACCCACATCCTATAGTTTGAAATTCCATACCTTTTCCACTCCTCATCCCAGTATACCATTGACTCAAGTAGAATACTTAGGAGTTTTTCCCCCTAAAATAATTATGTTAGTTAACTGTAGAGGTTGTCCAGTTAAATTTGGCCCTTAATTTATTGAATTTTTCTTTTCAGGCTCCCAGGACCCGTGCTGTCAGGAATGTGAGAAGACATGCATGTTCTTCTATCATCAAAATGTGTCGTGACTATCCTCAACTTGTGCTGGTAAGACTTGGAGCAAAGCCAAGAAGTGATTCTAATCTGCTCTCAGCTTAATTTCATTATTGTTTAACTATGGCCTTAAACACACTTCACTTCAAAGAAAAACTCTAAAATTTGGTTTGCTGTAGTTAAAAATAGGAATATATTTTTATTCCCTATAGAAAAACTTCTCTCCCTATCTTTAGTTCTCAGTGTAAATCTTCACATTCTTTCTGGAATCTGGAGTTCCATAATCAAATGTTATGAATGTGTGTATATATATATATGCAATTATTATTATTATTATTATTATTATTATTGACCACATCCAACTGGAACTTGAGATACACAGGCACTGTGGTTGGGAGATCCATCCTGCCTTACCGAAAAGTGACATAGGAGAGAATAGACTGGGGGAGGGGGGACACACTGGGATGGCTGTTTTGGGGCGGTGGGTGGGGGAAAGAGGGGGAGAAAATATGTAACTCAAAATCTTGTGAAAATGAATGATGCAAACTAAAATAAAATTTAAAAAAATTTTTAAAAAAATCTTCACATTCTTTGCATTTCTATTTAAGGCTCTTATAGGTAATGCTATCAAGTGTGTTGAAGTATGAAACAGCTTCACCCTGAGAGAGTCAAAGCACAGAATATAACCTAAAGGGATGAATCAGTGGTTCTCAAACTATAGTCTGAGGGACCCTGAAACCCTTTCAGGGAATCACAAAGTCAAAATGGTTCTCATAATAATACTAAGAAGTTTTCATTTCTAATGTAGTAAATATTGATTGATAACCCACATAAACAAAAGCTCTTTGGAAAGTCCTCAGTGTTTTTAAGAGTGTAAAAAGATTCTAGGACCAAAAAGTTTGAGAGCCACTGGTCTAAGAAATTAATCTCCCCTCAGGATTATATAAATTTAACTTGACACATCTTCTAGGAACACAAAACATGCATTTGCCTCCTGAATTGTGTACCAGACATGGTGATTTATGAGGTCTTTTAACAAGATTGATGTAGAAAAATTAGCCCAGAAGGGACCAGCAACTATCTATGTTTTCACAATTACATAGCATGGAAAAGTACAAGTTTTTGCCTGGCTAACACAGTTGATTCAACCAGATAATGTGAGAAATTCTACTACAGAGATGATTATCTTGTAGACCTGACCTTCCTAAAAGACTCAGGATTTTTTAACAGTTCATTGAGCCCAGTTATTAAAAGCCTGGTTAAATTCTGTATTTATAGCTTTCTTTGGATATCTGAAGCCTTCTTCATGGAGAGCAGAGCTCAGCATGCAAGGAAAAAAAATTAGCTAAGGTATTGTAGCAGAGAATGAATGACACATGCCTCTTCACTCTCAAGGGAAGGGGATGATGCTAGGAGAAAATATTGTATGTGTTGGCAGGTACAGTTTGGGTACCAGTTATCTTTGTTTTTCATTTGTCAAGAAGGAGGTGGTGCCATGGATATGGAACGTTGTATATAATGTCACATTTTTACATTGTATTAATCAGTTTTGCTAATTTTTTTTCCTTATAACAGATGATAGGGTGTTTTTTGTATGTGCAGAATACAAGGGGAAATCTAGGGGGGCATTTACACACATGTACACGTACATGTGAATTAAAAGCTATTAAAAAGAAAAACAAACCTCTACTACCCTTGGTTCTTTCCTTTGTAATCTACAGCCCAACTTTGACATGCTTTATAACCACGTAAAGCAACTGCTCTCCAATGAGCTGCTTCTGACACAAATGGAAAAGTGTGCCCTTATGGAAGCCCTGGTCCTAATCAGCAATCAATTCAAGGACTACAAACGGCAGAAAGTTTTCCTGGAGGAGCTGATGTCACCAGTCGCCAACCTCTGGCTTTCTGAAGAGATGCAAAGGTATAGTTGATCCTATCTCACGTCCTCCTGGAAGCTTATAAGGATATTAGAGAAACTGAAGGGGAAAATTCTTTAAACACAAGAGAAGGGAGGCAACTTTTTGGCCCACGTAGGTAATAGCTGTCTTTGGAATCATTTTAAGGAGCTTAAAAGAATGTAAGGTTGGAGTGGTAGCATTCAGCATAGTTTATTAAAGTAATGAACTTGGAAAATAACTTGTAGTCAGTCAAGAGAGTTTGCTCTCCAGGAAGCACAATGCATACACATGGGTGTAATGGTCAGTGCCAGGGTGGTGCTTGGCTAGTCTGGGCTAGCCTTCAGGGTAGGCTAAAGTTCAAGATGCTTCTCTTGGGCTTTTATTTTACAGTGTAGCTGAGCAGGGTAAACAGCTAAGAGAGTCAGTACAGCTAGAAGTCACACAGGCACTAAAGGAAGGTTCCTCTTCTTTGATCCTTCTGAGTACATATTAAATGAGAATAAAATGATTTAAACTATTTGTACTCCTCTCCATTGAAACAAACTTTTTAGTGCAAAATAAACATAGCTTCTTCTTGTGGAAGAAAATACTGACATTTGTATGTCCCCAGCATTGTATGGGGTACAAGCTGGCAACTAAATTTTTTTTGCATCTGTTTGGGTTTGAACTGTGAAAATACTGACTGATATTCTCTCTGTGCTCAAACCTCAGAGTGCTGTCAGACGCTGATGCATTTCTTGCCTACGTGGGCGCTGATAACAAAGTCTGCGAGCCAGGCTTGGAAGACGCCAATGGTCTGAATCGTTCACGAGTAAGTAAAAAGCCTTTTCTGGGAAAGCAAGTTCTCTGCCGATGATTGTGTGTGGCTGGGTGATGTGTTCTCCAGTCTCATAGTCCCGCTAGTCCCGGGCCTCTCCCATTGACATTCCGGGGAGAGACCTAGGAATATCGCTACTGCTGCTCTAAGCTGCTGCTTTCTTTTTAAATGAGTTTTTTAATAGCTGTGTTCACATAGTAGAATAGCTGGTTATTACTTAACTTCAAAATGTTCTAAATAACGCTTGAAATAGAAAATTTCATGAAAATGAATTGGAGGAAAATGAGTCATGGAATGACTCCCAGCCAGCCTTGTTTCAGCCCCATATAAAGGTCTTCATGACAGTTTGCTGGGGAAGGTGAATTGGTATAGTCTAGGAGAATATAAGGAAAGGAATTACAAAACCAAAATCAGACTTGGAAGAACTTCAAGTGAGTGTATGTGGGTTGGAGACGTGGAATGTACCATGATGGGAATTTTCTTCCCTCCCCTGATGTTGCATGAGCTACTGACTCTTGTTCTTGGAGTACAATTGAAGGAGTCAACATTTAAAAGATTGATAATTTGGCCATATGACAGCCAAACAAACTCTAAACCACTGAGCACCATTGTAGGACAATGGTCGCCCTGGAGATGTTAATCCACTTTCAGACCTGTTACAGGAGCAAGGTTTGCGGTCAGTCCTCGGAGCATTGTGCTGCAGGGAGACAAGATAGTGGTGACCCAAACACTTCCTTTTAGAGCATATCCTGCAGACACCCGACTCAGCACGACTAGCACCAAGACATCTTCCAGTCATAAGCTCCTGTGGAAGGGTCGTTGCATACCCTGGAAGGTATCCTCATGGTGGGGAAGCTTGTAAACAGGTTTCCAGAGGCTACCACCGGCCCGGAGAGGGGCGGCTGGAGGACTCCCCTTGGGCTTTGCTGGCTTAAAGAGAACAAGGTCCAGTGAGCAAGTGGAGGGGTCCTCTTCACCTTCTCGCTGGCCTCATACTGCTTTTGCCAAAGCACTAAATAAGCCTTTACTAAGAAGAGTTATTTCTGTTCATTTTTCGCCTTCTATTTATCTCTGTTTTCTTTTTGCTATAGATAAGTTTTTGTGTGTACACCATTCTGGGCGTTGTGAAACGAGCTCGCTGGCCCACAGACTTGGAAGAGGCTAAGGCTGGAGGATTTGTGGTTGGCTATACTCCAAGTGGCAATCCAATCTTTCGTAACCCTTGCACCGAGCAGGTCCTGAAACTTCTCGACAATTTGCTTGCTCTTATAAGGTGGGTCAGTCTGATAGGTCATTTTCTGACTTAAAGCTTATTTATTTGCATGGCCTTAGTATGTCTTCTCCCATTGGAATGAATGGGATTGTGTCCTGGCACCTAGATTGGTTCGGATCTGATTTTTTATTGACATTTTCCTTTTCCTAAAGTAACCCCAGAACTTGTGAAATCCTGATGAAAAGAATTGCATCATTTCTTCTTTGACCTGGTTTTGATGTTGAGTAAAAAGAAATCTATACTGCTTCTTCCAAAATAGCTATTCTCTTCACTTCTCCCCAACCCTCGTTCCTCCTTTCACCTTGAGCTGCATCTTACATAAATATAAATGATGCACATTAAAGTATCTGCTCACCTGAGCAGTCTGTGCTTTGTCATTGTGGTTCTCCAAATGAAATTCATATGAATTGACTATAACAGTTATTATGACTACAAGTCTACCAAACCTATCTGCTGGCTGTAAGCTGAAAAGAAGAAAGTTGACACTTAGTGGAGATGTTTATATCTTCTACCTCAGTGGTTCTCAACCTTCCTAATGCCGTGATCCTTTAATACAGTTCCTCATGTTGTGGTGACCCCCAATCATAAAATTATTTTCGTTGCTACTTCATAACTATAATTTTGCTATGAATGAATCGTAATGTAAATATCTGATATACAGGATGTATTTTCATTGTTACAAATTGAACATAACCCACAGGCTGAGAACCACTGCTCTACTTCATTTACTGAGATCTGGGGGGAAGAAGGATAACTCAGTTTGAACCTGTGATGTCATCTATGTAGGGTGGTTCCAGTGTTTAAACTCCCTTTATTAATGCAAATCAGCACCTGCCTCAAAACAAAGTATTAGAAAGTTAATCTGGAGCACTGAGAGCTTAAATGCCAAGTCACATATGCAGTAAGCATCAGACATCAAAGGTCTTGTGACTACTCTCTACACCACCCTCCATGATTTAATCTATGAAGCAAGTAGAAAGAGATGTGTCATAAATAAGTGTGCTTGGAAATGGTAGGTATCGTGTAATTCCTAGGTTCAGGG
>CM053586.1:167612557-167668495 GCA_028646515.1 Pseudochirops corinnae
AGCATTTGGTAACAAATAGTGTTGGCACCGTGGTGATAAAATTGTTTTGATAAGCCAGAAACTTTGTTACAAGACTTATCTTTTATTGTGCCTCCTTGTTTTCGGGATACCGTGCTAAGCATTCAGCAAAAGGTGGGGTCACCTCTCTTATTTTCTGAATCCCTTAGGCTCAGATAAGAGTCCTGCTCCCTCCTTCCCCAGAGTAGTGAAATCTGCACAGGAAATGGCAGTTAACAGAGCCCCAAAGCCAATTACTAGAGTGAATTAGCCAACAAAACAAGTCTTTAGGGGGGTAGTGGACACAACAACTCACATTAGCCTCTAGACTGGAGACTAAGGGGAAGAAAAAAAAACAGCTCCTAAATATTGGGATCATCTAAGCAAGTTGTCTAGAAATCCTTTCCCAAGTGGACTCTCCCAGGCCCAGTGAGGCTGTGTGTCCTTGAATTAGCTTCTCCTGCCAGAGACAGAGAAACTTCAAGTCTGAGGGAAGGCCTCACTATTTTAAAAAAAATTCTCCTTTTAAATTGTGTCCTTCAGCAACAAACATTTCAAGGTTCAAAGAGCTGGAGGGGGCTGAACTTCCATACAGTTGTTTTTTTTAAAGGTTAGGGTGGTAACAAAATTGCTGTATCCCCTTCTATACTTAATGTTTTCTGGGCATTTTGAACAATGTTTTTTTGATGCTTTTTCCTTTGTTAATCATTACCCATTAACTGACCTCTCTTTTGTGACAAGTCCTCCCTTCTACCCGCTAGCTTTCTCCTAGAAACACTCTCCCAGTCAGCCTCCCACATCCTGTACCTTTCTTCTTAGAACTTATAGTTTCTCTTCCCACGGTATTCAAAACAATAGCTGGATAGCTCAGTGGTTAGAGTACTAGACTTGGAGTTGGGAAGACCTGAATTCAAATCTTGCCTCACGAGCTATACAACCTTATTAAGCAAAAGACTTAACCTCAGCCTCAGTTTTCTTATCCATAAAATGGGAGTAACAGTAGCACCTACCTCACAGGATTGTTGTGAGGATCAAATAAAACTAACATGTAAAATGCTTTGCAAACCTTAAAGTGCTGTATAAATGTTAGATATTAGTAGTAGCGGCAGTATAATAGATGTTATTCAGTTATTTTTCAGTTGTGTCTGACTCTTCATGACCTCATTTGGGGTTTTCTTGGCAAAGATGCTGTAATGGTTTGCCATTTCCTTCTCTAGCTCATTTTATGGATAAGGAACTGAGGCAAACAGGGTTGAGTGACTTGCTCAGGGACACACAGCCAGTAAATATCTGAGGCCAGATTTATACTAAGGAAGATGAGTCTTTCCAACTCCAAGCCCGGAGCTTTATTCCTTGCACCACCTAGCTGCCCTTGTATAATGGATAGATCATTGAATTTGGGAATTAAAAGATCTGCATTTGAGTCCTAGCTTTTATGTGACCTTGAACAAATCCCAATCTCCTGATCTTCAGTTTACTCAGCTGTAAAATGGGAATAAATATTTTACTGCCTACCTTAAGAGGGTTGTAAGAATTAAATGAAGTAATACATCTTAAAAAAAAAAAAGGTGGGGTCAGAATTCATATAAGTAAATAGTGTGCCCATTGCCCTAACTTAGAAGCCCATTTATGAGACCTTGAGTGAGCACTGTGTTGACAAAATCCTGGGGTAATTGTCCTTGAGTGAAAAAGGTAGAAATGATATTGCCACCATCATTAGCACGAAGATTATTGGATAGGCAGAGGCAAAGAGAGTGATAAAAGAACTCTGGGGTCCTTGTAGCTTCAATAACATTTGCCACTTTAGTGCAATAATCTTTACACTTCCTGAAGTCCTTCTGGGGATGGTAATTACATATAATTTGAGGATAAGAACCAAAAACCTCTGTCCCTAGCATCTTTGGGTCTTACTTCAAGAACTGATATTGGCAGAAAGCATGCAACAGCAAATTTTCCTGAAGTAACATGTAGGTGGAAGCAGAAAAGAGAAAACTGTAAGTAATTCAAAAGAAAAAAAAAGGTGGCAAATTGCACTGACTTTTCAAGAGTAAATGCTTATGCTCCTTCATCTCCATGGATTGCTGTGTGATGCTTTTGATATGCCACGGGCAGGAAGGGAGCTTGTGATAGGCAGGTCAGAACAGCTTCCTAGTCACAGTTCCTTGGTCATTAAAAAAAGCCAGTATCTGCTCACATAAGTCATTTTGGTGTAGGAAAAAGCCCTTTGGGGGAACCTTAGTGCAGGCCCAATCCCAGCAGAAATATTGTGTCTTCCTGTCCCGTTTCTCCACTCCACTGCCCCTCAGTGGTTTGGCTCACTATCCTAGGCTGTTGGGGTTGGCTCCTAGTAAGCTGGGTCAAGGATTTGGCTCTCTGTTGAAAAAGCCATTTACTCTGAGTGGATAAATTTTAGGAACATGGGCTAAGTATCCTTTGTTCCACAGGAAACTTTGCTTGGACTTTGAATCTGAACTCTACTCTGTACACCTCTCATGGATCATTGAGCTAGAATTTAGCTAAAACCAAGAAAGAAGACTTTCTCTGAGAAGAGCCCACTAAACTATTTTATACATGAACTTCCTCTTATTGTCAGTGGAGCTGTCTTGGTGTTTGGTAGTTTCTAACCCACCACTGGGTTTCTGTTAAGTGGTTCCAGGGTAGATTATGAACAAAAACTCTTTTTGGCCTCCCATTTCAAGAATCGGTTATCCTGCCAAACCAGCATAAGACCATGTGTAGTAGTCTGCCTGATGAAACTCTTAAGAAGACTCTTTCTGTCTTGACTCTTTTTGACTCTCCATCTCTGGCCTTTTCCTCAACCCTTTGAGTCTGAGAATATTATTCAGTAGAAAATAATTTAGTGAGGGAGGGAAAATTATAGATTTAACAAGAAGTATAGCTTTTCAAATCTGTCTTTGCAGATTTCCCCTCTTTGTACTTCACAGCACTGTTTTGGGAAAAAACAAGTAAAGGGAGAAAGAGTGGCTATGATATTTTTGTAAAGAGGACTGGAACTGGAGAGGGGGGATAGGGGAGGATATGGGAGAGAACACATTGGGGGAGAGGGTTAACAGTGGGATCGCTGTTTTGGGGTGGGAGGTAGAGGAAAGACGGAGAAAATCTGTAACTCAAAATCTTGTGGAAATGAATGGTGTAAACTGAAAATAAATATTAAAAAACAAACCAAAAAAAAGACTGGAACTGGAGACCTTTTTACATTGTTTGCTGACAACCAGTTTCTTTGTCTTGACAAAAATTGGCAACATCTTGCTTCTTTGCCTGTTTATTTAGGACTCCTGCAGATGGCTTTTGACATTGATAATTCTACTCCTAGATTCTTTCTGCCCCAAAAGTTTCAAATGGGAATGGTATTTGTATCTCTTTGAATCTTGTCTCACATTAGCAACAGAATTTCCCTTGTTGAAACAGGTGGATTCTACTCAGTTCTAAGGTGCCAGTTGTCTTAAGATCAAACTCTGCATAAGTAAAAATTTGCATCAGTAAAAACTGGAACTATTGGAGACTTTTGTTACTTATCTGAGTGAAAAGCCTTTCTTAGGCCATCATGAGAATGTGGCTTTGTAGTGTGTGCTACCTACTTGGTGTTCATTTCTGATTTGGGTTGATATTAAGGTTTTGTAGAGTATTATGTGGCAATAATGTCATGATGCTGAATGAAACCATCATGTGATATAATGAAATTTGTTTCAGAGTATGGAAAAATATATCTTCCATTGGGCTAAGAAAAGATTGCACCTACAATACAGCTTTATGTTTCTAGTAACAAATGAAGCAGAATTGTTTGTGATTGTTGCAACAAGGGATACTGACTACTTGCCTCTAGTGATGTTAGGACAACCTCCACTTGTTGGAGTGAAGGTGTAAGATGTGAAGAAGTTAGACAATTCCTCTCTTTTACTTGCTTTCTTCCTGGTTCTAGGATGTTTATTAGCCTACCTAGATCTAGATCTCATGAGTAGCCAGAACAGGACTGCTATAGGTCCAAGAAAATGTCATCTCCCAGCTCTGATGCTGAGGTTGCCCTGCTGGAATGTTTTATCGGTTAACAGCTACCTTCCTTTTCCTTGGTTCTACATTTCTTGTTTATACTCTGTGGCAGAGTTCCAGGCTTCCGTTCCAAACCCTTTTCCTGAAGAACTCTCAGTTACTTTGTACCCTCTTTCCTGTCCCCTGTTTAGAGAGGTCATAAGAACATCTCCATCTGCATACCAGTTTGGGAAAAGGAGGCTGAAGCACAGCACAAAGCAATCTCTCTACCGTTATCTTCCCTCTTCTGTGTCAGATTGGGGGAAACATATGTATATAAAGCAATTTCTCTCTTTCAGAACCCACAATACTTTGTATACACCAGAGGTACTGGCTAAACTGGGAGATAATTTCTCAAAGGCTTTGGATATGCTTGAAGTAGAAAAGAACGCTATCTTGGGTAAGAAACTTCATTTCCTCTAAGTTCAGCTTTCCCAATCCCTTCTCCCCTGCTCTTAAGAATTTCTGGGAATTGGTGTGTCTGGTTCCTGCAGCACTAACATCCTACTATGCTATTGATATACCTACACGGTATATTGTAGTAAAAAAAGTATTAGACTTGGAGCCCCAAAGACCTAGGTTCAAATTATGCCTCTTGATATTTTTTAGTTTTGTCCCTGACAAGTTACTTACTTAATATCTCTGTTTCTTGTCAGTAGTCAATATACACTGGTTAAACACCTACCTGCCAAGCAGTATGCTATGCCCTGGAGATAAAAAATAAAAACAAAGACAAATAAAAACTCTCTCCTCAAGTAACTGAGAATCTAATGAAGGAAAACAATGCACAAAAGGAAGGTGAGAAGTTAGGGGAGAGGGAGGTTAAGGTACAGGAACTTGATGGAGAGTTCTAGTGAAGTTCAGAAGCAGAATAGCTAATGGGAAATGAGGAAAAGACTGTTCTGAGCCCCCTCCTTAAATAGAGGCTCTAGAGCCATGGTCCTGTCCTCTGGTCATAGGGTCAGAGAGGCAGAATGTTCTTACCAATGAGATGGGAGTACCAGGCAGACTCCATCTGGCAACATAATGAGATTTCCCAGTGGTGAGTTTCCTGGGGAAGGAAGTCAGGATGAAGAGGTCTGGAGAAATCCAAAGCAGTGGTAGAAAATGTTCCTCAGTTTCCATATCTTTAAAATGGAGCTGATGATACCTGTAGTGACCAACTTGCAAGGTTATTGTGAGGGTAAAATGAAATAATATTTGCTTTGCAAACTCAAAAGTTCTATATCATTATCTTGTGTTGAAGCTGTTGATGCTTAGAGTCATTTTTCTCATCTGTAAAATGGGATTGTACTTACATACAGCACAGCTCTCATCCCACATCTGTCACAGGCTATCTGGATAGTATATTGATCAACCAATACATATTATCACTTCATCTCTTGTGTATTACAAATTGAACCTTAAGATCCAGTTTTCCCCTTCCTAATCCTGTGATTTTGGTATTCTGCCACCAGGTAACAAGAGTATGCCACACATAAGAAAGGATGTTTAATCTCTAGACTGTTTAGGCTAAAAGATTAGTTTGCTTTTGTATAAATAGAAAATAATTTTTAAGTACATTAGTATATAAGTGATGATACAATCTGTTACTAAGTTTATAAACATATAAAGTATTTTATGTAAAATATCTCTTGGAATATTCGAACTTATGTGACCAGTAGTATACTTAATACTTTTATAGAAACTTTTTCTTTAAGATACCCACAGGCACTTACTTTGGTGTCTGGCTACAGATAAATTTAACTAGAAACGGGGACGTTGAAGGGACAGTAGGAAATGCAAGGTAACAAAGTCTAAGCAGTCTCTCAGACCAAGTGGACTAACCAAGCTGAACAGCACGTGATTGAGTTACAAGTTGTATTAATTTTTCATGCCAGGGTCCTACAATGGCCTCTCAGTTTATGAGTTAATCTAGTTGAAAATAATTACTCAGAGATGACCGAAAATGGTATGTTGGTCTCCTTAGCCTTGAGGTGCTGAGTAGTGAAACTGAGTATCATCGCCTTTTTGGTAACTACTGTATATGCCTCAGGGCAAAAACTTATATATCTTTATCGTTTGATCCTTCTCTGAATTGAAGTACAGGTATTTGGAGTAATTCAAATGTACCTTTCTCACTAATTCTGGATTTTATTTGAATTTTTTTTTTAAATAATACAGAATCTTAGTATACCCAAAACCTTTCCCAGATTTGATTACAAAGCATGCTCAACTCTACCAGACAACGTAAGTTGTGTTGGAAAAAGCAGTGGGTAAGGCTAAACTAGTCAGGCAATTCAAGGGGAAAAGTATTAGTTTTGCCTGTCCAGTGTTACCCATTAGCCAGAATTACCTTTTTAATACCCTTATCCTAGAATCTTCCCAATCATGAAGAACCCTGAAGAGAGAGCTGTTTATCAGAATATATCGGTAAAAACCTTTTCTTTATCCACTGAAATGGACATTTGTTTCCATTTTGCTTGCTCTTCTTAGTTTTCCTCAGGAGTTACTGATAATATTAATACAGTCACTTCTTTCTACTAGCAAACCTTCTAATGCAAACTGGCATTATTAAAGGAACCATACCCTTTATTATTAAACACAAATGTGCTTTTAAAAGATATTAATGAATTTGAATATCCCTACATAATGAACAATTTGCCATTATCCATTTCAGTGAGAGCTCCATTAGGGCAGGAATAAAACGTAAACTTTGGGACATTTTATTCCAAGTTAAATAGAGCATCAAATAACCATGGTTTTGGTGGTCCTGAGTGCTGTGGGAGAGGTATGTTACTAACCAGTGTAAGTGGCTGGTACATTTCTTCACATCTCTCTCAGGTCTTCAGAGAAACTACTTAAGTTTCAAAGCAGTTTAAAGCCTTGGCAAGTCCCATGAGAATCTAAACCCTCAGCCCAGAGCACTTCATTGTGCACTATCAATTTCAGGTAGTTTAGTGGTAGAACAATGTGTACCTGAACAGTCTTCTTCCTGAGGCAAGCCGAGATGGCAGAGTAGAAGAAGCAATGCAGCTAAGCTCCCATATAGACAGAACTGTAAGATGTACCAGACCTAATCCTGATGGAGAAAGACAGAAAAAGTCACAGTGAGTCCCTTTTCTGACCCACGTCAACATAGGAAGACAGAGAGGTCTGCAGATGCTGGGAACAGAGTCGGGGCAAGAGCCCCAGTAGTAGAGCACTCCAGCCGCCAGGGAAAGGCAGGGATGTACCAGCCCAAAAAGAGGCCTCAGATGCATATATTAGGACCCCTAGACCCACATCAGGGTGCTACCACAGGAACAAGTGTTAGTTGGAAGCTTTGTTCCTCATTTAACAGTTCTGGGTCATAGAAGGGGACATACGAAGAGCATAGAGGAGGCCCTGGTTGTTATATGAAGAAAGGAGAAACTTTGGAAGCCAGAAGAAGCAGCAGTATGACTTAGAGCCCGGGGCAGAGCAGGGTCTCATTTCCATCATCTAGCTCAGCCTGCGAAGGAATAATCAAAAAAGGAATCCCAAACTAAAGAGGAACCTATGATTCTGTCACTGAGGCAGCAGAGCTTTCCAACCAGCTGATAGGCAGAGTCCAGCATTTTCTGCTTTTGTTCAAACCTAAACCCAGGTCAAGACTTCGCAGAGTTCAAACCAGGGAGGCAACATATCAGACTTTGCCCTACATCAAATCACTGAAAGCTTCAAGGTCTCCAAACTGGCCTTGAGATCCTAGAGTAACACAACATTCAATATCCCAAGAAAGTAGTAACAGGGTCAGCCCAGACATTCTTGAAGTTCTCCACAACCCAACGTTGATATCGAGTCCAAAATCAGAACATAATCTGGAACAATGGGCAAAAAAAAAACCCACATAAGGAACTGTTATGGTGGCAGAGACGCTCAAAACAAAAACAGAAGAGAATGACTCCAAAACTTCTGCAAGCAAAGCCTTAGAAAAAACATTTTGGGTATAAACTAAACAAATTTCTGAAAGATGAAACAGGTTTAAAAAAGGAAGTTAAAAAATATTTTTTAATAAATGGATTGCAAGTCTTTGAGGAAAATATTAGAAAAGAAATGAGGGCTATGGATGAAACATTTGGAAAAGATGTGAACAGTTTGGCACAAGAGGTATAAAACCTTATCCAAGCAATAAACTCCTTGAAAATTTGAACAGACCGAATAGAAAACAGTGTTGTCATGAGGCAAGGAGAAATATTAAAGTAAACAGGATTTACCAGCCGTCTCCCAAAAGAGAACCCAAAATGAAAATTCCCTGAAATGTTAGCCAAAATCCAGAATTTCCAGGACAGGAAAAATATCACAAGGAGCCAGAAAGATAGAATTGGAGCACTAAGAAGCCACAATCAGCAGCCACCACTATAAAGCAGTGGAGAATTTGGGATGTAATGTTCCAGATGAAGGATCTGTGAGCTCACAGCCAAGAATAACTTACTCAGCAAAACTGAGGATAATGCTTCAGGAAGGAAATGGGCCTTTAATGAAATAGAGGACGTCCATACATTTCTGATACGTTAGAAACTTTGCAATCCAAACACAGGAGTGCTGAGAAATCTTAAAAGTAATCATCATAATCAATGATAAGGGATTAAACAAGAATAAACTGCTTATATTCAAATATGGGGACGTGGTGAACGTGTCTGAACCCCAAGGCCCAGGAATGGTTCTGTTATGTCTTGGTGATCTTAAGAAAAGAATAAGAAGGGGCGGCTAGGTGGTGCAGTGAATAGAGCACTGGCCCTGGAGTCAGGAGGACCTGAGTTCAAATCTAGCCTCTCAGACACTTGACACACTTACTAGCCATGTGACTTTGGGCAAGTAACTTAACCACAATTGCCCTTCCCCCCCCCCAAAAAAAAGGAAAAAAAGAAAAGAACAAGAAGAGAGAACAAGGAATATACTGAGCTAGAGGGAAAGAAAAAAATGGTTAGGAAAATTATCTTATGTAATCAATATGTACAAGTAGACATGTATAAAACAAGAAGGAAAGAGGGTAGAGGGGGAGCAGTTGACGCTTGAACCTCACCCTCATCTTAACTGGTCAGGGGAAAAGGGGAGAAGGGGAAATTAGGGGGAGAGTAGATTATGGGAGGATTAGCAAAACAAAGTCTAAGGATGTACAAAAATATTTATAGCAATTTGAGATGGCAAAGAATGAGATTCCAAGGAAGTAACCATAAATTGTGAGATGGATGAACAAGTTATGGGTATATAAATGGAATAGAATACTATTGTGCTGAGCTTCTTTCAGTGTAACGAGACCAACCATGATTCCAGAGAACTGTTGAGGAAACATGCCACCTGCCTTCTAATAGGTTGAAGGACTCAGAAAACAGAATGAGACAAGTGCTTTTTAGGACAGGGCCAATGTGGAAGGTTGTTTTGATTGACTACATGCTTATAATTTTTGTTTCCTTTTGTTTTCCATGTTCTTAGTTGGGAGTGGAAGGGTGAGAAGGCATATTTTGTCCAATTAAAAAAAAAAAAAGCTAAAACAAAATCTTCTTCCCCCTCCAGGACTTCCTCAGCCTCTCCTAGAACTCTATGACTCTCCTGTCTACAAAACGGTCTTGGAACGAATGCAGGGTTTCTTTTGTACTCTTTATGAGAACTGGTAAGAGATTGATATTACCTTTCTGTATTCTGTTTCCCTTTTCACAGGCACATTATTGTTAGAATCCCTGGTGGTTGGTATTTAATCCGTATTCCTTTGGGTACCAGGGGGATGAGGAAATATAAAACCAAAGATTCTCTTACTAAGGACCAATGGCATAATCAACAGATTGAACTTCTGATTCTGGCTTTATGATTTCCTTATGAATCTCATGCTTATTCCTTTTCCAGTATTGGGGGCATATTTGCCCTGAATTATCCACCTTCTCCTATATTTCCTCTTAGGACAAGTAGCATACCTGGAAATAAGCTGGCTAGATAGAGTTCAAGGGTTCTCTAGCTATGGAGCTTTTTACCCTACAAGCTTAGCCTGAAGAGCAACGTGCTATAACCAATTGACAACTCTCCAGAGACAATTTTCACTATAAAGTTACTGTGTTTCAATTAATGGGGAATTGGAAGGCAGTTGACTCAGAAATTTATTGAAATAGATCAAGCAAGCAGAAGCAGATAACATTTTTTTAGTTTCTTGGGTATTAAGAACTGGCATTGGTGGTAGAACAATGTATCCCTGAACAATCTTCCTGAATTTGCTGATGATTTTCTTCTGTAGTTTCCATATCCTAGGGAAAGCAGGCTCTTCTATGCAGCAAGACTTCTACACTGTTGAAGACCTTGCCACCCAGCTTCTTAACTCTGCCTTTGTCAACTTGAACAGCATTCCTGACTACCGACTCCGACCCATGCTTCATATCCTTTTGGAATCTGACAAAAGAGTTGGAAAATAAGAAATAATCCTCATAGACTGAGGGATGTAATTATCTGGGTTCATGAAAATTTCACTAAGAAAACAATGAATTAAAACCTAAGAAGCATGAGAAGAAAATTACAAAAGAGACATAGGAATTCTTGAAAGCTGTTTCTTGTATAATTGGAACCTGACTAGCAAGTCTTAAAAAATCTTGTTCAGTCTCTTAGGATTAGGCCTTTTCCTTCAAATTTTTTATTTTTGACTCAGATTGCCTAATTGTTCTATAATTGCCCATCTGCTGCTTTTGTGGGAAAGCAACTTCATATTAGCGTAGTTACCTTTTATTGAGGGCCAGAATGATATGATGGGACAGCTCTGGGTTCGGGAATTAAGACTGGGGCATGAGTCCCCTCTCTGTTTAATAACTGTCCTTGAGCAAGATACTTGACCTGCATGGGCCTGTTTCATCATCTATAAAAAGAAAGATTGGGTTAAATAGGATCCCTTCAGCTCTAAGTTGTCCTGAAATCCAGGTACTTTCTCATCCTATTTTTAATATTAACATCTTTTATTTCTCCCAGAATTGTGAACCAATGGAACAAGGAAGCAAAACTTAATTGGAAAAATAATGCTTTCTCCTTTTTCTCAGTGTATGAAATTCAGCTCTTGTAAATATGAGCATCCTGGGAGAGAATACAATCTGGAAATGTAATGGGATTAAGCAGGCATATAGTTTAACACGCTAAGGAAAGAGACAAGTCCACAGGCTTTACCTAATACCAGACAGTGACCCTAGCATCTTTAAAACCATTAGCAGACTTTCTGAACATCTTTATGATTTGCCATCTGGCTTTCTCAGAATCTAGGAAAGGTATGCATTTGGAATGAGGGGTGTACCTGTGCCTTGAACATTATAGTGTCCTTGACCTACCTTCTTAACGGGTTTTTGTGAAACCTCTGGTGCTATTCTGCCCTCCAGAGCATTATGAAGCCCTTGTATCTCCTATCCTTGGACCCCTCTTCACCTATCTGCATATGGTAAGAAGGCATTATCAAGAGAAAATTGAAAATCTCTGCTCTGAACCATCCAGCTAAGGAGTTCAGGTTAAGAATTCCTTAAAGCCTCAAGTTCTTCTAGACTCTGAATTTGTGCCAAAAGTTTCTTTGGTTGCTCATACTGTCTTTTCTTTTCACTAGACTAAATGATAGCCCGGTAATAAAAGTCTAGTTCAGGATACTATGAAGAAGCCTAGAATGTTTAATCTTGCTATTGACCATGTGAATCCTGTGCAGCCAACTACCTTTTCCTGTATCTTAGGTTTCTCCTGATAATTGGGCCGATGTGAAGGGAGGGGATGCCATGGGGTAGTACAATAAGAGAGTCCAGTTTGCAAAATCTTAAATCCAGTGGTCCTTCTCAAGGCTCTTGTGAGTCAGAGAGTATAAAAATAACGTACTTGGGAGTCTGAAGGCTTCAGAAATAAAGTTCCCTTCCCATTAAAGTGATCCTATAAACTGCTGATTATTGAGCAGTGGTTCTCTCCAAGCTATCATCCTGTCATAACTGTTCTCTCTTAGAAGCCTCAAGTGTGGCTATCTGGGTTGATAGAAATAGAAGTGTGAGAATCATACTTTTTTTTAAAAAAAAATCTATTTTTACATGATCATTTCCAGATATGCCCCTCTTTTGTGGAGAGGCATCCCTTGTGCAAGGAATTTTTTAAAGGGAAAAACAATTCACTTTCTTTTCATTTACTTTATTTCACTTTTCTTTCCATTTGTAATTGTGTGTTATTTTTCTAGTTCTACTTACTTCACTTGTTATCAGCTCATATACATCTTCCCATGCTTCTCCATAGTCTTTGTATTTATGGTTTTTAATGATACAAAAAATATTACATTCATTTTTCACAATTTGTTTAGCCATTCCCCAATTAATAGGCATCTATTTTGCTTCTAGTTGGTTATTTTCTGCTCCCACAAAAAAGTGCTGTTCTAAATACTTTGAAGCATTTGATCTCCGTAGGGTATAAGCCTAGCAATTGGATCTTGGGGCCAAAGGGTATGAATGTTTTATTCACTTTGTTATATAATTCAAATTACTTCCTGGCATGAACAGTTCACAGCTCCTCCTCATAATGTATTATGGTGCCTGTCCTTTTCATAGCCCTTCCAACATTGACAGTTCTCATCTCTTGTCACTTTTGCCAGCTTTCTAGGACAGCCTTAGAATTGGTTTTGATTTACATTTCTCTCATTAGTAATTTGGAGCAGAATTTCACATGATGGTTAGTAATTTGCCATTCTTTTGAGTACTCTTTATCCATATTATTTGACCAAATTAATCTTTGGGAGAATGGCTGTTCTTACATATTTGCATTTGTTCTCTTTATGTCTCGGATATCAAACCCTTATTATTCATTTGTTGCAAATAGTTTTGTTTTTGTTTTTTCCTGGTCAACAGCTTGAAAAGGGAGATTATTTCAAACAACCGCATTTTTGTAGGGAGCTTAAATGTGTATGTGTGTGTGTGTATTTATATATATGTATGTATTTTTTTTTTGCCCTTTTTTTTAGGGCAATTGGGGTTAAGTGACTTGCCCAAGGTCACACGGCTAGTTTTAGTGTTAAGTGTCTGAGGCTGGATTTGAACTCAGGTACTCTTGACTCCAGGGCCAGTGCCCTACTCACTATGACACTTAGGCACCCCTAGGGAGCTTAAATGAATGGTAGTGCTCTATCTAATCTCTCTACCTCACTTACCCCATATTTAAGTGGGAGATTATTTTCAGCTATTTCTTTTTATCCCCTCACTGTTTTCCAGAGGCTTTCCCAGAAGTGGCAAGTTATCAACCAGAGGAGTTTACTGTGGTAAGAAATCTTTCTGCCCAGAGCTCAGTGGAGAGGAACCCCTGCAGCCCTCGCTGGGATAGTCAGTACAGTGAGCTAACACTGGAATTAGAACCATTCTTGGGGGATAATACAGTGTTTGCTCAGATGTCCCAGGTGGGAAGGGAAAGATAAATAGTCTGAAATTCTGATTAAACCCTCATAAGTGAATGGGATTTTGATGCCTTGGATAACTTTTCAGAGGCAACATGAAAGTCACTTTGTGACTTTCAGAGTACTAGTACTGTGTCTAGTACTGGATCATTTGGAGCCCTATCCAGCTTTTGCTATAATAAACAGAACAGAATGAAGTGATGAGTAACCACTCTGCAGTGGGAGGGTCTGCTTTCCACCTGATTTCCAGACTTTTCCCCCTTTACCCTAACAACTTTCCCAGTATTTATCTAACCCCATGGCTCTCTCCAGCGGTGAAGAAGAGACTGCAGATGAAAATCCAGAGTCTCAAGAGATGTTGGAGGAACAACTAGTGAGGCTGCTTACTCGTGAAGTTATGGACCTGATCAGTAAGTAATATGTAAAAGAACAAAGTAAAAAGAAAATTTTAGGGAAGACCTAATTCTTATGGTTAAGTGTTGGCATTTCAGAGTACTGATTTCCCATTAAATACTTTTGCGTTATTTCAGATGTAAATTATCTCACCCATTATCTCAGAACCTTTTGACCCAGCCAGTCCTACTAGGTAAAGTTAGTACTGAGCACATACTCAGGGCATAAATGCTGGTTGATTTGAAATTAAAAGATTAAGGGGGGGGGGGGGAACCTTAATGATCATCAGATCAGTAACGTATGTGATAAACTACTCTTATCACACTGAAGACAGCATAAGAGATCTTTAGAGCTGGAAGGGTTTGAATTTGTGTTAGACAGTAGAGAAAGATTTGTCAGGGTTAGGAAAACCTCAAGGACATGAGCAAGGAAAATGGTATAATCTCTCTGGAAAATTTTTGAGTGAATTCCTGCCTAAAAGGCAAGGAAAACAATGAACTCTCTAGGTCATTCACTTTCAGAAGAGTCTGAGTTTTCCTCAAAGCTTTAAATTTGGGAAGAGATATTGTAGCATAGATTTAAATTTATCAGGCCAGAAAATTGTTTACCAGTCACACCCACCAAAATTGATTTTATATTTAGACAATATACTACATGCCCCCCTTCTGCCCTATCCCATAGTCCCAGAGCAAAATTAGAACAGGCTTTGTTTTCCCAGAAGGGCTGTGCTTTTATGGTACAGCCCCTTTTCCTCTAATAACCCAGTTTTTCTCCACAGCCGTTTGCTGTGTTTCAAAGAAAGGTGCTGAACACAACACTACTACCAGTGCCACCGCTGCTGCGGCCAGTACCAACACCCCAGCTGATGGAGAGGGTGAGCGGGGAATTCATTTCTTAGCTCTTTCTCTTTGACTTTTATGCCATAGCAGCCAGTGCCTACAAGATTTGTGAAGTCTTTCCAGCAACTTAGCGGTAGGCTCTTATGTCATAGATCTGGCCACACATAAAGCTTTCCCAACATTTGAAGCTTACCGTTAAATACAGTTCTCTTCCACTAGAGAGCAAACTGACATCTATCAAGGGAACCTCCATCAAGCTCTTTCTTCTGACTCCAAATCGAGTATGTCTCTAGGAGAGCAGTTAGTTGGGGAAAGGGGGTGCTGTACCTGAGTCAGATCAGTGGTGGAGGATCCAGGAACACTTTAGATTGGTGTCTCTCATTGTCTAGACATGCTTTCACCTACTGGTTTACTCTAGAACAGCAGTTCTCAACCTGTGGGCCACAACCCCTTGGGGCGTCAAATGGGGTTGTCTAAGACCATCGGAAAACACATATTTCCGATGGTCTTAGGAACCAGGACACCACTCCTTTATCCTTCTCTAGGTGGGTCCACCCACATGCAGATACGCCCACATATAAGTATTAAAGGGTCGCGGCATTAGGAAGGTTGAGAACCACTGCTCTAGAACAAGATGTGAAAGGTGGAACTAATAACCGCTTTGCCTTTTGCTCATAGATGAAGAGATGGTTTGCACAGAGGTGGCCCCCTCAGCAATGGCTGAGCTCACAGATCTGGGCAAATGTCTAATGAAGCATGAGGTAAGTGAATGACAGAAGTATCTGTAGTATGCTCTGTCTCATCATCATTCATTGTTCTTTTTACAAAATGAAATCAATTCATGAGATTGCCCCACATATTCACTCCCACCTGTCAAAGCTTTCAAATTCTAATAGAACAGGGAAAGAAACAGAATTCCTCAGTAAAGCTTATTTGCCCTTTTTTTTCCTTTAGGATGTGTGTACAGCATTGCTCATCACAGCCTTCACCTCCCTAGCCTGGAAGGACACCTTGTCTTGCCAGAGGACCACCACCCAGCTCTGCTGGCCTCTGCTTAAACAAGTAGAGTTCCCCTCTCCTCACCCAGTTCTTCTAAAGAGAGGATTCTTTAGGAAAAGAATTACCAAAGGATTATTGGTCAGAAGGGGGGGGGGGGAGGGACTTAGCAAAGTTTAGTGGAAAGAGGACTGAGTTTACAGTTAGAATCCTAGGCTCAAGGTCAGTTGATAGAACTACCTATTTGAAGAAGTCAGTCTCTCTGGGCCTATTTTCTTGTCTGTCAAATGATGATATTGGACAAATTGGTCACTTCTAAGTAATTTTCTTAGCATGTGTGGGAAGCTTGAGGGGAAAAATTTGGTACTGACAAAGTTCGTTTCCTCAGGTACTCTCGGGAACACTCCTGTCTGATGCAGTAACATGGTTTTTCACCAGTGTGCTAAAAGGTTTGCAGATGCATGGGCAACATGATGGTTGTATGGCTGCTCTTGTCCACTTGGCCTTCCAGATATATGAGGCATTGGTAGGTACACTAGAATTGGCTGATTTGTTCCTGGTGCCTCTTTAGTTGTCATTCTTTAGATTCTTGGCATATTGCCAAAGTTATTCTCCTCTTAGAAGCCCAGGGATGCCCACACCTATCCTCAGTAGATTTGACCCTCTTTCAGCGCCCCAGATACCTGGAGGTGAGAGCTGTGATGGAACAGATCCCAGAAATACAGAAGGAATCTCTGGACCAGTTTGACTGCAAGCTGCTAAACCCAACATTGCAGAAAATTACTGACAAGCGCAGAAAGGATCACTTCAAACGCCTCATTGCTGGCTGTATTGGGGTATGCCTCAACTTGAAATCATCTTATTTATTATTGCCCTATGAATGGCACAGAATCTATTTCCTTTTCTTTCGCACTACTTGTTTCTTGAAACCATTAGGTATTAAGATACAAACATAAAAGGGCAGCTTTTAGCTAGTCTTACCAAGGTATAGAGGAGTTGTCTGTCAGTAAACATAAAAGAATGGAGCTTTCCATTTCAGAGAAGGAAGGCCCTACTGCTCAGGTTTTCATAATAGTCTTGCTTATTTCTTACAGAAACCTCTGGGAGAACAGTTCCGTAAGGAGGTTCACATTAAGAATCTTCCATCGCTCTTCAAAAAACCAAAGCCGTTGCTGGAATGTGATGTGCTGGAAAGTGAGGATGGATGCTTGAGCACCATCTTTGAACCCTGATACAGCCTTCTGAACAATTTTCCCAGGCCTTCATTGTCATCTCTTCTCTTTCCCCCTCATAGCTAACCTGTAGCTCTTCTCTCCACTGCCTCCTCTTCCAGTGCTGACCTGGAGAAAGAACCAGGCTTGGAGATGGAGAGCCAATGACTGGCTCCAAGAAGAGGCCAAAAGCAATTACATTGGTGTCATTTTCAAGGGAGTTAGGACTTATGTTATTGTCTAGTTCTCTCAAGATGTCTGCTAACCTACTCAGAGTTCCATATCTGAGCATTTTCAAGAGAAGCCATGAGCAGAACTATAGTTCCTTGTTGTCATTTTTCCCTTCTCCCTTTCCAAGTACCCTCTTTGCTGCATATGTAGAATATGGGTGGGGTGTCTGTTTCATCCAAACTCAGCAAGTCCTAGCAATGCAGGCAGAGACTTTTCTTAGCAACTTCAACCCACATGCTGAGGGAAGGAGGGGATGGGAAAGCAGGCCTGTTTTGTTGCTGGAAGTACATGCATGGCATCTTGGACACTAGGAGGGGTATAGACCATCTACAAGTGGCTACGGCCAAGAACAAGATCCCTTCAGAGACTGGCCAAACCCAAGTCCTCACCTCAGGGTCCCTTGGCTTCCTTATGCAAGGGAAGCCTTCTCATCACTAATGAGAAGATGACATCCACTACTCATCACTAATGTCTAGTAGGTATCATTCCCTCATTAGCAAGGGTTCCTCAGGAGCAACAGTCACAATCCCTAACTATTTCACTTGATGCTCAGATGCTTTATGGGCATCCAAGGCTATTGACAGAACTAGGCAGCATCTACTCCAAGGAGCTGGCTAAGCCCAGTGGCCTTTTCTCCCATGACTTGGCCCTTGTGGCTTGGTTCCCATGTAGCCTAGTTCAGGTGCCTTTAATAATTATGTTCATGGCTTCTGAAGTTTCAACTGCCTACAGGACATCTTCCTTAAAAATAGCACCAGTCATGGCTGTGAGTGCTGCCCATAATTTTGAAAATCCATCCTAGGGTTACCAGGCCTCTTCTTAAAATCTAAACTTAAAATGAGCTGGACATATTTGGCAAGAGGATTCTGTAGTTATGGACCCATAGGATAGAGAAAAAATGAGGGAAAGCTGGGAGAAGGGGTTTCAAATCCAGTGTATCTGTATTTCATAGACTTCCTTTCCTCCACACACACAAGTGTTCTGTTGTAGTATTTTTAAAGTTTTTCTGTTGACTACAAAGTCAGTTTTGGAATATACCTTCTATACTAGCTTTGACTACTGCCTCAGTGGAAAGCTTTATACTTGGTGTGTGGTTGGGGCCATGAAGGGAACAGTTGTATTTATTGTGTTGTGATATTTTTTTAACATCTTGTGATCTCATGCTAGTTTTTTTTTATTGTTTCTAGAGCCTTTTTGTAGAAACATTAACTCTGAGGCACATTTCTGCATGTCAGTAAAAAATCTGAGTTTGATACACAAGTTTAATATACAAACTGCCTTTCTCATAGTATATACTACTACACATGGCACCTCAAGGCTGTTCTTTATGTTGTTGTCCTCTCTCTAACTGAGCCTCCCTCCTCCTCTTTCCCCGACTTGGGAAACACACTCTATAAACCAGATACTGTTACAAATGGGATGCCACATCTTTTCATTGCATAACTGACGCTGCAAAAGAGCAACCAGAAACATCTCAGGAGGCGGTGTCAGCGACAAGACCCCAACCCCACACCCACTGAGGTTCTCTCAGGAGCCTTAGGTAGGGTGAGGTATCCCCACAAAGGGAACGTCTTGCCATCCTGGTGTTGTCTCCCACTAAGTCGCTGCAAGATAATTCAGTCCATCTGAACTGAATCCAATTCATCCATGAAGCGCCGACATTTTCCCATTAGAACTTTGATGGCTTCACTCACCAGAACCTCAGGGGGCAAGACACCTGTTGACTCCACTGAGACTGTTAATATAAAAATATTTAAGAACTTACGATGCATGTTAGGAATGCAAACAGAAAAAGAGAATACAGAACATCCAGCTTCAGGGGGAAAAAGAAATCCTTTTCCCAGGGGGTGGGATAGGTGTGTGGCTTTCAGTCTACTCCCACACTACTTTTACTCACATATGTAGTGATCCCGTACTCGGGCCAGCCGCACCAACTTCTTAAGGTTTTCATGCCGAAAGATCTCTCGGCTGAAGGTATCCAGACGGGGGTTAGCAACTGTGGCTACTTTTTTTCCTGATAAAATAAACCAGATTACTGGTTCTGTCAGAAGAGGCAAAATTGGTCTAATGAAGCATATTCTAAAAACTCTTAAAAACTGAATTATCTGTGGCCAATAAGTTATAATCGGGTTTCATGAATGTTCCAAAGCAACATGTTATGATAATTACAATCATTAGATACCTGCTATGAACAAGATTATGAACATTTAAGAATATGTTGCAATTAAGAAGTATCTTCAATGTTTCTAAGATGGGGATGTGAGCAACCCATTCTACAGGTACCTTTGACATCTTGCACCTGAATGACACCAGGTGAAAAGCATCGACTCAGTTCCTCAGCTGCTTCCCCCTCTACTGGCTGGAGTAGAGTGATATCTGGCAACAATCTGTAACTAGCTGTGGCTACAGGAGAAAATTTTGCATGGTCTTTGCCTGGAGAAGAAAGGAAAAGATACAGTTAGTTATCAACCCCCTTATCATCCATGCTTCAAGCTATACCATGATACCATTAACATTTCCAACCCCAAAATTTTAGGACCCGCCTCCCCCCCCCCCCAAGACCTAACGTACTAACACCCAATAACCTTTACCAATGCCTTTGACGCAGTGCATGAGTAGGTCAAGCTCTTGGCCAGGACGCAGCTGAGCAATGAGGATGTCATCGTGCACAGGACGAATGGTGCCTTCTGGGAAAACATCAGCTTGGTTTCCCAGGGGTATCCATGTCATGTGTTTTGTGTATACTAAAAGATGAGACAAAAAAGTATGTCAGTTGCTGGGAAAGAATTGAGGGTAAATTTGGAAGGGAAGGGTTACTGAGGGCCTAGATAGCCTCTACAGCCAGTTTTAGCTCTAAATTTATGGTCTAATAATAGTAACACACACTCTTCCAGCTTCACCAAGCATTACTGGATTTACAGCTGCAAAAGACAATCTAGTTCAACCCCTTCATTTTACAGAGGAGAAGACTAGGGCTTAAAAACTAATTTATCTAAGATCATATAAGGGAGCTGGATTTGCACCTTTATTTCCCTGACCCTGTCACCACTCACCTTTGTGATTGAGATAAAGTTCATTGGGATCAGAGGAGTCTTTGGCAGCTTGAGGATTATGGGTACACTTGACCTTCAGCTGAAATTGCAATGTGTCTATCTCAGTACCATCTTCGTCACCTGCACATGAAAGGGCAAGAGTTATTTCATACCCACCCACAACCTCTCCCCTCTACCCCACACAAACCTCTGCTCCCCTACCTTGGTTCCGGTACTCAAAAAGCCGAGGATCAGCACGAATGGGAATAAGTCCCAAACGATGGGCCAGTATCTCATCCTGAACAATGGATGTGTTGTTGTACACGAAGACTTTTTCCACAGCCATAGTTGGAACCTAGATACAGAAAGGATAATGATCCTAAGAACTATATAAAGCACAATAAATCTTCTCTTTCTCTCTACCTAGAAGAAAACACTTTCTGTTTCTAGGTTCTGACTACTTTAAAAAATAAAAATGAAGAAACCATAAGCTACTAGAAGGAAACGTAAAAAGCTGCAAAAAAGTGAGCCTAAGTAGTTCAATATGGATATGACAGGGTGGTTCCTTCCTTTCCGTTTCTCCTCCTTTCTTCCCTGTCTCCACAACATATTGTCACCATCATCCCGCTCCTGCAAGACTAAGTACCGTCACTACCTCAGCTAATAAGATCCTCCGGAAAGCGTTGGCAATGGCAGCATCAATCCCAACCATATCAAATTCCAACGAGCTTTCATCCATGTGCACCACATCCACACGGAATTCCTAAAAAGATGGAGGCGGGGCGCATAAGCTCAGTGAGTAAGGTTCGCCCGCATTCCCTTCTACGGCGCAGGCTGGGTATTCAGCTCATTCGGCTTCCAGGACTCGCCTTCCCCTGGCTTCCGAAAGCCTCCACTTGGCCCCTGTGCAGCCCCCTCGACCTCGCGGGCCCTGTGCCATCTTCACCAGCTCCCCCACAGCACCGTGCCTCCCCTCACCTTCTCGAAACGGCTCTGGTCCCATGTATCATCGTAGCCGCAGTAATTTCCCGGAAAGTCCGTGGTATGAACCTAGAGCACAGAGGTACACGTGAGGCTAGAGGCCGGGACTCTGCCCTCCGTACGGATCCTGGCCCCGTTCGTCATTCGAGCCTTACATTTCGGACCCCGAACTCCCCGAGCACCACGCGGCTCCGCATCTCCTCCACCGCTCCAGAGGCTGCCATCTTAGCACCACGTGACTACCGTGCACCCACAGCGCACGCGTACTAGCCACCTCGCGTCGTTGCCGTGGCGACAATCGAAGCCTAGATCTCGCGAGACAGAATGGACCTGCCGGTTTCCACGTCTACAGCTTCCGGGTGGAGTCGCCTAAACATCCGGTCGTCTTCCTTTTGGAGCATCTTATAGTGGGGAGACGTCTGTCTCCCCCATCCCACCTTCACTCCCTGGAGCTGGCCCTCCCCAACTCCTCCGCGCTGTAGTTGCGCGAGCCCGAGTGACGGGAACCTTCGAGGGACATGGCAAGCCCAGTGGCCCTGGCGGGAGGTACCCGGAATGGGGCCTCCCCCGAGTGGGGGGGCTTCGAGGAGAATATCCAGGTAATGGCCCTAGGACCCCACCCTGCCCCAAGCGTCTCCCTGGACTGGGCGGCCTAGAGGCCGACAGATCTCTCGCGAGGTCATTATGGTTATCGGCCTCTGAGAACGCAGAGTCTCTGTCCATATTTGTGACCTCACCATTCCAATCCCATGCCGGATCCTGGGATTTAGAGTTGGGGGCGTACCTTGGAGACCGTCTTCTGTTTTGCAGAAGAGGAAACAGACCCCGAAAGGGAAAGCGGCTTTCCCAAGGTCACAAAGCTGGGGAAATTCATCTCCACAAGTAACCTGAATCTGCCCCTTAGGTAGCACCTTTTTTTCTTTCTCCAGGTTCCGGTGGAGTTGGAGGCAAAGAACATCTGACTTTAAGCTTGTGACAAAAGCCAGTAGCCAATCAGCAGCATTAACTGAGTGCACCTTGTATTGAGAGAGAGAGGGGAAGGAGTGGGTTGGCCTCAAATTGGCCCACTAAGGAGGATTAATTCACTCCTTCAAGAAATTTTTATGGAGCCTTTACTATCTAGGCAGGGATATTCAAAGAACTTCAGAATTCAGTACTTGCAGTTAAGGAACTGTGATAAATGTCATGGTAGAAGGAAAAACTGACTTCATGAAAGATTCCAGCTAAATAGAGAAAACGTTTTATTTGGGGTGAAGGACAAGGAAGTATATGATATATGTACAAATTAAGTAAATATAAAATAATTTCAAGAGAAAGTAAAGATGGGGGGGAGGAGAAGGTCTGAAGATCAGAAAGCATTTGATGAGAGAAAGCATTTAAACTGGACGTTGAAAGATATCAGCCATGTGGAAGGGACAGCATTCCAGGCCAGAGAATACTTTGACATGGGTGGAAACATACAAAGAATGTATTCTGGAATCTCAGATTTGGTTGGAGTGTAGACCACAGGGAGCAACAACAGAGCATTTGATCTGCTAAGGGAGACTTTGCCTCTGTTTGTTGAGAAGGGGAGGTTTGGGGAGAAAATGTTCCAGGGGAACTCATTCTCTGCTCATTGGAGAAAAAGAAACAGGAGTAGAGAACAAGAAATGAGTTCGTCTGGCTAGAATGTAGAGCCTGAGCCTGAGAAGTCTCAAAATCTTACAGCAAACGGCTAGAGTTGGGAGAGTCTGGAAGATTCATTTAAGATAAAATGGTTATGTGTACCATGCAAAATGCAGAGCACTATCCTAGGCCATAGGGACACAGAGAAAAATGATACAGTCCCCATCCTCACAAAAATTGCATTCTACTGGGGGAGGGAAGGGGGGATGAGGTTAAAAATAGATTTACAAGTTTTGTAAATAAAAAGTAATTCTAAGAGGAAAAGAACTAATCATTAAAGGGAGCAGAAAAAGAATCAAGGAAATGGCACCTCACTTGAGCTTTGAAGGAAACTGGAGGTGTAGCAAGCTGGGGGTAAAGAAGGAGGGCTACCAAACATAAGGCACCATTGTGAAAAAGTTATAGAGGCAAGAGATGGAATGCTGTGGAAAAAGTTAGCAGTCCAGTTTGTTGTTAAAAGAAATATATGAATGGGAATAATATGAAATAAGCCTGGAAAGGAGGGTGGAACCAGATCGTGGAGGACTTGAAATGCCATCTGGGTTTTCTGTACTATTTTTAGGGGCAATAGGACACTTTTGAAGCTATATGTCTATGTCAGTCTGTGCATGCATGCACACTTGTGTACACTCAGAGTCATAACTAGATCTACATTTTAGGAAAGAGGAACACTGTTGTTGAGCTGAATGGACATCAGAAAGATCAGCCTATTACTAAATATTTATTAAGCACTTAGCGCAGCACTGAGGAAGACAGTTCTTGTCCTCAAGGAGCTTACGATCTAATAGAGAAAGACAGCACACCAAAGGAAACTGATAGCAAGAAGAGGCACCTGAGGTGAAATCCCAACGTACTTAGTTGGTGGGAAACAGAAAAGCTGCTGACCCTCACAAGCACACACACCTGTCACCCCTTTAAACAGAAGTCCCAGAGCCCATGGCCCTGCCTTCCAATCATAGGTCCAGTCAGAGGGGTGGAGAGTACTGAGGAGATGTGAATACCAGGCAGATTCATTCTGGTTCAGATACAAACCTTTCCTTTGACCTGACAGGGTGGAGGCTCAGCAGTCATTGACATGGAAAACATGGACGACACATCAGGATCTAGCTTCGAAGATATGGGAGAGCTGCACCAGCGGCTCCGTGAAGAAGAGGTGGATGCTGATGCAGCTGCTGCTGAGGAGGAGGATGGAGAATTCCTGGGAATGAAGGGTTTCAAGGGACAGCTGAGTCGACAAGTGGCTGATCAAGTAAGCAATGCTGAGCTTCTAGTAGACAAAGGAGAAGCAGCGTTCTGTCCAAGCTGTTCTGTTTGTGTCCCCATCTTCAAGCAGGATGTATTATGCCAGATAGACAGGAATATCCCCTATTCTGAAAGATATCTGCAACTTTTTTCATGGAGAAAAAGACAACAGAGCCTAGAGCTAGTTTCTAGAAACCAGAGTAGGATTTCAATAGGTCACCTTCTTTATCTCTTTTTCTCAGATGTGGCAGGCCGGGAAGAGACAGGCCTCCAAGGCCTTCAGCCTCTATGCTAATATCGACATCCTCAGGCCTTACTTTGATGTGGAGCCTGCCCAAGTTCGAAGCAGGTAAGAGTTTTCTTCTTCCTAGCCTGGCTGCTCTCCCTGGCGTGGGCCAGGGTTGTCTCTGCCTCCCTGACCCCCATACACACTCCCCTTGGCCAGGCCCTGGGGGGCCTTTCATTCTACAGGCCTGGGGCCAGGAGTAGAACCCTGCATCTCTCCTCCTTCTTCCTCCCTTTCTATCACAGTCATTAATGTGCTTAGCCTTTCTCCCAACCCCCTAAGATGAACACAACGTGGATGTTAAGAGACTGTAGTGGAAAAAGCACCTTAGTTCAAATCCAGGGTTTTATGCCAAGTGGCTCTGAGATTTGGGGTGTCACTTTATGTTTCTGAGCCTCAGTTTCCTAATTGACAAAATAGAGATAATACTTGCTATGCCTACTTACGGGATTGTTGTGTTTTATAAACTTTAATCATGACTTAAAGGTTTGACCATAGCCTTGAACAAGTCCTTTAGACGCTCAAGTTTTTTTATTCATCCATAAAATGAAAGTGTTGAGCTACATTGTTAACCTTTCGACTCTAAATCCAGTAATCCTAGCAAGGGTGGGGAACCTGTAGCCTTGAGGCCATACATGGCCCCCTAAGTCCTCCAGTTCAGCCCTTTGACTGAATCAAACTTCACAGAACAAATTGTTCTCTCCAGTCAGAGGCACACTTGAGGACCTAGATCAGTGGTTCTCAACCTTCCTAATGCTGTGACCCTTTAATACTCGTATGTAGGCATATCTGCATGTGGGCCGACCTGCCTGGAGATGGATAGAGGAGCGATGTCTCAGTTCCTAAGATCATCAGAAATACATGTTTTCTGATAGTCTTAGGCTACCCTATGACCCCTGTGAAAGGATTATTCAACCCCCAAAGGGGTTGTGACCCACAGGTTGAGAACCGCTGATCTAGAGGAACACATAATGGCCTTGAAGCTGAAGGTTTCCCATTCCTACTCTAGGGGAAAGAGGAAAACATGAGTAACATGTCTCAGTAACATGAGACACTCCCTACCTCCAATAACATGAACACACTTTTTTATGCAGTCCACAATCTCCCAGTCACCCAGCTAGGCCTTTCCAAGATCTCCTTATTTCCCACTGACCCACAATCATCCTCAAAGACCCTCCTGGTGACACAGTGTATAGTAGAAGAAGGAGATCCCTCCAAGAAGAGTTACCCCCAACCCTGCCCTACTCTCGTGCCTCCTGTCTTACAGGCTTCTGGAATCCATGATCCCTGTCAAGATGGTCAGCTTTCCCCAGGTAAATAATCATGATCACTTTGGTCACTCGATGTCCCCAGAAACATTCCCAAGTAGAAAATGATAGCCTAAGAAGGAGCAGTAATTTGAATGTTCTGGAGTTTGAAAAGGCCTGGGCAAAGCCACTGACAGGTGGGAAACCTAGGAAACCTAGCTCAGGACTCAGGGGAAATGGGGCCTGGGGGGGCAGAGGCAGAAGGGCAGCAGTCATTGGAACATCCCCAGCTGAGCCGGTGTCTCCACAGAAAATTGCTGGCGAACTCTATGGGCCTCTCATGCTGGTGTTCACCCTGGTTGCCATCCTCCTCCATGGGATGAAGACGTCCGATACCATTATCGTAAGCAGATGAGGGGGCAGAGGGTAATGGAGGAGCCCTCCAGAGTTGTCCTGTTGAACCCTAGGGCCCGTGCTTGGGTATCATAGACAAAGTGGGAAACACTGGGACAGAGGGTAAATGGCAGCTTCAGGAGAGCTGACTGAGTGGGACTCAGACTCTTGAGGGAAAGGGTGAGGGAGATGGGAGGATGTGGTTAAATCAGTCCTCCCCTTCTTCCCCTACCCCAGCGGGAAGGTACCCTGATGGGCACTGCCATTGGCACCTGCTTTGGCTACTGGCTGGGTGTCTCATCCTTCATTTACTTCTTGGCTTACCTGTGCAATGCCCAGATCACCATGCTCCAGATGCTGGCACTGCTGGTAAGAGGGCCCGATGGGGGGCGGGGATGGCAGCAGACAGAGCAGCCTCTCTAGCACCCCCTTAGCCAGCCCCAAGGTGGAATTGGGAGGTTCCCCAGACCTGCCACCAAATGCCATCTCCTCCTCATCCCTCAGGGCTACGGACTCTTTGGACATTGCATCGTTCTCTTCATCACCTACAACATCCATCTCCATGCCCTCTTCTATCTCTTCTGGCTGTTGGTGGGTGGGCTGTCCACCCTGCGGATGGTGAGCGGGGGTTGGGGGGCTTGAGAGGAAGCCCAAGCATGGACACGACTCAAGTGTGGCTCATGGGTGGGCAGGTTCTCCCCCCACCACCTCCCACCTCAAGCCCACCAAGATCTTGGACGTGGAGAAGGGTCATTCAGCCAAGTGTAAAGACCACCCCCCACCCCGTTCCCAACCCCACCCCCGTCCCCCAGGTGTCCTTCCTGTTCAGTGTTTGACACAGGATGGGCTAGGTTCGCTGAACTGTAACATCTTTTCTGGCTCCAGGTGGCAGTGCTAGTGTCAAGGACAGTGGGGCCCACCCAGCGCCTGCTTCTCTGTGGGACCCTTGCTACCCTGCACATGCTCTTCTTACTCTATTTGCACTTCGCCTACCACAAAGTTGTGGAGGGTAAGTCATGGGGGGGGAAGGGGGATTGCTTATCAGCTGCCTTTTCTAGTTTAGCTCCAGAACAGGAGGGGGAGGAGGGAGGAGGCTCCTGCCCTGTCTCCTCCCCTCATGCTCCTCCTTCACTTCCTGAGGCTGTCTCTGGAAGAATTCTGGGAACAATCAATAGGCATTTATGGAGGATCATCATCTCCTCTCTAGGCTAGGTTAGGTGCAGTGCTGCCCCAGTGCAGGAGACATTAATAAATCTCCTAGATCAGCGGTTCTCAACCTTCCTAATACCGCGACCCTTTAATACTCATATGTGGGTGTATCTGCATGTGGGCAGACCTGCCTGGAGACAATAGAGGAGCTGTGTCTCAGTTCCTAAGACCATCGGAAATATGTGTTTTCCGATGGTCTTAGGCCACCCCTGTGAAAGAGTCATCTCGGCCCACAGGTTGAGAACTGCTGTCCTAGAGGGTTCAAGTATACTGGGACTTTCAGAAAAGATTCCCCAGAGTTCCCAGGATGACCTTCAGGGTCCAGGGAGAGATTCATAGTGGGGGGTACCTCAGTACCCAGTCTAAGCCAGGTAGAAGAAGTTCCCTGCTCTTTCCCAGTATTCATCTCCTTTCTTCCTTCTCTCAGGGATCCTGGACACCCTTGAGGGACCCAACATTCCCCCCATCCAGAGAGTCCCCCGGGACATTCCTGTTGCTGGGCTTCCTATCGCTGTGCTCAATGCCACAGCCAAAGCTGTTGCCCTGACTCTGCAGCCACACTGACCCCATCCTGGTCCTCTCCATTATCCCCTTCACTCGAGGTCCACTTGCTGATCCCCACAGCATCGTGGGGAAGAGGATTAAAGGACAGTGTTGGTGACCTGTGTGTTTTTGATGGGGGCTGGGGCTTCTGTGGAGCTGTTGGTTTCCCCACAAATATTCCTGCATCTCTTCTCAGCTTCTGAAGAGTATGTAGCCCAGAGCTCCTTGCTCAGGATCAGGGCTGCCCTTCCGGGACAGAAAGTATGTTGGGCCCTCTGGGTCCCCCTCACCATCTTCACCCCTTTTCATATCTCTGTACCATCTTGCTAATTATAGACTTGGTAATTAAAAGATTAATTAGGATCTGGAAGTTCAGCTACTATTCCAATGGCCCGTCCTGCCATCCCCACTTTCTTCTGGTAATGGTTATAAAATATGCCCATCTTTTCAGCCAGGCATATTAATTTTTGTGGTGGGGAAGAGGGTGTGGAGGTTGGAGGAGCTGGGGTACAGTGCCTAGAGAACAGTGAGTAAATGTGTAAACTCACTGGAGTCAGAAGACCGAGAAGCAACAGCAGGATAGAAACAAGGTTCAGCTAGTTGGACCAATAGACAGACCCAAAGCAGGATGGCAATGTCTTATACACTTGACACTGGCAGAATTTTCCAAAACAAGTTGTTTCCTGTGCGTTCAGCATGGAAGTAGACCTAACCTTTGCCAGCACATGCCCTACTTCGGTGCATGCAGAGACACCCAGACTTTCACTTTCCAGCCCACCTAGCCCACACTCTAAATCTGCATCGTTATTGGAAAACCTACTGTATGTGACTACTGCATTTGGGCACAGTCTATAGGATAATTTTTGCTAGAATTCTTCCATTTACCCTTAATAGCTTAAAACTTCACCAAGACAGTTTCTCCATGGATAAAGGGCAGTGTACTACGTGCAGGATTGAAACAATTGAAGTTACTATGGGAGTTGAAGAGAGGAGAAAATCAGGTGTGGGGGATTTTTGGTTTTCCTTGAGTATAAGCTAGACTTTTTCCTGCATTCTCTAGCCCAAAACCTTTGAGAGATGGGGTCCAAAACACATCTTAACTTTAAAGTGGCCCTGGGTGGAGAAGACAGTTACTAATGTCTACATTGCTGAGATTTTGAGCAAGCAAACTATTATGTTCTGCTCTGTAGTCCTTCCTTAGCCTCTTCAATACTATCTCATGTTCAGAAACATGGATGCTATACTGACTCTGGGCTTCCCATTTACTGTTAGGGAAGCCAGCCAGAAAGGATTCCCTCGCTGGGTTTTCCCACTTCTGCATTTTTTCTGGGGAATAATGGTAACAACAGTTGATGCTTCTATGTTGCTTCCAGTTACAAAGCACCATTACATTTGAGCCCCATGATACTGACCACAGTTAGAAGATACATGGTAAGGCTATGGTACTGATGAAATGGGTTCAGTGAAAGGATATGCAGGAGTAAGCATCTATTTAGTTCATACTAAGTGCCTGGCACTGTGTTAAGTACTTTACAAGTACTTGGGGAAACAGGTTAAATGGCTTGCCCTGGATCACACAGCTAGTGTCTTTAGGCCGAATTTTAACTTGACTGTTGCTGATTCTAGGCCCAGAGCTCTATCTACTGTGTAACTAGCTGCTTCTAGGGCTAGGAAGTGCTTCCAGGGTCTCCACCCATGCTTTTTGGTTCGGTGAATAAAGTTCAGGGCCTGGAGCCGGAAAGACTTTCTGAGTTCAAGTCTAGGCTCAGACTTATGAGTTGTGTGACCTTGAGCAAGTCACTTAACCCTGCTTGCCTCAGCCGCCTCATCTATAAAATGAGCTGGAGAAGGAAATGGCCAGCCACTCTAGTATCTCTGCCAAGAAAACCCTTAATGGGGTTATGAAGACGACACGATTGAACAACACCTGCTGCCTGGGTTTTGGGGTACTCGGGTTTTCTCTGGTCCCCACCTTCGTCCTTACTACTTCCCTTATCCCATGGTTTCACTGGGGCCTTCCTCCAAGCTCAGACCCAGAAGGCCCTTGAGGAGGGCGGTGCTCTGTAGCAAACGCCTGGCCAGCCGGGGAAGGAGGACATCTGCCTCCCCCCGCCCCCACCACCGCCTGGCACAAGTCTGCAGCTTGTCGGGGGCCGCGGGGTACTGGGTAATCCGACGAGGCCCAAGGAATCCCCACGCACGAGGCGCTGCACGTCATTGCGGCGGGGACAGAAAAAGGCGGGGCAAAGAAGAGCAGCGCTGCTGGGGAGGAGGAGTCAAGGGAAGGCGGGGACGAATTAAAGAGCCTGGGGAAGGATGACGGGGTCGGGAAACCCGAGTGAGCCAAACAGCTAGGAAGAGGAGGCACCGGGCTCAGGGTGTGGAGACCGTGTGTTGCAGACCCTTGGACCGCCTCCACACATACACACAGGGCTCGCCCCCATCATAGTCCTCCCCGAGCGTCCGTCCAGTCCAGGTCAACGCCCCTTGGTGACTCTAGTTCTGTCCGCGGGGAGCGGACTCTGCTAGCAATCTCGCTTCCCAGCTTTAACCCCGCGATTCCCGGAGGGGAGGAGGTGGGGTTGCCCGCCCATGCTCGCTGCCCCCGCTCCTGAGTCCCTCTCGCCTGGATGGACTGACAGTGGGGCTGACCCGAGCCCCTTCCTCGGCCGGCTCCTGCTAAGCCGCGGGCCTGTCGGTGGAGTGAGCATTGGATTGGGAGAGGGCGGGGCGAAAGGCCGTGACGCGACCGTTGCCGTGGAAACTGGCCGCCCTCCTCGGCAAAGCCGGCGGAGCCCCAGGCCGGAGCCGAAGCCGAGCCCGAGCCGCATCTCTCCGCAGCGGGGCCCTGCGGTTGCGGCCCCAGGGGCGGTAACCAGCGTTCGCCCGGCCCCAGGGAGGCAGGGAGAGAAGGCTTCGAGGAGGGGGAGCAGGTGAAGGAGGAAGCCCCGGGGCACGTGCTCCGTCCGGGCCAGGCCCGCCTGGGTCCCGGGCCACGCGCCATGAGCGGAGGCCCCGGAGCCGGCACCGCCGCCGCCCGCTGCGCGGGGCCCGGGGCTCAGGACTCCCAGGACGCCTGTGCCCGGACCCCGCCCGCACGAGCCGGGCCGCAGCGCCGCCTCTAGCCGAGCGGCGGAGCCCCGGGCGGGGGCCCGCAGGCACGGAGCGCACGGCCCGCCGCGCGCCCGCGCGCACAGCCGGGTGCCCAGCTCCTCGCCCCCGGCGGCCCTCGCGGGCAGGCCCCACGGCGGTGACGATGCTGCCCAGCTCCATCCAGATCTCCGGGGAGCCGCTGTCGAGCGCCGAGGTGCGGGACATCTGCCGCGGCCTGCGGGACAACGCCGTGCGCCTGCTGTCCCTGCGCGGCTGCCGCCTCTGCGACCGCGACTTCGCCCGTATCTGCCGCGCCCTGGCCGGAGCCTCTTCCCTGGCGCAGCTGAACCTCAACCTGGGCGTCGTGTCCAGCCCCGGGCGCGTCAAGCAGCTGGCCGAAGCCCTGAGGGTCAACCGCTCCGTCCAGTCCCTCTTGTGAGTCCCCAGGGGCAGGCTGGGGAAGGGGATGGGTGGGCAGGGGGCCACACCCCAGAACCTCACCCCATCTCCTGTGGGTCATCCCCCCATTCGTACTCCCAGGCACCGCCCGATTTAAGGCACACAGGTTCACCCTTTCTTGGCTGTGACCCGCCTAACCTAATCCCTTCCCCCCAGACGCAGGAGGACCCCCAAACTTCACCCTCATACACTTGTCAATTCTTATCCCCCTCCCAGAGACACTCTCTAATCTCCCCTCCCTCCCCCCTACGCTGTTATTCTGACTCTCCCATTTAATAATACCTTTGTGACCTTGGGCAAAATTCACTTCTTTCTGGGTTTCAGATTCCTCATTTATAAAATGAAGAAGGAGGCCTAGATTGGTCCCTTAAGGTTCTTTCTAGCTAAGAATGTTATCAACTGTGGAAACTCATCCCCACCCTCACTTCCTAAATATCCACATCATTCCCCCAAAGTGGAATGCTCCTGTAATAGTCCTCTCAGAAACGATCTCTCCTGTAATTTTCCGTTAGAAGTCAAAATCTGCCCCCTCCAACTGATCTCTTTTGTTCCCTTTCTGAACCAGGATATCCCCTTGCAATTACTAGCCTCCTTTTTAGGGGAAGGTTCTCCCTAACTTCCCACTGAAGGTCTAATTAATATTCCCCATAACTTCATTTCAAACCCCTCACCCCTCCTGAGCTTTAACACCTCCTAATGTTCTTCCTGAGATGAAAACCCAATTTCCTGACTGAATATTCATTCAATAGCCCCTCTTCCCATGCAGGATGCTCACCCAAATCCCTATGCCCTAAATTCTAAACACATACCTTTAACCTCCCTTCCAAGGATGGCGCGCGCGCACACACACACACACACACACACACACACACACACACACACACACACACACACTCTCACACTCTCTCTCTCCCCCTCCCCCACAGGCCCAGAGCTTTCCACTTTTCTTCCACCAATCCCTGTCCTCTCAGACTGAGCTTTCTCCCAAAACTTGATTCTTCCACAGCCGTACCCCCTGCCACATAAAGACCTGAACCCACTTCCACTTTGACCTTGGAGTTCTCCTGTCTCCCAGGCCACTCTGTGATGCTTTGGCTAGCTATATGTGATTTTCTTCCACCCTCCTCTCCAAACTCCCACCCCCCACCCCCCACCCCCATTTACAGAGAGCTCTCACCCTAGGGTACAAAAGCAAGACAGCTCTTCATGTAGAGAGGCTGGTACCTGATGATAGCAATGACCACCACCCCACTGTTCTCCCCACTCCCAGCCTTCATGGGAGCCCCTTGACAGATGCTGGACTGGCCCTGCTCAACCCTGCCCTGGCTCTGCACCCTGCCCTTGTGGCCCTAGACTTAGGTGACTGCATGCTGGGGGATGAAGCCATCAACCTCATCTGTGGTCTCCTGCCCCCTGATGGGGCTAAGTCAGGTGAGCAGGGCAGTGCTGAGGGTCATGACCAAAGGGGCCAGGGAATTAGGTGGGCCTGGGCCCAGGCTGGGCCTCTGTTTGCTTCTCCCAAGACTGTCCTGGTTCCTTTTACAGTAGTTGTATTAGTCCCGCTTCTGAGGGTGGGAGGTTTACCCTGCTTAGGGGATGGAGTACAGATTACAGAGCCTTACACATTTAGGGGATGGGCTATCTGAAGTCACTCTTGGTCCCCTGAGGGGACTGGATTCTTCGAAATGCCCTAAGTACAACAGTTATGAACCAAGGGGGTAAAGAATGAATGGGGATCACACACCCCCTAAGCTGTGAACTGGCTCCAAATCCTGGTAGAAGAGCAGTTGCCCTGGGTTTTTGGAGGGGTGGGAAAGGAGGAAATGAGGTGAAGTCACACATCTAGATGAGTAGCAGCGGCTTTCATCAGGTCTCTGACTGCAGCCTGGAAAATGGACTCAGGTGTCACAAACCTCACCACCATCGACTTCTCCCTCCCACCAGGCCTTAAGGAACTGACCCTGAGTGCCAACCCTGGAATCACCCCCAAGGGCTGGAGCAGACTTGCCATCGCTGTGGCCCACAGCTCCCAGGTCCGAGTCCTCAATCTGGACTACAACCCTCTGGGTGAGGCACAAGGAAACCCCTTGCCCCCAACAGGGAATTGGAATGCAAAGTGTGAGAAGGGGCTGGGGGGGGTGGGGGGGGCAGGTGGAAATACTGCTTCTCAATTTCCTGATCAACGTCAAGGGAGCATTACTTAAGCAATCCTAGAGTCCTTGTAAGGTCCTGGGTGCTGGACAAGTGGGGGAGATGCTAGAGGGGGCAGTAATTCTCTATATACTATCCCCTCCACACACACACACACACACACACACACACACACACACACACACACACACACATCCACCAATACCAGCCTCTGCCCACCAATCATAGCTATCTTCCCCTGATGACCCAGCCAATCACCAACCTTACTTAGCAGGGGAGGTAGGGCATATGGTGGTTGCTAGGGCAGCAGAAGATGCTGAGAGATGGGAAGGGACAGTAAGTTCTCCTTGAATGTCTCCCTCCAGGTGACCATGTGGCAGGGATGTTGGCTGTGGCTGTGGCCTCCAGTCGCACCCTCGAGGTTCTGGACTTGGAAGGTACTGGCCTGACCAACCAGTCGGCCCAGGTGAGGAGCCCAGGAGCTAGGCACACTGACTCAGGCCATCATGTGCAGAACTCTGGGCTGAGCACTAGAGGAAATAAAAAAGCCTAGAAAACACAGAATGGATACAACACTCTCCTGTACCTTCCTTGTGCCTCCAGAAGGGATAAGAAACACAGTTAAAAAAAAAACTTTAGGATTTACAGCCAGGAATCTTGAAGATATCCTAGTCCAGGGGTGGGGAGATTTATTCTGTGAAGTTTGGATTCAAAGGACCACATGTGGCCTCGAGGCTGCAGGTTCCCTACCCCTGTCCTAGTCTCACCCCTTCCTATTCTAATTGAGGAAGTTCAAGCCCAGAGAGGGCAGATAAAGCTTGTCCAAGGTTGCACCGACTCTTACTCTGGGGCCCTCTTCAGTCTATCAACATCTTATGGAAATCCAGTATTCCATGAGTGCCCGAAGCAAAGCACATTGCTAGAAGCTGCCACATAAACGTAAGAGTGGTCCTTTACCATCTCCAACCATCTGGCACTTCCCCACCTTGTGAATCATATCTTGCCTGATGCTACTGGGGCCACCTTCTTCCTAAAATCAGTCTGGGGTCACTGTGGGGGAGGAAGATGTAGAGAGATCAGGAGAGTCCCAGGCTTGCCTAAGAGTTTTATGTGCTGCAGGAATAGGATTGAAACATTTGCTATGGGTAGGAGATTGGTGTCTGTACCTCACTAATCCCTCCTGCTTCCATCCTCCTCCCACAAATCACCCCCAGACCCTTCTGGACATGGTGGAGAATTATCCCACAGCTTTGCGGAGCCTGGTGTTAACTGAGAACAGTATCAGCCCCGAGCTGCAGCAGCAGATCTGTGACCTGCTCTCAGAAGGTGAAGAGGAGGAGGAGGCGGTAGCTGCAGCGGGAGATGGTGGCCGGGTCCAGGACAGGGATAGAGAAGGGGCGCTCGATGCTCGCCAGAGGGGCGGATCCTGGATCTGCCCCAACGGTAAGAGCCAGAATCTGGGTACAGCAAGGGACGGGAAAAGTGAAATGTAAGAAATCGGCCCTGCAATTCTGTGTGTTTACCACTCCACACGTGGCAAGCTAAGGGACAACTTGCCCCAAGCTAGACTTTGTGTTCCATACCCCCTGGCTCTGAATAATTTCGACAACCTTTTTTTTTTTTTTTTTTTTAACCCTTTCTGCAGATCCTGGCTCCCAGATGGTACTGATGACTTCAGGACTGGGAGATAGTCTGTTGGCTGAGACTGAGATGTGAATCCTGCAACTCCACCCCCCACCCCCACCCCTAGCCTCTTTGTACCCTTGTGTGTGTGTCCTCCTGTGTGTACATATCTACACATGCCATTGTGAGCAGGGCAAAGCCCCAGGGTCTCAGGAGGGGTGGTACCCAGGGCTCTGGTAGCCCCCTGGCCGCAGGGTGGGCAGGTGGGTGGCTCTGGTAGCTGTGATTGACTAAAAGGCCTTGTGGTGGCACTTGTTCCCAGGGCAATACCCCTAGCTGCATTAGCAGCTCTGGCTGCAGCCCGCTGGCTCGGTAGATTTTATAAACTCCACAAACTGGTGTGTGGTTATGGTCACTGGGGGTGGGTGGGAGAGATTGAGAAGGACGCCAGAGAAATGATGACAGCAGCCAACAGTCAATCTGCATCCCAAGAGCTACTGAAGAGCCCAAATGTCACCACTAGAGGGCAGTGCTGCTCAACGGCAGCCCTGGTGCTCATTTTAATCCTTTCGGGTCACATTTCTGTAGCCTAGAGTTACTAAACTTTTACACACATTTAATCTTGACAACAATTAAAAAAAAAAAGACAACATTGTAGGGAGATAGAGTGTTAACCTCATAAAACTAAGTAAGAAGCTAACTCCCCCACGATCACAGTAGTCGGTCATCTCGGTTAAAATTCACTTACTACCTCCGGGGACCCTGGTGGGCAAGTCAGTTTCAATTGTGGAATGAAGGGGCTCAACTAAAAGCCTTCTGAGGTCCTGTCAAGCTCTAAATCTGATCCCAGTTGGCAGGACCCAGGTCTCAGCAGCATTCTAGCGTTTCCTTCTACATTGTGTTGACTGCCCTCTTCATCCACACCCAAAGACAATGTTTGTAAAAGGGTTGACACCATAGATCATATGACTGCACAAAGTGAGGCCCATCATCAAAGGATGAATGAATGGCCTTATCCCTGATAGTGGGATGTCCTAAAGAAAAGAGGCCACGATGCCACCCACTCTCTAACAATGTTTCAGATGGCTCACCCTAGCGCTGGTTTGCAGCCTCTTCCTCTACTTAACCTTTACCAAAACAGCCCTGAAGCTTAGGCAGCTGAGAAACTAGGGTAGACATGTGTCCCAAGTAGGAAAGTTGTCAAGCTCAGGAAGAATGGCAAGAATGGCTCAATGCTAGGTCAAGGTCCCTTGCCTGTCTATATTAGCCAGAGGTGCAAGGCTGGGGAAGCCTTAGGCAGGAGGTAAGTTTACATCCCATGAGGAGGGGGCTCCGAGGGTCACCAATAGTATCAGGGGATTTGAGGTGGGAAATACCATCATCAAATCTTAAGTGCCTTCAGACACACCTTTGGTCTGACTGAACCACCAAGCAGGAACAAGTCTGGAGGATCAAGTAGTACAGATGACACAATGCTACCGATAAAATAGTTTATTTCTGATTTTAAAATAGACTCATCAATGTGAAAACTTCCCCAAAGCTGAGAGTAACAGTCTAGAGCCAAAGGAGGGGAGGGGCACCTCTAGTCTTCCCCTGGATCTAGGGCCAGACCAGGCAGATTTCTCTCCACTCCACTGTCCCCAAGGAGACAGAAAGCCCTAAGCCATCCTCCTTTCATCCTTACTCCCAAAGGGTCAACTCCATTGGAAGGGCCTGTAGCAATAGCCCCTGTCATGGAAAGGGTTCCAGGTAATAAGTAAATAGAAACTTGGGGTTCAAAGACAACGCCTTCCCCCCCCAAAATAAACTCCCTTAAGGGAGTAGACTTGGGGGCAAATACTGACAGAACCTTCCCCACTCCCTCCCCCAACCCAACGCTACTCAAACACCCAGTGCAGACCAAAATGTGGGATGGTCAAGGTTTGGGAAAAGATATGGTGTCCTGTGCTCAGCACAGATCAGTAAGGGCCATATAGGGACAGCCATTTGGTGTCCCAGTTTTAGAAATGGCCAAGCTCAAGTTGGGTGAAGGGACTGATTCAATGCTGCATCCAAGGTCAAGGTCCCTCCTTTTCAATGGCATGAACTGGCTGGTCCAAGGAGCAGAGGGTTGGGGAACCTGAGTTTAGAGTGAGTAAGCAAGATGCCTCAGTATCCCCCATGCAGTAACAACCTGGTGGTGTGTGTGGTTACAGGGAAGGGGAGTAGGTGTTAGCAGGGAGAAGGGGTGATGAGGGCCTAGTTAAGCAAGTTGCCCTGTTCCTGGGCCTGGGTCAGACTGTCCTTTCGGTGTAAATGGTGCACACCCATCCGCTTGGGGCTTCTCTGGGGACGGTTAGAGGCCAATCGAATCCTCCCCTCCCCAGGAGGAGTACCTGACCCTTCCGCTCCCTCCTCAGGAAGCAGTTTCTGGCGCTCCTCTGTGGGGCTCAGGGGCAGGTTCAATTCATCATCATCCCTGGATGGGGGTGGGCTGGGAAAAGGCAAGAGTCGACACCCCTCACCAACTGGAGAGGAGGGCACGGGGCCAGTGTCCTCATTATCTGAGGTGCTGCCAGCAAGATTGCGCAAATCTGGAAGTGCATCACGCCCAAAGGCTGTACGTTGGGTCAGAGGGGCAGGAGGAGGTGCCCGATCCACAAATGCTCGCTGCCAGCTGGCCAACAGCAGATCCTCTTCAGAGCTGGCTGAGCTGGCCACAGCACTAGGTACAGAGGGCGGACTGGCAAGTGGTCGAGGTGAAGCCTGGGTGGAGGCAGGGCTACTAGGGCTGAGTCGAGCTCGATCAGACCCCTCCTCCACTAGGCTTAGAGAGATGGCCTGTCGGGTGGCATAGGTACAATTGGGCAGAGGGCTATTCCTGGGGATTCGCACTTTGTCCTCGGAGAATTCAATCACTTTTCGACCTGGGTACAAGGGGTGTGGGGGTGATGGAGTAGGGTAAGGGCTCAGTTTCTCACAGGGTGGCAATGGCAGCTCTTCCTCTGATGAGCCCTGAGTACTGCCTGGTGGGCAGCACTCCCCATTGGCTTGAGAGGTGGGACTCCTTGGAGCTGTGGGACTGGCAGGATTGCCCAGAGTCCCCTCACTCATGTCCACGTGCACAAAGACATCCTCAGCAACAGGGCGTCCAGCACTGCCAGACTGTGCAGAGTTGAGCAGGAGTGACTCTGGCTTTTCCAGTACTCGAGCAATGACTGAGGTGGGCACCACAGCTCCTGGGGCCAGGCTAGGGGCAGGGCTAGGGCCAGGGGCATCCTGTGTGCTGTGTAAGTGCTTGCTAACCATGTCCTGAAGTTCACAGGGCAGCTGCATAGGAAAGATACATAGAAGTGAGTGGAATAACTAATGCTACTGGAACATGATCCCACTTCTAACCCTGGGTGACACCTCTAAATCAACCTTTGTCCCCAGATGGGGATTCCTGAGTTCCTAAATCCAGAACAATCTTAAGGAAATCAGGAGTGACCCCTCCAGGATCTCCCCCTGCTTTAACTACACCCTCATACTTTTAGCCTGGGGCAGTCCTAGGGTCTTCAGTAGTCAGCCCTACTTGGAGGAATACTGGCACACTCTCCTTACCTTGTGTCCCCAAGGCTTTGTCCCTGTCAAAGAGCTCTCTCCACATTCCCCCTCCTCTTTGCTTGGAGACCTGGAGTTCAATCCTCTCCCTGCTCCCCCCCATCTGCCTGTGCTCAGGAAATGGTAATAGATCCCTTACTTCCAATAAAGGCGGAGGACATCAACCAGAGAGAGAATCCACAGAGTACAGAGGGGATAGGCAGAAAAGGAAAGTGGGAAAGCAGAAGGAAGTACAAGTGAGAATCAGAGAAGAGGCTGGGGGAGGTAAAAGGGGTCACACTCACATCAGCAAACTTATGGTTTCGGAAGTGGGACTTGTTGCACTTAAGCAGCTGCACAGCCAGGTTACAGTCCTGCCGGTAGCGCTCCTAGAGGGAAAGCACTAAGACTGGTGCCCACCCTGTGCCCAGCACAGGGGCTACAAGGAGGATGGGATTCCCTTTCCAGAAGGCACTGACTTCATGGCCTCCACAGCCAGAGCTCATGCCGCCCACCCTACCAGCCAGGGAAAATGGCACATGTGCCCACAAGGAACCTACATTGAGCTCTTCTAGCTTGTTAATGGTAGTCTTAGCATCCAAAAGTTTGTTGGTCAGCTCGACAATCTCCCAGTCCAAGGTTTTCCGGTCCATCTCAGCCTTCTTAATCTAAAGTAAGAGATTAAGTAGCCTCAGCCTAATATTGACTGACACCTCAAATCACTCCCCCCCCCCAACAGATATGGGATAGCCACAGGAGCTGGGACAGCTAAGGTAGACAAGACAGACAGACGGATGGATGTACAGAGGGAACCAGGGGCCTCTCTCCTGCTCTCTAAGCTGGCTAAACGGCAAGGGTAGGGATGGGAGGGGGTGTGGGCTCTCTACCACCTTCCACATAAAAGAGCTGGTAGAAGTGTCTCTGAACTACCATACCTCTGTGCAACTCAAAGGACTTCTCATGGGCATTAGCTCGGGGAGTGGGGGGCCTGAAGGGGAAGGGGCAAGATGAGAGCAGCTGACATCAGCTATTCAGAGGCAGGGACCTTCCAAACACAGGCTTGACTGTCCTGTGCCCCGGAATGGGGAGGGAGGGGATGGAGGGGCAAGCAGTGAAGGTGGCCCTAAGAGGTAGCCTGATACTTCTGTAGCACTGGCAAGACTGATGGCAACTCCAGGAGATGGAAATGAGAGGAACACATATTCAGGGTACCCCTCAACGCTCCAGCCCCTCTGCTGCAGAAGCCACTCAGTCATCTCTGTGGAATGCAGCAGGGAGGACACTGTCCAACACTGGCATCACTTAGTTCCCCAAGAGCCACCTAACAAGGCTCCCTGGCCCTCCAAAGCTCCTGAGAGAAGAGGGTACCCACGGCCAATGCTTGAGGAAGAGGACAGGGCCTGGAACAGGGATAAAGAGGAGGGACAGAATAGGGCACTAGTGATGGAGCAAAGGGTACGGGTAATTGGCCAGGGTCCCAGGGGGTCCCAGGGCAAGGCCAAGGTACAAGAGAGAAAAAACAAACTCAGACGCAACTGCAAAAATCCAGCTGTGGCTAAGAGAGGCCTGAGAGGAGAGCGCAGCAGCAGCAGTGGCGGCATGGGGGAAGGGAAGACGAGGAGAAAAGAGAAACAGCCGTGAGCATTAGGACAGTCCTGACTCAGACAACACATTGTGGCCCCCCACCCTTCCTCCTTCTCCTCCCCCAGCTCCTGACCTCCTCCCACCACTGCTCCCAAGTCCCTGAGAGCACAGAGTTCTCCCCAGGGGTCTTAGGGCACCCTGCCCTCTGGTGGACTCGGTGCCCTTGAGGTACCCTTTGTGGCCAGTTACCAATGTGTGCAACTTGTCTTCCAGCTCCTGGTTGTTCCTTTGTGACGCTGTGTAGCTATTCTGTAACCTACACACATGAAAAGAGAAGCAGGGCTAGCACTCGGCAAGCAGGGCCACAACCCTGTCTGTCCCATCCCATTCCATCCCATGCCATACTCGGTGCCACCTCAGCCCCACTCTCACCGTCGGAACTTGTCCTTGAATTTGTCCAGTTCTTCTCGGCTCTGACCCAGCTCTAGCTCCAAATAGTCCTGTCCGATCTCCAGCTCCCGCTCCAGCGCCTCTGTCCGGCTGGTTGCTGAGGCCAGGCGCCGTCGCAGCTCCTCGTTCTCCTGCTGCAGGAGCCTAGATGGGGAACAGGTGAGCACCCAGGATCAGAAGAGGACAGGCACATGAAAGGAGGAAGAGACTGAGGCCTCAAGCCTAAACTGTCCTCTCTGCTGCCAAAGGGACCCTTAGCCAAACTGCTGCTTCTCCTTCTGCCAGGGATGAGGTGTTGCATGAGGAGAGTCCTAAGAACTCAGCTGAGAAGCAGGGAAAGGCAAAGCAGGAATGAGAAGAAAAAGAGGAAAGGAGGAGGAGGGGTCAGATTCTACACCTTCTTTCTGTCTCTGGCTACCATCCAGACTAATGGGGCCTCCAGGTACAGTCTTCTCTATTATTCATTTAAAAATCCAGCATAGGCACCCAAAAGAAGAGTGTCCTCAGCATAAGGACCAATAGCACTAGGTCACCTCCCTCTGCCCAGTAGTGTCCTTCCCACAGAGGCAGAGAGGAGGTAGAAATGACGAGATGAAGATTCTATCTCTCTCCTCAGAACCAAAAGCCAGGATAAAGGGGCTGATAGGGAATAATTCAATTAAAATTATCAAATGCCTCTGATGCTCAAAGTATTAGTCATAAAAATGAAAGAGGGGGGCAGATAAAATAATCATGATGAGGGGCTGGAAGGACATCACTTACTTCATCCTCTCCGAGTCTGTCAGGGACGCCTGCGCACAAAAGAAAAGAGGCCAAAGGCTCAGCTCTGAACCTGCTCCTGCTCACCCTATCCTCTATCTTTAACTTTAACGTGGCCAGCCAGGAAGACATGGGTCACCCACCCCTGCTCTGACCACCAGGAGATGGCCATGTTCACTTCCCCATCTTTGCTTCTCCTCTAACCCCAGAGGCCAGCAACACAGAGACCCTTCCAAACATGCTGACCTCGGAACTTCCTTCATCCAGCCCTGCATAAAGACGTATCCCATCCCCCACCCCATACAAACAGTGATAAGAGTGCTCTAAGCCAGCTGGTACCCTGACGAAGGGGAAGGAGCAATCATTGTTGGTGACTATGGAGCAAACATGGGATGTTGAGAAAGTGCCTTGAGCCTCCCTTGCACACACTTCTAACACAGGGCTCAGAGAAAAGAAGAAACTGAGATGCCTCATCTCCCAAGCCAGTGTGGCTGCACTAAAACTTGGGTCCTAAGCATGGGGGGAGTGAACAGGAGGAAAGAGGCCAGGTCATAATGGAGGGAATTTCCTATACCCAAAGCGAAGGGAAGATAAGTCCTTGGGGAAGAGGAAGCCTCCGAGATTGTTCAGCACAGTAGCAGGAAGGAATACTGAACTCTGGGGCAAAAATGTTTGGGGAAACATGTATTGAGGGCTCAACTGCAGCTCTAAACACCATGATCCTCTATAGAAACCCACTAACAAACATATTAGTTCATCTTGAAAGTATTCTTCTTAGTAGAACCACTTTATTTTTAACTTGTGTTATGGCCAGAATTTAATATTCCTACAACTAACTTACTCTTGTGGCTACTGTAGCTCTTTAGAATAAAGTTTACATTACCATCCCATTCAAAATACACAATCATTTCTCAAAGGAGATTATACCTAGCATTTCTACAGGAGGATCATATCTGCCACTGAGGTTCAGGCTGGCTCAGGTCTTCCCCTGAAGTACTGAGGTCACTTCTAAGCCACAGCCCTCCAAGGTAGCTCTTGACACTGCCTTTGTTCAAGCCCAAAACAACATCTTTTCTCTCCTGGACAGTCCAGGAACCTAGTACTTTGTGCTAAGGCCCCTTTGCCTTCCCTGGGGACTGTCTATGTAGGATCACCTTTCCTGAGCCAACTCAAACTCCCTAGAGGCTTCAGAATCCCCTTGAGTAGGCTCCACTCCTGGGCAAGCTGCTTGAACACCAGCAAATACTGTGGGGCAGAGCACACCCTGAAGCATCATCATCCACTCCAGGGCCTCTCCTACTACTTCCTTCTTAGATCAAGAGAAGTCAAGGCAGTGAAAGTGCTGGCTGACTGCCCAGGACTCTATACCTGCCAGTGTCCACTGAAGCTAGGTTACCTGGCATTCAACTATGCTGACCTCCTGCTGAGCCCATGGAGCAGACAGCTCAGGCCGCAGCTCCCGGTGCTGTGGTGGTGCCTTGCGATATGGCTTCTTAGAAGGGGCTGCACTGGTCATCCTGGGAGAGGTAAGACACCTTAACCTTCTGGAGGGAGCTGAGGTAGAGGGAGAAGAGGGGAACATAGAGAAATGCTCAGTTACTGCTTGAAGGAGTCAAATGAGGATGTAGGCTCTTCATGAAAAAGGCAGTAGGGGGGCAGGGGTAGGGGGACTCCAAAACAGCATCCCCTCCCCCAACCCCCCCATACCTAGTTACCTAGAAGGTTCCTTAGGAAAGGTTTCTGGCAGAGAAGCTGATTGTCTGGCTCCAGAAATCAGATAAGTGGGGGAAAGATGAGATGTAGTCTGGTAGCCAGGGGGCCCAGTACTAGAGTCAAGAAAAGCTGAGTCCAAATCGTGATTCTGGCACTTAGCTGCTGTGTGCCCTTGGGCAAGCCACTTAACCTCTCTTGGCCTCAGTTTCTTCATCTGTAAAATGGGGATAACAACATCCCCTACCTAACAGTGTGATTGTAAGGGTCTAATTAAATACTATATGTAAAATTACAAACCCTAAAGCACTATGTAAATGCTAGCTATTAGTTATTATTATTCTTATTAGACCCAGACCCATCTCAGCAAATGCCAAATTGGAAGAAATGAGGATGCTGATGCTGATGAGAAGGAATGCTGCAGTGTCTTACAATATAGCTGTTACAGAAGAAGCGTCCACCCCCAAGAGCCCAAAACCATAACTGGGGTTTTGGGCCACTTACCCAGCTGGGGGAAGGTATATGGATCAGTGTTTGTGGATGCTTATTCTTTTTCTTTCTTATTGGAAATAATGAAGAATAAATAATAATAATGAAGAATATTTTCAATGAGAGGTACAACTCACCAATGGGGCTCAGGCTGAGGTCTCACCAAGGAGATTCACTCAGGCATTCTGACGGGGAGAACAGAGGAGTTTGAGACATACTCTGAATGTGGGTTTCTCTATGGTCTCCTCCCACCCCAAAGACAGAAAACAAGCCCTGACTAATATATTACAGGGCTGGTATCCCCCCCACCTCTTCCCCTGGGGCTCGGGGGGACCTGTGAGCCCAAGAGAACGCCAGGACCCCCAAAGATTTACAGTCCAGCAAATCCTCCACCTAGTTACCACAGCTCTCAAGGTTCCAGTTTCCAACGTTTCCTACCTAAAGTTTCCATCTTTTATCCCAACCTTTAACTTGACCCAAGTCTCCCCACCAAAAGGCCTACTATTTCAGGCCTCTACAGAGACATACCGTCTGTCTGTCGGCAGCTCCCTCCGTTCTGCTGTCCTGCAGTCAGCCCTTGGCTCTCCTCATCCTGGGGCCCCTCCACCTCCTTTGGCTGACAGCTCCTGAAATCCAAGAAGAGGGAGAAAGAAGAAACCAAGTGTCTGTCAGCCACCTGTCTGTCAGGACCGCCGGCTTGCCTTATCCTCAGTCCCAAGGGCCAAGGATATCTACTAGGGAGAATTAGAGAAAAGACTGCCACCCAGGAGTGAATGGAAAAACGTATGGATGAAAAGAAGCAGGTCTTACTGAATCATGTTTCCAATCCTTCTCTATGGAATTCTAGAGGAAATGTCCCAGACAAGGAATCTGAGAGGCAGAATGGGATCTCAACTTGTCACATGCCTCTGGACCAGCTGCTCCCTTTCCCTACCCTGCCCATTGCTTCCTCAGGGCTCTGAAACAACCAAGAAATCTCCAGTGGGTAAGCAGGAAAAGAAGAGAGAAATCTAAAGAGGACATCCCTAACAGCTTTCCCACTTGTTTCTGTGGGCACAAACACTTCCTCAGTGCAAACTGAAATTTAACATACCTCAAAAAAAGCACAAAGACTGGTCCAAGAGAGAACTGTACCCATTCCCCTTTCCCTCTCTTCTCCAACTCCCAAATCCTATTGTGAAGGCACAAGGGTACTGTCACTTGCAGTGAACAGAGCTACAGCATGGGGGCAGTCAACACCTGCCTGAAGTTGGGGGAGGCGCTAACCTCAACTGGCCTCTTTGGTATAAAAAACAAGCTCCCATCCCAGTCATCGAGCTGGGGGCTGGTGGGAGCAGAGCAGGAAAGAGCACGTGTTTCTGCTGTCAGGACATGCCCCGGCTGTGACTCGGCAGTGTGCTCTTATTGCATTCCTGCAGGGCCCAGGGCAAGAAGTGTGCTGGAGGGGTGAAGGGAGGATGTAAGGCGAGGTCTCTGTCTGGGCGGCCCAATCCACACCCTGGGGTAGGGTGGAGCCAAGGGGAACTGGGTCTGGGCCTCAGGGGCACGAGCCACAACCTCTGAGTTCCCTCTGATGGCAGGGCTAGAAGCATGTCCCCACAGGGCACAGGCAGCATGCTGACTGACTCGCTCTGCAGGAATGCTGGGCAGGCCCACAAGGACATAGTACATTCCTCAAGAGTGGAGTGGGAGAGCAAACAAGCCACAACCCTGCCACCCCCACGCCACCAGGCTCCCCTAGAGCAGTATCCCTCAAGAAGAGGCCTGGGGGAAGGGGTCTAGAGAGACCATTAGGCTGTCAGATTTAAAGGGGTGACTCCCCAGCAGGGCAGATGACCAGAAAGCAGCAAGGGGAGAAGAAAAGGGCAATGGCCCCAACACTACTACTATCCACAAGCAAACAGAACCCAGCCCAGAATGTGCTGGTGGCATAGGACAGCAGAAAAGAGAAGGAAGGGGCAGTCAAGCCACAGCAGTCACCTAAACCTGTGGGGAAGAGGGAAAACATGCCCTGCCAGTCTACGTCTTCTCTGAAAGAGAAGCCAAATGCCTGCCCATTTTCCTAGTCACTCCACCCCCTGCTTCCAAAGAATGACTTCCTCCCTGCAGGTCCTTTCATGTACCCCTCATCCTCGGGTCTATGAATTCCCTCCTCTCTACAATACATAGTTTTCTCCCCACCTCTCTTTCATGGCACCAGGCTACTGGTGTGAGCAGAGGCAGGGAGGATGAACTCGCTTTATCTCTGACTCTGTCTCTTTGTCTGTCTGTCTGTCTCTCTCTCTCTCTCAGGTGTCTGGTAACTCTACCTGTAAGCAGATCTACCCCATTCCAAGCCCCATAGTCTTTGGCTCTGGTTACATCCACATCCTGTGGCTCAGCTTGTCTCAGCTGCTAAAAATGCAAAGGGCCTTGAACAAACATTTCGCCCTTCCCACCCTAAGCTAAAACCAGCTCAAGTTATCAGAGAGAATGAACCATGATGGTCAGTTGAAAATTCATACTGAGAAATCAGCATGGAAGCCACCTGCTCTTTTCAAAACACTTCTAAATGGCAGAAAGAGGGCTTGGTATATAGTACCATGTGGGGAGGGGTAACCTATTGCTACAGAAGAAAAGTAGGGAAGACAATTAGCAGGCAGATCATCAAGAGGGAATCTGTCTGGACAGAGAACATAATTTATAGTTAAGGTTGAAACTGTTGATTCCCAGGAGCTGGAGCCACCCCATCCCCATCCTCATCCTCATCCCTGATCTATTCATGTACATTGTGGCCCTGCTGGGTCATCTGGCTCCATATCCCAACTCTTGAACTTACAAGGAGTCATAAATCATGTTCTGCTAGGGGGAAAGGGACAGGGCAGTAACCCTCTATACACCCATGAAGCCTGCTATTCTGAAAAGGGAAGAGAGAAGCTCTGTGGAGAATAACAACTGGGAACAGTAAAGAGCAAAAAAGATCTGATAACTCAGCTGCAAAATGGAAGACAGTAAAGAAAGGGGGCTGAAGCAGAGCAGTGAAGGAACATCAAGAAAGAAGATGGAGAACATTATTACTCCAAGACCTCCCCAATCTCTCCACCAGTTTGTCTTTTCTATACTCTCTGGAACAAGAAAAGAATTCCAAGTACCAGATTCTGGCTTGAAGAGGCTCAGCCTAGGATAGATCTCATGAGGTTGGAAGAAATCTGAGGAAAAGCGGCTGGGGCTGGGGGGAGATGGTGGATTCCACAAAAGCCTAGGAAGGGTTTTGAGTGGCTGAGCCACTGCTACTTCCCAAGAAGCTGGATGGTTCCAGGAAGTCCCATGAAATATGGATTTACTTTGTGATGGGGGGGAGAGGAGTTGTCTTAAGTATACTAGAGAAGCTCTTGAATCACCTCAACCTATAGTATTGGGGGGAAGAAAAGAGTTAGGTTTTATGACAGGCTGAACTACCAAAACAGCTGACAAAGAAAGGTGGGATAAACCCTGAGAATTCTTGCTGCCTCAGTCATCCCAGAGGTGTCTTGGGACTCCAACTACAAGAAAACCAACAGACACACAGCTGGATCTATCTACCACATGAAGTCTATCACAGTGGTGCTTCCAATTCCTAATAAAGAGTATACAAAGCTCCTCCCTCTCCTTCCCACCCCTTTACTCTACTCCGGCATAACATTCATTCTTTACCTCTTGTCTATAGGCTGGGATAGTAAAGGGAGGAGGAGAGAGATGAGACTGTACCTAATTGTCATGTTGCAATCTGCCAGCTGGGACAGGCCTTCTGTTCCCGCCTGCCCTGTATTAAATACCTTCTCCCTGATTACACCCCCATGGGGCACGATTATCAGCCTCCAAAGAACAAAGTCTACTTTCATCAGAAATAGGACCAGACATGCACTGCTAACCTATAGAACAGCTGGGTGAGGAGGTGAGCAGACAAGAGAAATCTGTTACAGTCTCCATGCCACCACTGCCCCCCATGCTAGGAAATGGGACACACCTGTTTTCCTGAGCCCACTGAGGAACAGGGAGGGGCAATGCAATCACCTCTGGCTCTTCCCTGGCATTCCCTTACTCCTAACATAGAGGGGAAGCAACTGAGCAACAAAGTTATTTCCAAGACTCAACTATACCCTGCTGCCTTAAGGCAGGCTCTTTATGGACTTTCCCAATGTCAAAGATGCCAGCAAAAAGAAAGAAAAAGCAACCTCTTTTGAAGGAACAGGGCAAAGATGTGGGTGTGATCCACATTTGAACTGAGGTTGCAACTATTTCCCTTGTCAGGGACTAGACAAAATCCATACTGTAGCTAGGGAATATAACAGTCTCAGCCCCGATACCTGGTCTTCCCAGCCAGACTCTGACAACTACACCAAGTTTTAGAAATCCATCTGGCCCTGATTCAGCTTCCTTAGCTCTGAAAAAAAGCTGAATCTCTATTAGAAACAGCATGATATAGAAGAAAAATGGAAATCTTCTGTTTTCTAGGTTTTATTTCCTATTCTGCCACAAAAATCTTTGTAACTTTGGGAAACACATAATTTAAGAGTAAACTTCACTCAAATTCTCATTCAGAAAAAAAATTTGAGGCGAAGGCACACAGAGACCGAGCGCTATCAAAGAAAATAGAAGGGGAATCTAGTATCTTAAAGAGTCAGGGACTCAAAAATTTCAGTAACCTGAAAGCCAGACAAGAAAACAGTCCCCTAGGGGGAAGAAGACTGTATCTCATGCAGGTCTGACTATTTCTAGATGCCCCCTAAAAAATCAGGGCTCCAGTTCTAACCAAATTCCAGGAAAGCCAAAGCTGCTGGTCCCTATCACCTCACTAATCCCTTCCTATTTCCTCATTCAACATTAAGGAGCATATCTATCAAAGAAGCAAAACAGAGTTCACCACAAAAGGGGCTCCTTCCCCAATCAGATATCTTTCAGGTCTATCCCCAAGTAACCCTACCAATCTGCAAATCTTTGGGCTGAGGCACACAGAGTCATGATCATTCCCCATCTAGCTGGCTATCTATCCCTACCACATTGGACCTAAGGTTCAGTCTTCCAGTGCTTTTCCTGCTACCCTTCCCCCCTCTACATCTCCTACCTAGGTCAAGTGTGCAGCTGTTCCTGAGATACATGAGCAAAGCCTCCAGCAATCCTGGGCGCGTGGCAGGCAGGCAGCCAACAGTGTGGGGGCGGGGTCTGGGAGGAGCATCAGCTTAGTTTTGTGAGTACTAGCCAGATGTCAATCAGCTCCCAGGCCAACCCTTTGATCAGTGAAGAAGCTGGCTTGTCCCAACTAACACTGACTTTCTTATCCAATTTAGCCTGTTGCCCAGGCTACTGGTCTGGTTTTCTGCCTGGCTTTACTAGAGTGACAGGTCTTCAGAAGGCCCAAGAAGATGGGAAATGTCTGGATTGGGGGTAGTCCTTAGCTGCTTAGAACCAGTGCTGGTTACTTGTAAGTACCCACCTGAGCAAACACCACAAGCACTGCCTAGCTTATCTTCTGTTCTAAATAAACATCTAAAGGAACAAAGGTAGTCCCTATTTTATCCAAGACCAAATTATAACACATCTGGCAATGTATGCTTCCCTTGTTTACCACTCAGCCCCCTATGCCAACCTTAGCACTCACTCTGAATACAGTGAATGCTGAGTTCACTAGACCAAAAGTACCCTGCACAAAAGAAATGTTTTTGACCGGGGTCTCAGCTTCATGTCCCTCTGGCTCTCTTGAAAAGAACCAGAATGGTCACCCGCACACCTTCCTGCCTTCTTCATCACAACCCCAGTATTACAAAGAAAAGTATACACACAATTCTCCCACTGACTGAGACTCTACTTTCTGCTTCCTGTCCTCCAAATAAAAATTAATTTCTCTTTCTAGAAGAGCTTACCAAAGCCCACCAGGTCCCACACTCCGTTTTCCAACACTTATTATCAGGACCTTCTGTTGGAATGAGGTGGGAGGAAGCTGTAGGAAAGAAGGCAACCAGGAGGAGAAGAAAGTCGTTTTTAACTGTTTCGTCAAAAGACGAGGGGACATTGAGCATTTATCTGGAAACCCTCTTCTTTCCTACCTTGACTAAGTTGGCAAAAGGAAAGTTTTCAGGAAATTGCCCATCCAGTCTGAGTTTACACTCACCCATCTACAAGCCAGGCTGGGAATGGTAGAAGTTGAAGACCAGGTCCTCTCTCCTCTTTCTGACTAAGTCTTCCTTTGTAGTTTCTATAGCTCAGCTTGGGTAAAGTCCACCCCAACCACCAGACATGAAGAAAGGTCAAACTTCAACTCACCACCCACCTCAAAGAATAGTGAGAGCAACAGGGCAAAGTCATGATTTAAAACAGGCACCTGAATCTGAGTACATGTTTCACAGGATACTTGGAAAACATTTGGTCCCATTTCTTCATTTTACAAAAGAGGACCAGAGAACCCAAGTGACTGAGCACAAATCATAAAGCTGTGGCAAATAACAGAGCCAAGATTCAAACTCAGGTCTTCGTACCCAAAATCCAGTCCTCTTTTCACTGTACTAATACTATCTTTCAGTTTTAGGGGCTAATTCCTATTTCCTGGAATTCCCCAAAGTCTAAGCTAAATTCCTCCACAATCTCTCCTCCCAAACATTTCTCTTGATGAAAAAGCCTGGAACTGCTCCTATCCAGAGGGGAAAAATAATGGAAGTACTAACCCAACATTCTTTTCAATGAAGATCAAGGAAAACAGGAGTCTTAGGATAGCAGTAAAACATCTGGACGAGGGGAAAATCCTCTTTCCGTTTCCCATTCTAATCCTGTCTACCTCCTATGTACAGAAATCAGAAGTCACCACAGCCTATAAGGAATCTTTAGGCCCTAAAGTTACAGAGCAGCCTGGGATACCAACTAATGCCCCTTGAGGGGAAAACTTGTGCTTCAGCACAATGGAACCGTGGGGAAGCTGAGAGAGGGGGTAGGTGCCAAGCTAGAGAGGACACAGCCCTCCAAATGACACACCTCCACTCCAGAGCCTTGAAAAAGGTTCCCTCTTGAAGCTTACGAGAGATTACGGCAGATTCTAGGATATTAAGGGAGAAATAAATGCATGAGTCCATCAGACTGTAGGAAGCAACCAGGATCTAGTAAAGATTCAGAGGAGATTGGCTAACAAAGTATGAGAAGCACATTGTGTGGCTAGGTTCAGACTCACGGGGTTAGTGTCTTCTCCCAAACCAGCCAGTTCTTGTTGTTAGCAGCAGACTCATGGCAGACACCCTCCAGGCTCTCCATATAAACAGACAGCTTGGTTTACGAGCAGCCCAACTCTGGAGCTGCAAAAAGAGAGGAGAAGGGATGCCAAACTCCAGGATACCACAACTATCTCCTCCCCCTGCCTATGGGGGTATGTACCACAGATGCTCCCAAGAGAAAAGGTTCAGACAGACCACCCCCTTCAGCAGGTTTGAAGAACTAGAGAAAACAACTCCCAGGGAAAGCATGACAATTACCTGGGCCTTACCCTCCATCAACTAACTATGCCTGGGCACAAAGCTTTTTCTTTAACCAGAAAAGAAAAGCAAAACAAAAAAAAAAATCAATAATCCTTGGGCACACATAGTAAGATTAGATAAGGTGAGGAAAGAAGGTATTACTGACAGAGAGACGGACTGCCCTTCCCATTCTCTGTTCCACAAATACTGCTGCCAGGCTATGCCATAAAGTTCTGGCAATACCAACCCAAAATGTCAAAAGACAGGATTTGGGAGCAAAACTACTCATGGCCAGGCACTGCTATCTATCTACTTAGCCTATGCCAGCTGAGTCCATCTTATGTCTTCCCACAAGGACAACAAGCAGAAAGAGAATGAAGGAATCAACCTCAGAACTGAGAAGATGACTATAGGAATTGAATTCGAAAATGAAATACAATGGGATAGTGTCTGACCACACTCTACATGCCAGGAGGGGATGGGTTAGTGTCCTGCCAGCCTCATGGGCTCTGAAAGGACCTCTAGGACACAGAAGCCTTATACTCAGCAGAGAGCCTGTGTCCAATGGAGTCCTTTCCATTTCTCCCAATAACAATGATCCAGTAAAAAGGATGCCACATCCCCCAGCACAGGACGTTATTCCACTCACCCAGGATCATCTATACATATGAAAGCATTCTGGCTCTACCTTTTCAAGTGGGTGGCAGTAAATCCAAGCAGCAGGCCATGTGAAGCAATAGAAGGAACAAAACTCCCCTTCTCCCTCTCTATACTCCCTTCCTGCCCTGAAAAGTCCTAGAATGGAAGAGGATTTATCAGGTGCTAATTCTGGGAACCTGGGCAGAACACACCTAAAAGGAAGTACACTAACTACTGATGGCCAATAAAATGAAAAGTCCTAAGCAGACTGACACCTGCCTGGGTTTAACATGATCAGGCAGTGTTCAGGCAGGAAGAGGGGGTGGGGGGGGGAAATCCCCTCTGTCCAACTATAGTAGCCTCATGCTGTAGCACTGGTGACTGCAGCTGCCACTTCAGCCTAGAGCCGGTCTTGGCAATCTTTGTAGCCCAAGGAAAGGGGGACAATACCTTTCTCAGGGCTCATGCTCTCCTAGGTCTAATGTTTTAACTCTTCTACCCAAGAGTCACAACTGCTACCACCAGGGAGTAAATGGGAGACTCCCACAAATCCTTTTCTATTTGCTGAGCTCTCCACCTCTCAGAACGCAGACTTTTCTGTTCTTTGGTGGTTTGTGGATAATAGCCCAGAACCAGAGAGAGGACTGACAAGTAGGACACAAGAAAGGTTTCTGGAATCCATCCTCGCTCTCAGGAGGTGGATGTCACACATCACTGATGGTCCACTGGAAACATCACTGATCAAATTTCTTAAATTTAGATGGAATGGAGAGTAACAGGTTGTCTAGAAATCCTCATTCACTGGAAAACTCTTCCAAACTCCAGTCTGGGGAATGGGGAGAACTATCTCTCTTTCAGCAACAACAGAAGGAAAAGCAAAGCTAGTTAATATAAGGTTCTTGTTTGACAGTTTAGGCTCCAAACTATCTTCCCAACTTTATTTTCTGCAAAGAGCATAATAAATAAAAGCCTAATAAATTGACCCAAGATAGAAGACTATTCCCCTTCCCTAAAAAAAATTCATGTGTACCCAGGAATTGGTGTTATTCTGACTGAACAAAGAAGGAATAAAGTGGAGAAGTCACAGGTCAGGTACAATCTACTCTTACCAGAAGGTCCAAAAACTAGGTCTCCAATTTAGGAACAATTTTAATCTAATTAAATTCAACAAACATTAAGCATCTATACAACAAGCAAACTTCACAATAGGGATACAAAGATGAAAAACAACACAGTTCTGACCTGAACAAACATAAAGACAAAGAAGTGACTGTTACACGTTGCACTTGCATTCAGTCTTTTTCAATGTATCAATCAGTTGTGCTGCTTTTTTCCTCTCAAAAAATACTATTTATCATATAGGATGGGTCTCTGAGAGGTGCAGAGGGAGGGATACATAGATATATGATATAAGAAAAGAGAATATCAATAAAAGCTTATTTTTTAAAAAGTGATAGGGTAAAAAAAGATATCAAGACAAAGTACTTAAGGAAAACTTTGAGAAGGGAGAAAGCACTTACCTGTAGGGGATTAGGGAGGATTTCATGAAAAGGGTAGCACCTGAGCTGGGTCTAGGAAAAGCAAGAATTTTATCAAGTAGAGATTACAAAGGAGTACATTATAGTCATAGAGGATAACGACACGAATGCACAAAGGACAGAAGATGTAGGATAAGACTGAGAAAAAAGGAGCTTGGTTGGAATTGAGTATGTGGAATGTAAAATAAGGTTGGAAAGATAGGGTGGTCCCATACTGTGTATGGCTTTTAATGCCAACCTAAGCAATCTGCAATGGGGAAATCACTAAAAGGAAATGACTTTGTCATATTTGTACATTATGACAATTATTTTGGTAGCCATATGAAGGACAGATTGGACAAAGCAAAGACTTAAGGCATGGAAACCAATGAATAAACTATTACAATAGTCTAGCCAAAAGGAACCATGGTACTTGGGAAGTTTTTTTTTTTTTAGAATTAAAAGATCCAGGCTCAAACCCCAACTTTGACTCTCATACCTGTCAGACCTTAAACAAGTCACTTCACCTCTCTATGTCTCATTTCCCTCATTTGTAAAACAAAGCAAGGGGGACTAAATGGCTTCTCAAACTCCCCTATTCCAACTCCAAATCTAGGATCCAAATGTTGAAAGCCTGAGCCAGGATATTGCCAAGAGTGTGCCAAGATGGGCAATAGCATGGAGGCAGAATCACCAGGACCTGACAGCTTCCTGTATGAAGAGAAGGGAGAGGAAGGGTCAAATGGGACTTAGGTTCAGTGGGAGGTGGGTCGCACCATCCACAGAAATGAGTAATTGAGGAGAGTCAATTTTAAGAAAAGAGGCATCTAAAGAAGGATGAATTCAGTTTGGGATATGTTAAGTTTGAGCTTCTAGCAGGACATCAGGTAGAGCTGTCCAAAAGACAATGAGAGACATGGGGCTGGAATCTGGGAAAGACACTGGGCTAGGACATAAAGATCTGGGAGTCACTGGCAAAGACATGACAACTGAACCCACTGAAGTAGATAGGATTGCCAAAGAGGAGAGCTGAAGAAAGAGCCCTGGAGGATATACATATATAAGTGAAAGAAACTGAGAGTTGGACAAGTACAGGCCCTTAAAAGATGGAGGTGCCTTTTTATCCTGGTTCAGTTTGGTCACTTAAACCCAAAAATCTGCTTTATAAATAATTCAACTTTTCACTACTACCCAAGTACTATGCCCTTATAGGAGATGATAGCAAGGAAGAAACCACCAATGGTTTAAGCTTTACCTCCTCATTCCCTTACTTGCCTTGTAAAGCAAATACTACTGGAGAATAAAGTCAAAACCAATTGCTAGGGAAGCCATTAACCACATAATTAAGCCCTGGATAAAAAATGTTAATGTTGCTATTATTAATGCTATTCCCTTGAATTTATAGTTTATATAGCACCATTCCTCTAAAGGATCAGAATGCTGTCCTTCATTCTTCCAAAGGGACAGGGAAGAGGAGCCTAGTTCTGGTGACATAAAAAGACAGCATGGCAAAGAATTGGAAAACAAGGGGATGCCCATCAATTGGGGAATGGCTGAACAAGTTGTGGTATGTGAATGTAATGGACTCCTACTGTGCTATAAGAAATGTGGAGCAGATGGACTTCATAATAACCTGGAGAGACCTCTATAAACTGATGCTGAATGAGGAGAGCAGAACTAGGAGAACTTTGTACACAATTACAGACACAACGTATGTGATGACTACCTTTGATAGACTGGGCTCCTCTTAGCAATGTAAGGTTATAAGACAACTCCAAAAGACTCATGATTGAGATACCCACATCCAGAGAAAGAGATGCGGAGTCTAAATGCAGATTGAAACAAACTACTTGCTCTGTTTCTTTTTCTTGTTTTGTTTTCTTTCCTCTTTCCCACTGATCATTCCATCAGTTATAATCCTTCTTTACAACCTGACTGATGATTAATGTGAAGATATTTATAGATCCTATATTGGAGTGCATACTGCCATAATTGGGGTGGGGGGAGGGAGGGGGAGAAAATCTGAAATTCAAGGGTCTGTGGAACTGAATCTTGTAAACTAAAAGTAAATAAACCAATTTAATTTAAAAAATAAAAACAAAAAGACAGCAAAGCCAGAAATCATGTCCTTTCCTTCTCAGTTTTCTATTCGCCACACAATGCCACCTAATTCTACCCTTAACCATTCTGTTTTATATTCACAATAAAGAGGTGTAGTATTTCTGGGAACAAACTGCCTTAACATAGATATACTAGAGTCAAATCACAGGCTGGGAAGAGGTGCCTCAGGGACCACCAAACACCTACACTGAGGAAACCCATCCATTTATGTCATTGTAGAGCAACTTAAACCCCTTCTCTGGCATATTAAGCTTCTCAAAAACCTGTAAGAGTTGCTAAGCATTGTAGTTTATTTAACTAACTATTTCTTGGCACACTCTTTCAGTGTTTCCCAACCTTTTTCAGCCCAGAGCATATCTGTGACCATACCAGATAAAGAGGGAGGAAAAGGGTAGGTGTATCCCTAAAATCCACTACCCAATCATCCATGAGTACAGTTATCTGTCCAATAACACCTCTAAGTGCATGACGCACACACAAACCACCAATACTGCACCCCTATGCTCCCACCTCCTCTTTCTACCACAGTTAACAACACATCAAGGAAATTGAAGGACTGAAGAAGACACACACCAACTACATTATTCAGTTACACTAACTAGGGCACTATGCTCTACAGGCTAATAAGTAAACAAAAGGTACTGGCTGA
>CM053586.1:167668995-167682622 GCA_028646515.1 Pseudochirops corinnae
GATCCAGATCCAGGCCGCTCAACACGAGAGCTCTTGGCCTGAGAACAATCGCTCAGTCCCCCTGCTGTCTGCTGTCTGCAGGACGCAGGCGGGAAGCTGCAACACGGAGGCGGGTGCAAAACCTCTGCCTTTCGCTTCTCCGCTCTGGAGGCCTTTTGGCCAGACTGCTTATCTCCCCCTTTCACAATCCCCACTCGCAGCTGCCGCTAATCCGCTCACCTGAGAGGCTCCTCTGCTCCTCCCACCCAGCCGCCCCGGGGCACAGCCGCGGCTTCAGGCCAGGCTGGTTTCAGTTCACAGTGCTGATATGGTTCCGCGTAGCCAAGCTAACTTTAGTGGGAAGTATCTTTGTGTGCGTTTTGGAGTTCTAGGATTGGTTTAGAGTCCTATTTTATGGGTATTTTGGGGTGGCTATGTGAGAGCTGCGATATGTTGCTGCTACTACGCCGCCATCTTGGCTCCGCCCCCTATTTTCCTGAATTTCTGTTCAAGTCTTGAACTCATTTATTTTTCCTTTAGCTAAATTTTGTGAAGGCTTGAAAAGGGTACATTAAGGTACCCCACTACTGTAGATTTACTATTTTTCCCCTCATTCAATTAATTCTTCTTTAAGTATTTAGATCCTATATTATTTGGTGCATTTTTATTAAGGATTACTATTGTTTTGCTATTTACTGCCATAATGTAAGTTCACTGCTTATCTCTTTTTATCTTTTCTATATTTGCAGTAGTCTTATCTAAGATCATGATTGCTACTCCTGCAATTCTGTTTTCTAATCCATTTTGCTGTCCTCTTCCATTTTATGAATTCATCCATTTACATTTTCCTCTATTCCTCTCTGTCCCTAGAATTGAGAAATACTTGGATCTTTGACTACCACCCTAGGAAAAGAATAACTGAAACAGAGAGGTGAAAACTCAGAAGAAATAGTCTCTTTCCACCAAGATTTACCCTTATAAATTATCACCTCTTCTCTTTTCCCAACCTCCTGAAAGGCTAAGTCTCACATTTTTTCAAGTAGTTTACTAGGGACAAAGTCTAAACTCTGCCTGATTCAAAAATTCTATTGGCAGCTAGTCAGAAACTTAAAGACAATGTCTAACTTCCATAAAATGAAACTATTTCTTTAACATACGGTTTTTTTCAAAATGGGGTCTCTACTATAATTCACCACAGGACAAAAGATAGTGGGAGAGGTAGGCTAGAAGAACTGGACATGTAGCGAGTTTACTTATGTCTAAAAAAATGGGAACTCTGTCAACAACCATAATGAAATTAAATCACGTGCTAAAACATGCCCTGAGCCCAAAGTTTGAGGACCTCTACTGAAATGTAAAGTTATAGTCCACAGAAACAACACGCTTCAGCATGCAATGCTCTTGCGCCACAAACTGAGATAAAGTACAGCATGCTGGGATGTGTAATTGCTATATATTTGTGGAGTAGGGAAAGTAGAGAAGTCTAACTCCATATAATTTGGAATTCATTGCACAACCACAACTCCTCTGATTCTCCTATATAAAGGATTAATCACATCACATCACATCACATCAAGGAGAAAGCATTAGAATACTAGAAAAGGAGGCGTGCACTGGGTCCCAAATCTGGAGTTCTGTGGACAATCAGACTGCATGTCTAACCCTGCTCACAGCACAGTCATTTATGGAAGCAAAAAAATGGGCCCAGAGGGTATGTTAAAGATGGAACATGACTCAGAAGGAGGGAAAGAGTGAGTCTAAAATACAGGGCTAAGGAAAGCCAATCAACCAAATACCCAACCACGCCTCTGGACCTGTAGCTTCAAACGTATCTCTTTAGTATCAGGAGACAGGAGACAGGAAAGGGGGAGAGAGCAAGGGAGGGACAGAGGAAAGGAGGAGGGAAGGAAGAAAGGAGGCGGGAAAGAAGGAGGAGGAGGGAAGGGGGAGGGGAGAGGAGGGATGGAGGAATGAGGGAGAGAATAGGGGAACAGGAAGGAATCTGACAAAGATCCACAACAGAATATAAGAACAAACAACGTAACACTGGACATTTGCCTAAATCTGCTTGAGGTTCCAGTACCCTAGATTTCTATTTCCTAACCACCAATACAATCCAAGAATCTGAATTTATTTAACATGCTTCATAGGATCTCACTTGTTTTTCAATTATTTTTATATGGAGGTAAGGTCTGGGGGAATGAGGGGAAGTGAGAAATTCCTTATGTCTTTAACAGTACAATTTGTTGCTTGGTTGTTTTTTGGTTTGTTTTTCTTTAAACAACAAAACACTAAAATGAGTCAATTTAAGGGTTACTGACACCAGAAACTTCTAGACCAGCGGTTCTCAACCTGTGGGTTATGTTCAATTTGTAACAATGAAAATACATCCTGCATATCAGTTATTTACATTACGATTCATAACAGTAGCAAAACTACAGTTATGAAGTAGCAACAAAAATAATTTCACCACAACATGAGGGTTGTGGCATTAGGAAGGTTGAAAACCACTGTTCTAGACAGAAATGTATATGGAGATAAAATCTCTTTCTCAATAGTTCCTGAACACAGGACAGCAAAGGGCTCAAAAAGCCATTACCTTAGAACAACTACTGCCCTAAATGGTGAAAAGAGCTGAATGGGAAGAGAATCCCATTTCATTAGCATTGTGGCTTCTCCAAAGGAATCAAGCTTGTGTGGTTCTTTATACATAGTAGATACTGAGAAGATGGTCAGGTAATCATTCCATTCAGAGATGATCCTTACATATCTATCTTAGAAAGTCCCAAATGAAGGCTCAGTTCCATAGCCTCTTGTCTTCAGTTAAAAAGTCACTGTAAAGACCCCTTCAACATGTCTTTACTAGATAGCTGATACATATTCCCCAAAGTCCAGACTTAAATTTTGCCTTCAGTCAGCCCCAATGTTAGGCCACCCAGATCCCCCCAAATAAAAATCTCGGCTGAAAAATGAATTAATTGAGGCAGTTAGGTGGCACAGTGAATAGAGCACCAGCCCTGGAGTCATGAGGACCTGAGTTCAAATATGGCCTCAGACACTTAACACTTACTAGCACAACCTTGAGCAAGTCACTTAACCCTAATTGCCCTGCCCTCCCTCCTCTAAAAAAAAAAAAAAAATCAAGAGAAATATTCCCAGTTCTTTAGCTTTTTCCAGACCCTTGGAAACCAAAATGTTGCCACCTCAGCCATGTGAATCTGGTCTTGTCTTAACTGACTGCCTGTTAAAACCACAGCCTGACAGGTACAGTCCCGTCACAAATCCCCAAAGATTGAGACCAAATACTAAATTCTACTGGAAATTAAGCAAAGTGGTTAACATCTTTACCTTTCTTTTCCCTGTAAGTCTGCAGCCCCTCAACTCAGGTTTGATTTAGTCAATGTAACTAGGAAAAAGCGGCTTTGTGGTGGGAAGGAAAATGAATAGGATGACAACAAAATTACCACTACAGGGGGGTTAGAGAAGCCTAAGGGTAAGGTCTGGACAAGGAGAGACCCCTTTTACAGACCACAGCATATTCTCCTGTGCCAAACAGGAAAAGTCAACCACCATACTCCCAAGCTCTAAATCAGACCTAGCAATGACCAATTCTCAACTATCAGTGGCTAAAGAGGTGATTAGGGAGTCAGGAAGAGATTATATGACTGAATGAACAGTTCTAAAGCCTAATTTTATTTTATTTTAGGGAGGGGGGTAGGCAAGGAACTTAACTTTTGGGGTTAAGTGACTTGCCCAAGGTCATACAGCTAGTAAGTGTGTCAAGTGTCTGAGGCCAAATTTGAACTCAGATCCTCCTGATTCCAGGGCCAATGCTATATTCACTGCGCCACCTAGCTGCCCCTAAAGCCTAATTTTAAAAGAACTCAATTTCTCCTTTCACATTTTCAAATCTGAATTTCCCCTTTATCTATTCCAAACCCTGCTCCCTACTAGAGTAACTAATAAATCCTAACCTATATAAAAAGAACAAAAAGGATAAGAGACTAAATAATCATGAAACCCAGATTACAAGCACCTGGATAGTGGAGAGCTAGCTATATGAAATTAAAATGGGGAGCGGACAATCATGAGTCTTACTTCACCCCACCTCAACCTCCTATTACCTTATATAATTCCCCAGGTCTGATTGCCCCCAACCTTCACTTTAAGCCAGGCTATCAACTCTATAGGCTAAGAGGATTCAGGAGAGACAGTGTATATGTATAGTGGATGCACATGCGAGAAATGATTCTAGTGCGACTACCCAAAGAAACATAAAGGGGCATTTTCTATGGAGGCAGTATGGTGAAAGGAAAGGGCAATGGACAGATAGTAGTAATGTGACACCTGGTTTCAAATTCCTCCTCCAACAATTACTGGGTTGCCAGTTGCCACAGGCAAGGCCCTTAACCTTTGAGACTCCATTTCCTCAACTATAAAATGGAAATAATACCATTTGGCTCCTGGTGACGACTGAATGGGATGAAATTATGTAAAGACTTTGTAAACCTTCAATGTGTCACAGAAATGTTGAGTTATTGTTATTTCTCAGCCTAACTACAGTTCATATATAAGATGCCTCCTTTGTCCAAGTCCCATAAACCAAGCAAGCAACTCCCGACCTTAACCATAGCATATTCACCTAACCACTAACAAAAAGATGATACTTTTCCAAAAGTTTCCAACTATCGCTTCCTGCTCCCTTAGGTAAAGGGCCAACCCTCAACGGCATACTATGCTCAATTCGAGGAACCACCTTACCCGCTCTGGGGTTGAGTATGGGGCAATGCACCACCCCCTCTTCTTCCTAGGTGGCCACTGCTCACTCTGTCCAGTCCCCCAAGCCCTTGGGACTTCCAGCTGAGAAAGGGGCAGATGCTGCTGCCACAGACAGGAGTTCCAAGAAGGATCCTCTAGGCCTAGAAGAAGGTTTCACGTGCATGATTTTAGTCCCCTTCTCTGCAGGCTCGAGGCAACACTCTCTAGGTCCCAACCTTCCTCTCCGGGTTCCCCGCCCCCCCCCCCATGGTCCCTCCAAGTAAAAAGGATCTAACAACCCCCAGCTTCCTACCGCCCGGGGAGAGGGAAGGGGAAGTCCAGCCTCAGGTACAATATAATGCTGCAAGGGTCCCCTCCGGCCCGGCTCCTTAAGAGCACTTTCCTCATACTACCTAAGAACACCTGCTCTTCCATCCTCGTCTCCCGCCGCAAGGAGGGGATCAAAGAGGAGCCTCCCTCCCCCGCCCCTTCCCCCACTGCCCCTCCCCCACCTTCTCTCCAACCCCACATTAACCCCTCTCGCCCCCCTCACCCCAACTCTCCAGCTCGTCCCACGCCCCCGCCCCGACTCCTCAATCTCGGACTCCAGCTCCTCCGGTCCCCTCCCCAGACCCGACTCCTCCAGCCCCCACAACAAACTTTTCACCGCCGCCCGCTCCCTTCAGGCCGCCATCTTGCCGCGGGGCAGGCCGGGTAATCCTCCGCTGGGAGGGAAAGGGGGGAGGGTCGCAGCCGGAATCCCCACGCACAGCGGCGCCGCGCGTCATCTGAGTGGGTGGGCCCTGTTCGAGGGCGGGGTCTGAGGAAGAAGGGGCGGGGCAAAGCGGGAGGTGGGAGGAGGGAGAGGGGGAGGAGGGAGAGGGGGAGGAGGCAGAGGGGGAGGAGGCAGAGGGGGAGGAGGCAGAGGGGGAGGAGGCAGAGGGGGAGGAGGCAGAGGGGGAGGAGGCAGAGGGGGAGGAGGATGTGGGTTAGTAGGTGGTAGAGGCTTAGATGGAGAGGTAGACCTTGAGGTTCGAAAGGTCTTTGGGCTTTTGGAGCGGGGACAAATAGGGATCTTCCAAGCCATTCCTTGGTTTGACAGAACGGGTGTCCACACCCAAGTCCTCTGATTCCAAATCCAGGGCTATTTGCCAGGCACAAAGGGAAGCGAGCCAGGGAAGGGGGCGGGCCGATGGGGCCGGGGGAGAGACTGGGGGGAGGGGAGGGCTCGTGGGATGACGAGACCCAAGAAAGGAGGGGCTGTAGAGAATGGAGGACTCACTGGATGATGACGATGATAACTAACATTTATATAGCTCTTACTATGTTCCAGACACTGTGCTAAGTGCTATAATAATAATATTTACATAGCACTTACTATGTTCCAGGCGGCCTGCTAAGAGCTACAATAATAATAAAGGCTAGCATTTATATAAAGCACTTACTATGTTCCAGGCAGCCTGCTAAACGCTTTCCAATTATTGTCTCATTTTATTTTCACAACAACCCTGGGAGGTAGGTGCTATTACTATTCTCATTTTACAGATGAGGAAATTGAGGCAAACAAGAGTCAAGTGACTTTCCCAGGGTCACACAGTTAATAAGTGTCTTTGGCTGGATTTTATCTCAGGTCTTTCTGACTCTAGACCCGCAGCTCTATCCAGTTCATCACCTAGATGATCCACCAGATGGGAGGAATTTGGGGCTGGAGATAGAAGAATGGAAGAGAACGGGGATAAAAGGAAAGGAAGAGGGACAAAAAGAAGGGTAAGGTACAAAGAAAAGAACACTAGATTTCCAGGAAAGAGCTGGATTTGAATTTTGCAGCTAATAAATACTGGCTGTGTACCATGGGCAATTAATTTGATCTCATAACGAATGTTAAAAAAAATTTAGATGTAATTGGGGGAAAAAATAAAATACTATTAAAAAAAACCCTAACCTCACTTAGCTTTAGTTTCCTTGTCTGTCAAGTAGGGATAATGATACATATTATGTATACATAATACCTATGTGTTTCTCAATTAATAAAACCTGTATTAAGTGCTTTTGTGTGCAAGGAGCTGGACTAAAGTCTGAAGAACATTTGCTTCGAAAATGTCAACAGTGTATCATCACTGAGCCTATTTCCAATTGCTCAGATAAATGTGTCTTTCTAGGTTTCTCTCCACTCTGGTGTTTAAATTTCAAAGTTCCTACTCAGCTCAGAAATGCTCAAAAGTTCTCTATTCCAGTGAGGATCTGTATTCTTTTTAGTAAGATTATACTCATCTTCGTAGAGTAATTATTCTTGGTTGGAAGACTACATCTTTTTTTTTAAGACTACATCTTTTCAATTCTATTCAATAAACATTTATTAAGCACCTACTAGTCAGAAACTGTGCTAAGCACTGGATATACCAATAAAAAGAAAGATAGTCCTTGCCCTCAAGGATTTTACATCTAAGAGAGGAAGATAACACACAAAAGGAGGATTTTGCCTTTAGGAATACTGTATCCCAAGAATTGTAAAGCAGTCAAGAAATATTTATTAAGTACCTACTATGTGCTAGCCACTGTGTAAAGCTATGGGAATACAAAAATTACAAAAGAAGGTCCCTGCCTTCAAGAAACTCACACTCTGATGGAGATGACAAGCAAACAAATATGTACAAACAAGTTATATAGAGAATAAACCAAAATAATAAACAGAAGAAAGGCACTAAAATTAAAAGGGTTTGGGAAAGGCTCCTATAGAAGATGGGGTTTTAGTTGGGATCTAAAGCCAGGGAAGCCAGGAGGCAGGCAGAAAGAGTGCGAGCATCCCAGACGAGGGACAGGCAGAGAAAATGCTGAGAGTCAAGAGATGAAATATCTTGTCTGTCGAACAGCCAGGAGGACAGTGATGTAATTGAAGAGTACATGGCAGGCAGGCAGTGAGGAGAGACCTTCCAAAGAGACTGCAAAGATAGGAAGGGGCTAGGTTATAAAGTGCTTGTATGCCAAATAAAACATTTTGTATTTGATCCTGGAAGCTGAGAAAAAGAGTATCAAGGAGGAGAGTGATCAGCAGTGCCAAAGGCTTCAGAGAGGTGGAGGAGAATAAGAATTCAAAATGTTTAGTTCATTGCTTAGGAGGATGACCTGTCAGACCTGTGCTTTAGGAAAATCACTTTGTTGGCTGAATGGAAGATGGATTTGAGTGGGAAGAGACATGAGGCAGGCAGACCCACCAGCAAGCTGTTGTAGCAGTCCAGGGGCGAGGTGATGAGGGCCTGCACTAAGAATGGTAGCAGTGTCAGAAGAGAAAAGGGAGCATATTTGAGGGATGCTGCAGAGGTAAAATCAGCAGCCTTGGCAACAGCTTGGATATAGGTGATGAGAGATAGTTAGGAATCCAGGAGAACTCCTAGGTTGTGACTCAGAGGGACTGGAAGATAGTGTTGCCCTTTACAAGTGAAAGGGAAGTTAGGTAGAAGGGAGGATTTAAGGGGGAGATAATGAGTTCTGTTTTGGACATGTTGAATTGAGTTTAAAATGTCTACTGGACATCCAGTTTGAGATGTCTGAAAGGCAGTTAGAGATTCACGATTAGAACTCAGCACAGAAGCTAAGGCAGGATAGTTTGAGTTGAAAATAATCAGCAAAGAGATGGTAATTAAATCCAAGGGAATTGATGAGATCATCAAGTGAGGTAGTGTAGGGAGAGGAGGAGGAGGAGGAAAAGAGGGAGGAGAGGGACAGAGAGGAAAGGTGGAGAAAGAGGAGGAAGACAAGGAGGAGGAGGAGGAAGAAGAGAACAGGACCCAAGATGGAGCCCTGAGGGGACACCTATGGTTAGGGGACCTGATCTGGAAAAGAATCCAGCAAAGGAGACAGAGAAGGAATCGGTTTGATAGAAAGAAGCAGGAAAGAGTGGTAACTGAAACCGTAGAGAGAAAAAGAGTATCAAGGAGGAGAGTGATCAGCAGTGCCAAAGGCTTCAGAGAGGTGAAGGAGAATAAGAATTTAAAAATTCAGAATTGAGAAAAGAATTCAGAAAAGGCCATTTGTAGACTGCACTCATATAAACTACATCAAATTGTTTGCCTTCTGGGGGCGAGGGGGAAAGGGGAATGAAGGGAAGGAGAAAATTTGAAACTCAAAAATTTTTCAAATGAATGTTTAAAAATATCATTACATGTAATTTAGAAAAAATTTAGAAAACTTTTTTAAAAAGGCTTTTGGCTATAGTACCATTTGTACTAAATCATTTATAATGGAAGCTGCCAGTTCTTATGTGATCCAGATTATGGTTCCTTGATACTTGAAATGCTTTTTTTCTGGATGCTTGAGTTATTTCTTTCTTTGATGTGGTAGCTCTTAATTTTAACTATGGCATTCTTGGGACTTTTCCTTTGGGGATTTCTTTCAGAAGATGATTAGTGGATTCTTTACTTTCTAGGTCTAATAGATCTGGGAAGTTTCCACTTATAATTTTTGGACTATATTGTCTCCAGGCCTTTCTTTTTTATCATGACTTTCAAGGAGTCCAGTGATTTTTTAAAGTTAACTCTATTTAACCTGTTTTCCAGGTCAGTTTTTTTTTATATCATATATCTTACATTTTCTTCTATTTTTTCCATCTTTTGATTTTATTTTGATATTTATTGCTGTCTATTGGAGTCAGTAATTTATTTTTTATCCATTCTAATTTTTAGGGAGACTGTTGGGTAAAGTTTATCACTTTGTCTTCTAAGTGTTTTATTTTTCTTCCAATTCTTTTCTCCAAAGATTTTAATAGTTTGTTTTTGTTATTTCTTGCTTTATTTCTTCTAGGTATTTATGTAGTCATTGTGGAAAATCCTTTAAGCCTCTCAGTTGTTAGAGTTACTCTCTCCTAAGCTAGATTTGGGGAGAATCTCTAGGTCTATAATAATTTTTATACTGGTCATTATCTTCTTTGCTTACCAAAGCTTTGGTCACTGAATTATGGCTTTGTGCTTAGACCAAGCCCCACCCCAGGCTATGCTTTTGGATTGGGTGTTTGACTCTCCTTGGTCTTAACCCTGGCTCAGGGATTCCTGTGCTGACCTTCGCCTCCCAAATTGGACCTCTTGGATATTTGATATGTCCAGGGGTCTGCCTCCATTAGACTGTAAGTTCCTTGAGGGTAGGCACTGTCTTTTACCTCTTTTTGTATCCCCAGTGCTAAGCACAGTGCCTGACACATAGGTGGTTCTTAATACATGATTGATTGATTGATTGATTGGTTCTTCAGAACTTCCATGGTGTCTCAAGACAAAGTACTAGGAACCCTGGAGTCCCAGAATACGTGGGCTGTCTTAGTCTGAGCATGACCCAGTTGGTTGCTGCTGTTCCTCAGAGCTTCCAAAATCTCCTCCCCTTTCACTCTGGGGCTTTCTCCTGGGAGGTCTCTGTTCTACCTGTATATACAGAACCCTGCAGGCCTTAAGTATCTCTGACAACTCTCTGGTCCTGCCTGTTTGTCTGTACTGGTACTAATTTTGCTGGAAGGTTCCTTTCCTATTGCCCATGGGCTTCTGGATGATTTTTGTATGGTTGTAGGGTAGAAGAAGTCATTTACTGTAATTTTTCATTGTATTTCTTGATCATTCTTTAGCCCGGTGTAGATCGCAGGTTTTTGCTGGAATAGTATGTAGGAACTAGATGGTCTATCTCCATTCAGGCAGCCGTCTTGACCAGAAGACAAAAACATCACTTTTTGAACCATTGCTAAGTTAGATAGTCTAGTTATAACTGCTAGGCAGTCTTTTTCTTCCTACTCTTATCAACTAATTGCTCATAAATACTTTCTATTTGTTCCTCTGGGAGCCTAACTAATCCTCCTATTGGCAGATGGAATCTGAATTGTTTTCATTTCCCCCTCATCCCTGTATGATTTCACATACAGGCAAATCGCCCAATCTCTCAACAACTAAAAAAGGAGTAAATCTCCATCAATCAGCTAATGCATATGTCCTTTGAACCCTAAAGTGTTTTTTGCCCCCAAACTCTGTCATCTTACTGTAGATCTTGCTGTAGATCTTGGCAACAAACTCAGACATAATATCTTCATTTATTCTGTTAGCATTTTCTGAGCTGATGTTATTCTATCTATTTGAGAAGCTTTTTTCAACTTCTCTCTCAAAACCTCTATGTTGTTTGTTGTTCAGTTGTCAGTTGTGTCTGACTTCTTGACCCCATTTTAGGATTTTCTTTTTTGATGGTGAAGGGGGGAGGCAGGGCAATTGGGATTAAGTGACTTGCCCAAGGTCACATGGCTAGTAAATGTTAAGTGTGTGAGGCCAGATTTGAACTCAGGTCCTCCTGACTCTAGGGTCAGTGCTCCATTCACTCTGCCACCTAGCTGCCCCTTATGATTTTCTTGAAAAAGATACTATAGTGGTTTGCCATTTCCATCTCATCAGGAGATTTTGTAGAAGGAAACTGAGGCAAACTGGAGTTAAGGGATTTGCCCACAGTTATGCCCACTAAGTATCTGAGGTCAGATTTGAACTCAAGTTCTCTAGAGGCCAAACCTGGCATTCTATCTACTGTACCACCTAACTGCCCAAAAACATATATATGTACATTTTATCTCCCCCAGATAGATAAGATCCTCGAGGTCAAGGATAGTTTCACTTTTGTCCTTTCTTTCCTTTTTTAAAAAATTAATTATTTCTTTTTAGTTGTCGGCATTTACTTTTATAAGATTTTGAGTTCTACATTTTTCACCCTCCTCAAGACAGCATACAATCTGATCACCTTTGTCTTTTCATCCTCAGTACCTAGCACAATTCCTAGCACATAGTAGGTGGAAAATAAATGCTGCTTGATTGAAATATGGCTTTGTTAACCTTAAAGTTAGATATAAATGTCAGCTAGTATCATTATAATGAGGCTTGCAGATTGAGGGAATATGGCCTGTGCAACAGAGGGGTAAAGAACCCTAAGGAAGAATGATGGTCAGGATGGGAATTTCTGGGTCAAGAAGTCATTCTAGGGGCGGCTAGGTGGCACAGTGAATAGAGCACTGACCCTAGAGTCAGGAGGACCTGAGTTCAAATCTAGCCACAGACACACTTAACACTTACTAGCTGGGTGACCTCGGACAAGTCACTTAACCGCAATTGCCCTGCTTTCCTCCCTTCAAAAAAAAAAAAAGCAAAAAAAGAAGTCATTCTAAGAGGACAGAAGTATGGAAAAACATAATAATGAGAATTTGGAGTCACTGGGGTAAAGAAGGGGAGAAAACAGTGAGAATGAGGGAAAGAATGGACCACTGAAGGCATGAGGCCTCAGGGTATGAGAAGGCTGTAGGGAGAAACAGGAATGTCAACATGACATCAGAAAAGTAGATAACAAAACAGGCCCCTTAAGAAATGGCATCCCATGCTCTAGAGCAGTGGTTCTCAACCTTCCTAATGCCATGACCTTTTAATACTTGTATGTGGGCATATCTGCATGTGGACAGACCCGCCTGGAGAAGGATAGAGGAGCAGTGTCTCTGATGGTCTTAGGCAACCCCTGTGACCCCTGTGAAAGGGTCGTTTGACCCCTGAAGGGGTCGCAACCCACAGGTTGAGAACCACTGCTCTAGAGAGATGATATGGTGCAGTGGAAAGAGCCTTGGTTATGGACTCAGAGGACCTGGATTCAAATTCTGACTCTGCTGTTAATGTCTTTGCTATCCTAGGCATCCTATTTTGCCTTTTGGGCCTTGAATACAAGGAGGAGAATGGATTAGATGACTCTTAAAGTCTCTCCCAGCTCTCATTTATGAACCTATAATCCTAAATGCTAAAATTGAAAAAAGTTGAAATGACGTAACACCCTGAGAAGCAAAAGGAATCTCAAGCCGCTGAGTCCAAGGCCTCTGATGTAAGATCTGCTAAGAACAAAAATTTCCCTGGGAAATTCCAACTCACAGCAGGGAAACAGACAAAAGAAAAGAGATATCAGTCATGAGGATTTTCACCCAGGAGATTAGTTAGGGCCAAATACAATGCCCACCTCATTCCCAGGCCACTCCTGTTTACATATTTCCAGAACAGCCTCTTGTGTTTGAGTCTCCATAAATTATCCAGGACTCACACCCTCTCCAATGACAGAGCAGTACAATAGCTCCAGAATTCCATCTGCTCCTCGACTCACACTGCCCCCACTACAACCCCCTCAGCTCATCAAAATTTCAGAGCTAGAAGGTGTCTCATTTCTCAAGGCTTGGGGGTGGTTCATAAGGACCTGTCTTTCCATGGACTACGCTAAGGCCCCAGGGAATAGGAAAGACAAGCAGGAGACTTAATTGCATACTCGTGCCCCTTGTGACTTCAGCCACTATCCCCAGGCCACTTTGGGGATCAGCAACCCTCATTTCTCATTCCTCATTTACACTGGTTTGTGCACTTTGTGTATCCTCAGCTCAGTGCCTCAAGTATAGTAAGCACTTAATAAATGTTTATTGTCTTACTGACTGTGCACAGATCATTCTCCTTGCATTCTTTATGGGTGTCCTGTCTCCTCCATCTCCTGACTGCCTTTCCTGTGACTGTCCTCCATGCTTGAAATGTTTTCTCCTCTCCACCTTCCCTGCCTCCTTCTAGACGCAACTCAAAAGGTCTGCAACCCTGTCACAGAACACTTAGCTGGGTGACCTTGTGCAGCTGAGGATACACAAAGTGCACTATCGGGGAACACTTCAGAAGGCATGGCTCCTGGATTACCAGGTGGTAGAGCAGCCCCATCCAGAGGCGCCTCTTCTGAACCCACTACTAAAAAGGTTGACTAAATGCACCAGAAAAGAGACCATTCCTTGGGCTTTTCAAAAAGCAAAGGACCCAAATTGGGAGCCAAAGTTGGGTGCCATGGCAATTTTAAAAAATCACTTTTGAGCTGCAATGTAAATTTT
>CM053586.1:167692490-167741539 GCA_028646515.1 Pseudochirops corinnae
GCAGGAGTTCTGACTGTATTGTCTTCCTCCCATTTCATGCTTTGATCCTTTTTGTCCCCCGAAAAAGGAATCTAAAGCTGGATTGCTGGGCTTGCTTTGCTTCCTTTGCCTGCTCATATTGCCAGTCAATTACTTGACTTTTGGGCTCAGTAGAACTCTGGTTACAGAGGGGAGTGCTTTGTCCAAAATTGCTGGGGTTTTCGCAGCTGACAGAACTATTAGGAGGCTGCCATCTCTGCAGCCCCCACCAGCTTTGGCTAACTGGTCACGCACCTCAGGACCACCACCCAAGACCACGATCCCAATCCAGGCAGGTTAAGGCAAGACCACTTAGCCTCTGAATGATCGCTTGGCCCCCCTGCAATCTGCAGGCTGGGAGCTCTGAGGCAGCCTGTGAAGGGGGCTGCAGGGCTGCCTCTTCTGCTGCTTTCTTTCCCTGGGGGCAGACAGCCAGACCCACTCCTTTTCCCCAAATTTAGCTGAGTTCCACTAACCTTTCACTTTGTCCTTGGCTCTTATGAGTTGATAATTCTGCCACAGATGCTGCTGGTCCAGTCTCCTGAGTGCTCCAGCCATGGCTTGTCTTGACCGCCCTGGGGCAATAGTTGGGTTTCAGGCCAGGCTGGTTTTGGCTCTCAGCACATTGTGATGAGCCCTTCCTGTCTGCCTGCCAAGTTGCCTTCAGCGGGAGCCTTGTTTCTCTGTCCTTTTGTGGGTTCTGGAGCTATAAAATTTGTTTAGAGTAATATTTTATAGGTATTTGAGGTGGTTATGGGGGGAACTCCCAGAGTTCTCCTGCTTCTATGCTGCCATCTTGACTCTGCCCCTCTCTGCTCATCATTTCTTATAGTACAGTAGTATTCCATTACTTTTGTATACCACATCTTGTTTAGCCATTCCCCAGTTGATGGACATCCCCTCAATTTCCAATTCTTTACCACTACAAAAAGAGCTGCCATAAAAATTTTTGTACATGTAGGTCTTTTTTCTGTTTTTATGATCTCTTTGGGATACAGACCTAGAAATGGTATTGCTGGGTCAAAGGGTATGCACAGTTTTTGTAGTTCTTTGGGCATAGTTCTAAATTGCTCTCCAGAATGGTTGGATCAGTTCACAACTCCACAAGGTAGTTTTTTTATGAGGGGGATGGAAGAAATGTTATGAAGATAGAATCAGTAAGACTTGACAACCTAGAAACTTCATGAACAAGGGCTTGGAATGGGAATATTGAGACCAGTTGGACTGGATCTGGGGATTCCTATTAGGAAGAAGCAGGAGATAAATGGATCAAGTGATCTGAAGCAAGGACTGACACTGAGGGATGGATACAAGGAGACCTTTTTATTTGAAGGGACTTTCCTCTTAGTTGTTCAGTCATTTCAGTTGTATCTGACTTTTTGTGACATCATTTGGGGTTTTCTTGACAAAGATATTGGAGTAGTTTCCTTCTCTAGCTCATTTTACAGATGAGGAAACTGAGACTGACAGAGTTAAGTGACTTGCCCAGGGTCACACAGCAAATAAGTGTCTGAGGACAGATTGGAACCCAGGTCTTTCTAACTCCAGGACTAGCACTCTAACCACAGGATCCACCTAGCTGCCTGTGAGTTGTGCTTAAACAAACAGTTCAAGTATAAGCAATGGACAAAAAGGCAGAACCAATCAGTGATAGGACTCTGGAGATGGGGACAGAACCAGGCTTCGAGTATTATCACCCATATTCCACTCTGTCCTTGGTATCCAAAGTATAAAGGGCTTTGCAAGGGGCTTACAGCTGTGTTGATGTTCATCCCAACCCCAAAGGGTTCCTGCACTCAGCTTTTGAGCTATCCCAAGTAGCTCTCACACTCATTGACCATTCCTGTTCTCACAGAGGGAGGGAGGAATTTGGTGGTGGGGTGGTATGGGATAAGCTGCACCATGGCTACAGACAGCTTACTATCTACTTTATTAGGCATGAGAGAGGTGGGTAACAAAGGTTTATGAAGAAACACGGGGAAACTCCCATTGACAGAGAATAAGGAATTCATCAAATCTAGAATGTTCTTTATTTTGCAGATGGTGACACTACTTCAGAGAATGGAAGTGATTTGTCTAATCCAATCCATGGTTTTGACCAGTTCTCTCCTCTGATTGTCAGTGCCTATGCACCAAAGACACACTGTGTGTATGCACTGGTGGGAAAGTTTGGAGAACACAAAAGGAGGAGGTGTGTGGTGTCTCAGGGGCCTCCCAGTCTTACACTGGAGTTATGCTCCACACTCTTAGATTTTTTTTAAAAATTTTTTGGAGTGAGGAATGCAGGGCAATTGGGGTTAAGTGACTGCGTTAAGTGACTGTTAAGTGACCTTGTGCCCAAGGTCACACAGCTAGTAAGTGTCAAGTGTCTGAGGCCAGATTTTAACTCAGGTCCTCCTGACTCCAGGGCTGGTGCTCTATTCACTGCACCACCTAGCCACCCCACTCCTCACTCTTAGATCCCACTATAGGAGGTAGCATACTTTGTCAGGAAGAACACTGGACTGGCAGTCAAGAGACCTGGATTTGAATCCTGGTTCTGCCAACTCCTATCTGTGTGACCTTGGGTTAATCATTGCCCCTGTCTAGTCTTCAGTTTCCTCCTCTATAAAAACGAAGGGATTGGACTAAGTGATCTCAAAGATCCCTTCCAGCTCTGACATTTAGGAAGAGAAGAGTCACAAATGCGTACCACTCCCCACCATGAAACATGAGGCAGGAGAAGCATCAGGGAAGCCAATACAGAGGGACGTAGTGCAAAGTACGAGCGTGAAAGAGGTAATTTGTGCCGTTATTACAGCAGGAAGACGATTACCTGGGGAAAAGGTTTTGAGCTAGAATTTTGAGAAAAGGGAATTAGTCAGAAGACCTAGGAGAAGATCCTAGGATCCTGGGCTGAGAGCTAAAAAGGGGACCTCAGAAGTCATCTAGTCCAGTCTTCTCATTTGACATATGGGGAAACTGAGGCAAAAAGGGTTAAGTGACTTGCCTAGGGTCATACAGCTAGTAAGTGTAAGAGGTTGGATTTGAACTCAGGAGATGGGTCTTCCTGATTCCCAGTGCAGTGCTCTATCCCCTGCCCCATCTCCTGCTCCTACAGCTGCCAAAAGTATAACAATAAAAATATTGGACAGAAGTAAAAATCCCATTAAAGTTTACAAAGTGATTTCCATTTATCTCATTTTTTCATCCACACAGCTAGTAAGCACCAGTAGGGGGATTAATGGTGGCGCAGTGAATAGAGCACTGGCCCTGGAGTCAGGAGGATCTGAGTTCAAATATGACCTTAGACACTTGACACACTTACTAGCCGTGTGACTTTAGGCAAGTCACTTAACCCCCAATTGCCCTCCAAAAAGAGAAAAAAAAAGAAATTAGGATCACAGATTTGGAACTGGAAAAGACCTTATAGGTCATCTAGTCTAACCCTCTCCTTGTAGACAGGGAAACAGCCAAAGAAAGATAAAATGACTTGCCTGTTGTCTCCCAGACAGTAAATAGCAGAGTTAGGATTTGAACCCGTTGCTTGAGTCCAAATTCTGTGTTCTTCCCACAATTCTGTGATATTTCTTACTAACAAGGACCCCTGACTCTAAAAGACCATTGGTTCAGTAATTAGTTCTTCTTTAATTCAATTCAGTCCCACAGTTACTGAACATTCAGTGTCTTCTTTGAGGTGCTAGGGACCCAAAGGTGAATCCCCCAATTAATATGAATATATTAAGTACCTGCTGTATATCAGATGAAAAAACAACACAGGCTTTGTTGGGAACCAGTTTGTGTATTTACTTATCTGTGCACATATTGTTTCCTCCAATGGATAAATGGATAAAATATTTATTCAGTGCTTACTGTGTTCAAGGCACTATGTAGATTGTAAGCTTCTTAAGAGCAGGGACTTGTCTTACTTTTGGGACCTTAAAATTTACTAGTAGTATTGAGGCATATCCATAAATAACTATATTGGAGTGAATTAAATGCATAAGAGAGGTCACAGAGGCTTGAGAGATTACCGGAGGGAAGGATGAGCTAATGAAATCTTAGGAGAGAGAGGAGGGGAAGAGAGGGAGAAATGGAGCTGGGCAGATATTTCTGCCATCTGCCTCTGTCCCTCTTATACTGGCAGGAAACCCACAGAGGATGCAGGCAGAATAATATGTGCATGCAAATCATCCTAAATGAGAAGAAACCCAAGACACGAGGAATGGTAAGGAGATGTTGCTGATTGCCTATTCAAAAAAGAAAACACATTTTTAGTTATCATCTTGATGTCTAATTTGTATAGAGTACACTGAATGATTAGCACCCTGGTAGGATAAGACAAGGTGATACAGTGGGTAGAGTGTTGGGCATAGAGTCAGAAAGACTCATCTTCCTGAATTCAGATCTTAACTTACATGTAATAGCTGTGTGACCCTGGGCAAATCACTGAACCCTCTTTGCCTTAGTTTCCTCATCTGTAAAATGAGCTGGAGAAGGAAATGGCAAACCATTCCAGTATATTTACCAAGAAAACCTCAAATGGGGTCATGAAGAGTTGGATGCAACTGAACAACAAGGGTTAATGTGTTGGAGTGAGGCTAGTGTGAAGATGGGATCGGCAAAGTTACATTTCAGAGGCCGGAAGTGTTCAGAGATGTAGGGGGTGACTGAAGGAAGATGAGTTTGGAGGTGTGGAGGGATTGAGGAATAACAAAGGGAGACTGGGGCGCAGTGGGATCGGCACCAGAGTGGAGAGGGAAGGTTTGACAGAAGAGAAAGGGATGGAAATTAAGGAGTGGACTTAGGGTTATCCTGGAAGGATAAGAGGGTTGTGAGGGGAAATGAGTCTAGGAGGAGGAAGAAGATAAAGAGGAAGTCAGGGAAAGAGAAGAAAGAGTAGGGACTGCAAAGATGGGATGAGAGACCACAAAGGAGATGGTAAGATCAGGAGGTGAAGAAATGAGAAGGTAAGAGAAGGATAGGAGGGCAGAGGAGGGAGGGGCAGTAGGGGAACAGATGAGGATATAAAATGGAAAATGAGAGTATCAACTGCAAGGTAGGGCCAAAATGTTCAGCATCCTTTTGTCTCTAAATTCCTATTAAGTGTTTAAAAGTCACATGCTTTTCAGGAGAAAAGAAAGAAAATCAAGTGATACCTCCTACGGGCCTTTCCTGATCGCCCCCTCCCCCCGCCCCCCACGCTGCTCTTGTGCTCCCAGTTACCATGTATATTCTTTGTATATCTTGCACCTACTAATCTCGACTCTCGATGCTTTCGTCCGCCTTTCTTTTCTCCTAAAACGTAAGCTCCTGGAGGACAGGAACTGGCTCACTTCTTTTTGTATCTCCGGAGCCTAGCGGTGTTTGACCCCTTGTGCTTAAATAAATGCTCTTTGAATATAAATAGAGTTGGAGACCGAGAAAAGAGGGGTGGGACACAGTAATCGACGGGGATCACAAGGAATGGTGTGTGCTTTGTGAATGAGAAGTGGGGATATAAGGGATGAGGTGAAGGATGGGTGAGAGATGTGGGCGTGAGGCGTGTGTGTGTGTGTGTGTGTGTGTGTGTGTGTATGCACGTGTGCTCGCGTGTGCGCGCTGATGTGTTGCCTAGATTGGGGGCGCGGTGCCTGAGGCATTGAGCGCAGCGGGGAGGGGGGCGGGCCGGCAGGCGGGCAGGCGGGCGGCGGCCCCGGGGGAGGGCGGGTTCTGCCGGCACACGCCGCCCCTGGCAAGCGGCCTGAGCGCACCGAGTCGCCGCCACCGCCGCCGCTCCCCGGTCTGGCCCGGATCCGGAGATTCCCGGAGCGCTCAGCATGGATGCCGCTTTCCTGGCCGGCCCCTTAGCCCTATAGGGGGCCGCCCTGCGCAGCCCCCGGCTCCGGCCTGGATCCTGTTGGATCCCCGGCCCCGCTCTCCGCACTCCGCTTCCCTGGCTGGGCTCCTGGGCACACGGAGCCGTCACCCCCGAGGTGAGGGAGGACCCTGGAGAGAGAGCGCGCGGGAGGTGGGGGGCTGGGAGAGACCAGGTGGGGAGCAGTTGGAGGCAGGGGGCTCAGAGACATCAGACTCCTTCCCGAGCCGGCGAGGGGATCGAAATGTTGCGTCTTGGGGGAGGGTTGTAGTGTGGGGGTGTCTTGGCCCTGTGCCGTTGCCAAGCCGGAGCGAATGGTGGGGGCAGCTCTGAGAGGCTGGGGGTAGAAGTGGTCCCACACCTTGGCGGGGGGAGGGGTGCTCAGTCATAGGTGGGGGGGGGGGCCCTAAGACTGCTCTGTCTCGGGGACTGCCACCTTTTTTCGACCTTGCTGCCCTCACCACTAGGTTCCTTTTCCCCAGCCCCCTCCTCTTCTGTCTGGTGCCAGAAACAGTCCCTTACAGCCTGGGTACGTGCTCCTGACTCCTACACTGCTATTCCCCTTTATGCCATCCCCTTATCTTCATTCCCTACTCCCTGTCGTCCAGGCTCTGATCTCGTCACCTTGAGTGTCCCCCACCCTCGCTATCCCCACCATCCCCGCCCTTTCTCCTCATCTCTGTCCCCGCAACCCCCATTCTATTCTAGCTCTATCCCCGTCGTCTCCACGTCCCTTCTAGCCCCTTCTTGTCCTGTCCTACAGGTGTCCGTCCTTCGTCAGTCCCTCCTGGGGCCGGCGCTGACCATGCCCAGCGGTTTCCGCTGCCTTCAGCTCGTGTCCCTGCTCTGGATCCTGGGGGCATCAGGACAGCCCACCCATGGTGAGTGTCCTCAGCTCCCGGACCGCACGAGGAGGGAGGGAGGAAAGCTGAAGCTGGGACGCACCTCCCCTCCCCCTTGCTCTGATCAGGAGTAGCCTCAGCCTCAGTCCCCTGTTCCCACACTGACCTCTGCTGGTAGAAGTAAGGACTACATCCATACTAACCATCAGCGTCCCTAGAGAGGGGGGAAAGGGAGGCGGGGGGGACCCCAGTGTATCTGACCCTTCCCAGGCTAGATTGTGTGGAAATGGACGCAGCTTTTTTTTTTTTAACTCCATTTTCCGACGTAAGAAAACCAAGGTCCTCCTTGCCCAAAATACAAATTTGCTATACTTGGGAGATACTTTTGAGTTGTGCCAGCTCAAAACATCAATCTTGTCTTCTTACCTCCAGTAGCTGATGACTGTAGTTCCCGCTGTGATCTGGCCCACGGCTGTTGTGAGCCCGACGGCACATGCAGGTAGGTAGGTGCTTTAGCTCTCTCAGTCCTTAGTCTGCATTCAGAATCCCTCCTTGCGCCTCATTCTCCCTACTCTAGCCCTGTCTCACTGATTTAGATGACGCGTCCCTTTCCCACCAACATGAGGCCAGAGGGTGCAGAGGCTCAAGCTACCACTCCTTCTTTCCTTTGTGCTAGGAAAGGACATATGGATCAGTTACCCCACGGTCCTTTCCTTTTGTGGGCTGGAGAGCAATTTGTTTAGTCCTGTATTAATCTCCTATCCCCATAGTTTCACTAACATTCACCTTCCCTCTTAAAGTTTTTGTCTCCTGGGTCAGAAGGATGGAGTGAACAGATGGAGAAAATAACTAGGGGTGAGGAGAGCAAACAGATAAGAGCAATAAAGACAGGAAAAAGAGTTGGAATGGGTTATCCAGGATTACAGAGGACTGGAAATGTGCCAATGCTACACTTAGATTCCCAATGCCAACCAGGGCTTGTTCACAAGAAGGGTTGGTGGTAAATGATACCGACTGTGAGACTGAGGTCAGGGACAAAGAAGAGGGGTGGCTAGGTTGTACAGTGAATAGAGCACCCACCCTGGAGTCAGGAGGACCTGAGTTCAAATGTGACCTTGGGTAAGTCACTTAACACCAATTGCCCTACCTTACCCCCTCCAAAAAAGCAAAAAAAAGAAGCAAAAAAAGGAACAAAGAAGAGCTCTTTGACTAGGTTCTGTTTTTACAGGTTGTATGGGGATTTAAGAACAAGAAAGATGCTTGCCTCTCAGGATATGAAATGCCAATGGATCAACTTAATAAAATTTCCAAGGCATTACTAACCTTGCGTTCATCTGTCATGAGCTTACTGCAATGTAGGGATCTGGTACTAGATCCCCATTTCACCACTCCATTCAATGGGGGCTTTTTTTTTTTTCATTTCCTCAAATTCCCCAGAATAACTTGTATCTTCATCCTCCTCCCCAGGTGTGACCCTGGCTGGGAGGGACTACACTGTGAGCGGTGCGTCAGGATGCCTGGCTGCCAACATGGCACCTGTCACCAGCCCTGGCAGTGTATTTGTCATAGTGGCTGGGCAGGCAAATTCTGTGACAAAGGTGAGAACAGGTGTGGGAACACCTGCTGAATCCTTCAGGTAAAGTGGAAGGGACCCCATGGACCTAAAGGAGGAATGAAAGGAGACCTAGTTATACCAGTCCTTTAGGTTTCAGTAACCTTTCGTATTTTTACAAAAGATTTCCATATTCATTCAGTCAATAAGAGGTATTTATTAAGCATGGGCTTAACATGCTATGCTTGTGTTCAGTATGCTAGTACAAAGTATAGAGATGATACAGGAATGTCTAAACAAATGAAGAGTGATATAATGAAAGACACAAAAATAAAAAATTCACACTTATATTTGTTCTTTACAGTAATAACCCTGTGAGGTAGATGGGACAGGTGCTGTCCTAATTTTAATGATGAGGAATTGGGAGAGAGGGATTGTGGGGGATGGGAGGAAGCCAGAGCCCTGAAATGAATTACTCAAAGTCACAACAGCTGGTCACTGGCTACAGCCCAGGTCTCAACACCTGCCTCCCAGAATGATATGCTTTTCATTATACTGAAACATAGAATGTGGTTAAGAAGCATACCATCAGAAACTAGGTCCTAAAGGTGGGAGGAAGCTAGGCATGGGTTGGGGGAAGCCTGCACTGAGTGAAGGGTGGAGGAAGAGAGGCAATTCCCCAGAGGTATCCCTATTTCCCTTCCAGATGAGCACATCTGTACCAAGCAGCCACCCTGCCAGAATGGAGGGAAGTGTGTGTATGAGGGGGATGGAGAGTACCACTGTGTGTGCCCACCAGGTTTTCATGGGCATAACTGTGAGCGCAAGACTGGGCCCTGTGAGCATGCTGGGTGAGTTAAAACTGACACAGGCAAAGTAGGGGCTTGGGCACAGGTCAGACTTTAAGGTATTAGGATAGGCTAGGGTGGGGTGAAGGCAATGAATGAGGCCAAAGATCAGGGTGTTGGAGCCTGGAAGGGTGGTGATAGGAATTAAGTATTGAGGTGGATGGATTTGGGGATGCAATAATAGAAGCTTAGAAGGGGAAGAGACCTCAGAGGAAAATCTAGTCCAACCATCTGTATGCAGAAGGGACAGCTGGCCCAGAGTAGGGATGTGGTTTGGTCCAAGTCTCACAACACTGTCATTAACTCTCTCCTTTCCATCTCGCCCTTCTCAGGTCTCCCTGCCGGAATGGTGGGCAGTGCCAAGATGATCAAGGCTTTGCAGAAAACTTCACATGCCGCTGCTTGGCAGGCTTTGTGGGTCCACGCTGTGAAGTCAATGTGGATGACTGCCTAATGAGACCCTGTGCCAATGGTGCCACTTGTCACGATGGCATCAACCGCTTCTCCTGCCACTGCCCCGAAGGCTTTGCTGGCCGCTTCTGCACTGTCAACCTGGATGACTGTGCCAGCCGACCATGCCAGCATGGTGCCCGCTGCCGGGACCGTGTCCATGACTTCGACTGCCTCTGCCCTGATGGCTACAGGGGCAAGACATGTGAGATTGTCCTCCCAGCCTCGGACCTCCCTACGGAGCCAGACAGCGCCCCTGGACCTAGCCCTGCAGCTGTGGTTCCTTTTACAGTCCCAGCTCCCTTTAGTGTGGGTGCAGGGCTACTTCGAATCTCAGTGAAGGAAGTGGTGCGACGACAAGAGGCAGGGATAGGGGAGTCAAGCCTGCTCGTGTTGGTGGTATTCGGGGTGCTCACTGCTACCGCAGTCCTCACCACAGGACTGTTGATCTTTTGGGCATGGCGCCACGGCCACTGCCCTGCTGGGCCCTGCTGCTACCCTTTTCGCCAATATGCCGCACCCCCTGAGCAACATGACCAAGAGTGCCAGGTCAGCATGCTCCCTGCTGGAATCTCCCCTCCAGCCAGCTCCCCACCTGAGCCTGGCAAGACCACAGCACTGTGATGGGGGCTGGAGAGGGGGCAGAGTGGGGCCCCCTCTCCATCTCCTTCTTCCTCACATCTTCTACCCTCCAGAGACCGTTGTGGGTTCCCCCCCCCCCAACTGAGGTATCTCAGCCTCACACCAGAAATGCTATTTTTTTAAATACACAGATTGTTCCAGAGAGGTTTTATCAAATAAAATTACAAAAAATGACGGTGAGTGATAGCTCGGGCTCCCAGGACTCCTGGTCCCAGGTGGGGCCAGCCTGGACCTCCTTGTCCAAGGTCCTAGTCCTGGTCCAGTCAGAACTCTCCTCCAATACCATGAGCTCAGTGAGGAGGACTGGTATCAAAGAAAGCATCCTGAGGTACCCAGCTAGGGATGCTTGGGGAAGGTGCACAGGGGCTGGTGCCTTGTAGGGCCAGGTGGCCCTACAGATGAGGGGGAGAGTAAACAGCTGTTCATCACCTGAGATTAAAAGCCCCAAACCCTTCCCCATGGAGAGGGAGATGATGACTGAGGAAGATGGAAGACCATCAGTTCAGAGGAAGCAGGGTCACTGCTGACTGTTTTGCAGCAGCTGCTGGAACAATGAGTAGGGCCGACTTCGAAGGGCAGCTGGAGTGTCCAGCTCAGCCACCCTTCCTGCCTGTAACACCAGCACACGGTCTGAATTCAGGATCGTGTTAAGCCTATAAGGCAGGTGAGGGTGGGCACAGAGTGAATATGGAATGCTTGACCTTTTCCCCATCTCTCAGACATCAGGTTTCACCCACCCACTCCAACTGGGTAGTCAGGTTTCCATTGTTGGGGGGAGTGGGGACAGAAGGAGAAGGTGGCTTAGTGACCCTCAGCGTGAGACAGTTCCCCCCCACCCCGGTTGCCTCACCAGTGTCTGGCAGGAGAGTGATATGGGCCTGAGAGGAGATGAGATCTCTCCTCACTAACTTTTGGGTAGTCCCCCAAAAGAAGGAAGGAATGAAAGGTCTGAAGCTGGCCTGTTGGTTTAGTTTTCCCTCCCCTTCCCTCCATCACTCTTAGAGCCCTTCCCTGGGTATCTCCACCACACACACACACCTATGTGCAATGGTCAGAACAGTCTTGTTAGCAAAACGATTTCGGATTGTCTGTTGGAGCAGCTGATCTGTCTTCTGGTCCACACTGGCTGTGGCCTCATCAATGCACAGGATCTGAGGGAGGGGGAGAAGAGGTTATATTTGCCCTGGATCCTAACCTAGCACCCATCCCTTTAGCCCCCTTGTCCCAGCTCTGCACTGGAGGGCTGAGCCCTAGCAAAGCAAACCTCTTTTTATGTCTCCTGATAAATTAGGAGGGCTCCTCCATCACCCTTTCAAAGGCCACCCTCCTACCACTCTACCAAACCCACCCATCAGGGCCCTAGTCTCATTCCTTACCTTGGCATCTGTAAGGAGAGCTCTGGCCAAACATAGTAGCTGCTTCTGCCCTAGTGACAAGCGCCGTCCCCCCTCACCCAGCTCACCATCCAGACCACCTGTTGGGCCCAGACTTTGTCATCCCAAGTGGCCCGACCCTCTTCCAGACTCTCGCCCCTCCCTTGTGACTTCCCAAGGCCTTCCTTACCTCCAGGAAGGAGCCTCTCCTTGGTTAGGTTCTCCCACTATCTGTTCCCAGAACTCACCCAGTGGAGTGATCACTTTGCTCAGGTGGCACTCCTTCAAGGCCTGCCACAGTGCCTCATCCTCATAGCGACCCAGAGGGTCCAGGTTTTCTCTCACCGTGCCACTGAACAAAAAGGGCTCTTGAGGGATGATGGCCATCTGGGACCTGAGAGGCAACAAAGGGAGCAAACCACATGAACTTTAAGGACCACAGGCACCTTCTGCTTGGCCCAAAGGTCCATTCCTTGCATATGAGATTGAACCTCTTTAATTCCTACTTATCAATCAGTCAATTGATGGGAAACAACATAGTGTAGTGAAAGAGTCCTGGGACTGCTTGCTGTCTTGGGGAAGGGGGTGAGAATGGGGGAAGGAAGAAAAATTTAGAACTCAAAATCTTACAAAAATGAATGTTGAAAACTATCTTTATATGTAATTGGAAAAAAATAAAATACTGTTAAGTGGGGGAAAAAAAAGAAAGAGCCCTAGGGCAGCTGGATGGTGCAATGGATAGAGCACCTGCAATGGAGTCAGGAGGACCTGAATTCAAATCCGGCCTCATACACTTGCTAGTAGTGTGACCCTGGGCAAGTCACTCAGCCCCATTTACCTCTCCCCACCCCCACCCTCACCCCCCAAAAAGAAAGAGCCCTGAAATAGGAGTTGCAGACTTGCCTTTAAATCCCTGTTCTGCTACTCACTGCCTTCGTGACCTCAGCCAATTAATTCCCTTTTCTGGGCCCATGTCCTCACTGGTAAAATGTGGAGGTCGGACTAAATTACCTCCAAGGACACTTCCAGCTCTAAATCTTAGGATCCTGCTGTGTATTTAGCAGTTTACTAGGTACTCTGGGGACAGGAGAGAGAAATAAAAAACTGACACTCATGAAACAGGTCTGGGGACAAGCCCTATGGTGTTCAGAGTGGGAAGATATCAGGAAGACATCCTGAGGGGGAGTAGTCAAGGTAAAGATTTAGAAGAAATTAGAAAGATTTTGTTTAGAAAGACAAAGGCTTGGCTCAGGCCTTGGAGAGGACACACTGGCTAGAAGGGAGGAAGGAAAGCATTCTGAGGTAGAGAGACCAGCGTGAACCAAGGCAGAGGCTACGGTGGGCATGGCAGGGTTCTCAGGCTACCGAGACTGGCCTGAGCCAAGGGGAAAGAAGAAATGGAAAATGAGGTTGGCCTTGAAAACCAAGCTTAGGAGGCTCTAGCACCCACCATAGTGCATAGCACATAAAAGGTACTTAATAAATGTTTGTTGATTGGCTAACTAATTGTATCTCTGCCCAGATGCTTTTCCATTTCTCTTAGCTCCCTTTGCACCCACAGTACCAATCAGCCTTTCCTATTCCCCACTTCAACAAACTGCCCCACTCCCAAAGACACTTCTGTCTTTAGGTCCTATCCCAGGCCTTCTAAGCTAAGTAGGAGTCCCAGGGACCAGAGTACTCTCACCCCTTATGTGGCAGCCCTGCCCCCAACTCCACCTGAGATCCGACAAGCCCAGCAAGCTGGTGTCCACACCATCCAGGAGAATATGCCCAGCGCTGGGTTCCACCAGCCGGAACAATACCAACAGCAGAGAGGACTTTCCAGAACCCGTCCGGCCCACAATGCCTATCTTCTCCCCAGGTAGCACGTTGAAGGTGACCCCGTCCAAGGCATTGGGCAACCCAGGCCGGTAAGCCAAGACCACATCCTGGAACTCCACATGTCCCTGCGACAGCCAGCCCACTCCTACCTGAGGTCACCAAAGGGAAGAAAGAGATGGGAGAGAGAGTGAAGAGATGTGGGCAACGTGAGAGTGGCAGGGAGGTGAATCAGTGAGACAAAAATGAAGAGAGATTAGGGAGAGATAATGAGAAAAGATAGGATGATGGTGGTGAGAAAGGGAGGATTAATGGGGGAAAGACAGGGGGATTAATGGGAGAAGAGACAGGAGAAATGGTGGGGAGAAAGGGAGAGTTGTGGGAGAGATGGTAAGGTAGATGAGCCTGGATAGAGAATGAGGAGGTGTGAATACATGGTGTAGGGGCATGATGGAAATGAAGACGGATGGAAGGGATGTGAAGAAGGGAGTGAGAAGAAATAGGGAAGGAGTGTCAGAGGAGATAGTGGGGAGTGAGGAAAGATGAGGGAGGGATGGTAAGGAGACAGAGATGGTGAAGAGCATAGAAGATAGTAAAAATTGAGAGGATGGTGAGAGACAGTGAAGAGGATGGACAGGATGAGGGAGTAGATAAGGAGAAATGGGTAGAAAGAGAGAAATGAGTGAAGACAGGTGAATGGAAAAAGACGTGATTGTGGGGAAATGAGGAGAAAAGTTATAAGGGGAATGAATGGTGGGGAATTAAGATATGGTAAGAAACAGTAGCTTGGCACTGCCCCAACATCACACCCTCCTCTCCAGCTCATACCACCCAGCAAGGTTAAGCCAATCCCTAGGTTCTCCTTATTTTGTTCTGGGCTCTATGTCCTGCTCCTCAAAGAGGGGGCTGTCTAAGACTGAGACTACACCACACTATGGGGGGAAAAGGCTGTGGGTTTTGACTCCTAAGTAGGGAGAAGGAAAAGGGCATCCAATCACCTATACCTGTATCTGCTGGCCCTGGGGCTCGCTGGGCAGGTCACTAGAATACTCCTCCAGTCGCTCCACGCTCACCATCATGGCTTCTGTTTGTGTGAAGTTGCTTACCAGGCCTGAGAGAAGCCCTGTCAGGGACAGGGCATAGGACAGTGACAGGCCCACCAGCCCTAAGGAGAAAAAGAATGTGGTGACACTGCTGGGGTTGCTGGTTGTCTTGGGCTTGGGGCTGCCCTGGCTGCTGCTGCTGCCACCTCTAGGCTCTCTCTACCACCGTAGGAGGCTGGGGGGGCAGGGAGGCATGTGTGTATTAGTGTTTGTATTAGACTTTAAGTTTCTTAAGGGAAGGGAAGATGGCTTATTTCATTCTAATATTTTCAATACCTAGCACAAAAAGTTGTTCAAAATAGGTACTCAAATATTTCTTGAATCGACTGTGAGACAAAGGCTGTGTTTATATGTATTCATATGTGTGCTCAGGCATACATATATGTTTACCTATCTGTCTGCCTGTCTGTCTATCTACCTATCTATCTATCTATCTATCTATGGCAGAATAAAGGGAAGCAGGCTGAGAAAAAGGAAAGGACCCAGGTGGGGACCACAAGGGGCTAGTTCCTATAACAGGTGAGGTATATATAAGGGACTAAGGATGAGGCGGCTGGAAGCAGGGCCTGGGGAAGGAGGTGCAGGTAATGGAGATGGATATGGAAGAGTAGGAATTAGGGTAGAAAGTTCATTGATAGGGAACAGAAGCACAGGACAAAGTTAGAGGGAGGTGGGAGAGTTTTCAGCTGGGACTGAGGCAAGGCCAATAGGGACAAAGGTGGCACCTGGGTTAGCGAGGTGTTGGTAATGCTGGATGAGGGCGATGACAGCAATGGTGCTGACCACAGTGGCACCCATGAGCTGTAGTCGTATGTCCAGCCACTGTAGACACGCAGTAGCAGCAAATTGGCAGCGTTGGTTAAGCTCCAGAAGCTTCTCATTCTCCTCTTCAAACCTAAGGACCAAGAGCTGAGCTTTCTCTCTCTTACCCGTATGCCAAGGACCAGCCTCAGGGGGTGGATCTCCTCCTTCCTGTCCTCATGTCTAAGATTAGAATCCTCTTACTCATTGGGTTTGGCATAGGAGAGGTGATAATTGGCTTATTCACAGAAGTCTCCCTAAACTCCCCGGTGCCCCTTTCCTACCAGGGTCCCTTCAGTATCTTCCCCTCCAGGCTTATTATCTCCTCAGCCTCTCCCCCCTCTCTTTAGGATCCCCCAGCCTTTCCCCACTGTGTCTTCTTGGCACCATTTCTTTTTCCTCTAAGGGCATCATCTCCCTCTGCTTGGTCTGTCTCACCCTAGTAAAATTCCTGGATGGGCTCTCTTTTGTTCCTAGTACTGCGATGGGGAATCTTGCCTGGCATGATCCCTCACCTGCAGGTGGCACAAGCAGCCCGGATGATACTGAGCCCAGCGAGGCTCTCGGAGAGGTGGGTATAGAGGGGGGAGAGTGTGAGGCTGCTCAGGCGACGCAGCTCCCTCGAGGAAGCCCGGTAGTGGCGCTGTACAGAGTAGTAGAGGGAGCCAAGGGGTGGCAGCAGCAGCAGCAGCCAGGGCAGCCCCAAACCCAGGACGGCCACCAGCCCCAGCAGTCCCACTGCATTGGCCAAGAGGATGTTGAGAACGAAAGGCAGGCTGTCATCCACACAGGCCACATCAGATGAGAAGCGGTTCAGGATCCGGCCAGTTGGTGTGGATTCAAAAAATGTCACAGGAGCCTATGAAGGGAGGCCATGGTTGGGGCAGTGAAGCTGGGTGAAGTAAGCAAGCCTGGGGCAGGAAACTCAGTGGAAGGAGAATCTTGGAGGGGAAGGAATTAGTTCTGAGCCCTGATATGCGGGGAGAAAACTAGAAGAGAAAGGAGTCTTATAAGAAAGCTTAGAGTAGATGTAGGGATGGTGGGGAAGTGTGTCCCTTGAGAAAAAGAGAAGGGGAATAGTGAGGAGAAGAAAATCCATAGATTCCAGGGCAGTTAGGGTGGGATAGGAGGAAAAAGTTCTGTCTGCTAGGGAGGGGAGGACGGTGAATTTCCTGTAGCTGGTAGGGCCTCTGGGAAGTCAGTCTGTCCATCTTCCTTCCTCTAATCAGACACTTGAGCTGTTCTTAAATCTCCCCAGCAAGAAAGGAGCTATTACTAAAAGCCAGTCAGATTCCCCAATTCCCATTAACTGTAACAATCTGATCCCTGAAGGGCAAATGATGAAATGTGCTCAATTCCTCTGGAGGAAGAGTATATGGAAACATGACTGTGATGTAAAAACAACAGGCATTAATGTAACACTTTTTAAAAAAAGTAACTCTCTGTCACTGTTGCCCACCCCTTCACTTCAAAGAGGTATTTCCTAAAAGCTGACCTCTTTCTTAGATGATGGAAACCTTCAACTGCACTGAGATGAAGAGTAGGAATCAAGATCTTCTGACCAGCAGGTTGTGGGAAAAGCAATAGTTTCAGAGAAGGGAAGGGAGGAGATGGTGCCTCCTTCTTTGGAAGGGAATTTATTAAGAGCAGGAAAAGCTCCCAGTCCCCGTAGGGAGTCATTCTGTCAGGAGACAGGGGACTGGACTGGCTGACCTAGTTGACCTCCTGAGGTTCAAGACCTGGATTCTAACCTCTTCCTGACTATAGCTTCAGTCAGTCACTCCTGGCCGATCAACTAACAAAAGCAATAATTCACAGGTCTATAGCACTGTTTCATTAAAGTATCTTCTTCACAACCACCCTGTGAAGTTGGTAGTGTGAGTATGAGGGAACAAATGAGGGAACTGAGGGTCAGAAAGTTTCACTGAGAGACCACATTGGCTAGTGGTGAGAGCCCTGGACTTAGAAGTCAGGAAGGCCTGGGTTTGAATCCCACTTCAGACCCTTTCTAGCTGTGTGACCCTTCAGCAGGTCAGGCCATCTCTGAGCCTCAGTTTCCTATGTGCAAAATGAGAGTGATGATAACAGCACCCATGTCATAGGATTATGAGGATCACATAGGACTTTAAGCATTTTGCAAAACCTGATGCACTATAAAATGAGTTATTATTACTATTATAGAAACAGAGTGCTATAGGGCAGTGGTTCTCAACCTTCCCAATGCCGCGACCCTTTAATACAGTTCCTCACGTTGTAGTGACCCCCAACCATAAAATTATTTTCATTGCTACTTCATAACTATAATTTTGCTACTGTTATGAATCATAATATAAATATCTGATATGCAGGATGTATTTTCATTGTTATAAATTGAACATAACCCACAGGTTGAGAACCACTGCTATAGGGGCTTTGTAGCCACTATATCAGCCTCCGAGTCATAAAGACCTCGGTTCAAATCCTGTGTCTGCCACCTCAGGTAAGTGACAACTCCTCGGGGCCCCTGGACACCTTTCTAAGGGTAAGACTCACAGAGAAATTGAGGGACTGCATCAGAAAAGGAAATCCCCACACTAGGAGCACCTTGCCTTGATGAAAGAATCAGTGTGGTTTCCCTACCCTCCAAAGAACAAAGGGACTCATCCAAGACCTCACAACAAGGCAAGTGTCCAAGATGGGTCACTTGATTCCAGATCTAATGTTCCTCTACTATGATATGCTGCCTTTAGGCGATGGAGAAGAGTGAGCACTTTACTCCAATGGATAGCCCTCTCTAAGCTGCCCAGGGAGAGAAGAGCTTTGGCATGGCAGTGACGCCAGGCAGGCAAAGCAGTGCTGAGCCAGAACAATGGCCCCTTTGGGCTGAGGGAAACCTGGCAAAAGGGTCTCCCTCGGCCTTCCCCCCAGCAGATCTTTCCACTCACTCACCTTCAGGACACGGTGTAGCAAGCGCTGATGCAGGGCGGCTGCTGCCTGGAGGATGCCAATGGCAAAGAGTACCGCCCGCAGGAGGGTGCAGATCGAGTTGGCGCTGGCAATGGACCCATATACGGTCAGGTAGAACTGCACATCCAGGGAGTTATTTGGGGTGGCTTTGGGCCATGGTGACGCGGGAGCACTGGATAGAGGGAAGGGAAAATAGGACCCATGACTGTGTTATCCGAGGGCTGAATCCTGACCTCAGGTTCCACACTTAACCCCTGAGAAGCTGTTAGGGTCCACTCTCAAGCTTAGTCCCTGAACTCAGCCGTGACTTTGTTTTTTTCGTGGTCCCCAGCCCACTCACAAGAGGCCTCCGGGAGAGAAGAGAAGCAACTGTGGGGAGAGCAGCGAGGGTGCTTGGCTGGTGAGGTGCCATAGTTCTTGGGAGCCATTCTCAGCTATCTTCAGCTGGGAGATCCAGTGAGAGAGCCACCAGTCAGCAGCATTCCGCGTACCTGGGAACAGAGCAAAGGAAAAAGATGGGAAAGAAAAGCCATCCAACTGCCATTTGCATTTTCCTAGGCCTCCCTAGCTTTCCTCTCATCCATCGCTCCTCCCCCTCTCCTCCCTGGGCCTCCTTGACTGTTCTACTCCCTGCCTCCACAGCTCTCCAGCTCCTTCCTCATCCTATTGGCCCACCTCCTCATCCTTTCACTCATTCTGTATCTCCTCCATGGCCCTATGTGCCACTCTGGGGGAAGTAGGGAGTAATTCCAAATTTAGGAAATACAAGGAAGACTGAGGAGGGCAAGGGCAGGGACAGCAAGCTGAATCCTGGGAAGGCTTTGCTCCCTGTCTCCCTGGTAAGCTCCGTGATGGGGCTCGGGGTCAAACCTAGCACCTCTTTCTTCCATAGAGTCTAATAAGACTCTCATTATAAGCAATAATGACTGACTTTCTGATAGTCCTTTAAGTCTTACAAACATTTTACTCATGGCAACCCTGCATGAGTATCCCTGTTTTCCGGGCAGCGAGGTAGTAGAGTGTAATGGAGAGGGCATTTCTAGAGTCAGGCTAATCCCCGACTCTGCCACTGATTACTACTGTATGAGCTCTGACAAGTCATTTAATTCTCTGACAAGCCTCAGTTTCCTCATTTGTAAAATTAGGAGACTGGAACAGATGACCTGCTCTGCCAATCCAAGCAATCCTGGCACATCTGGCACAGGGGAAGGGAACAAACTTTTATTAAGGGCCCACTAGGTTCCAGGCACTGTGCCAAGTGCTGTACAATTATTATCTCATTTGATCCTCTCAAGAACCCTGTGAGATGGGTGTGATTATTGTCCATAATGATTTATTATCATAAATAATATATATGACTGTTACATCTACTGAATATATATAATGATGGCAAGTAATAATAGTAATATATGCTACATACAAATAATATAATAGGGAAACCGAGGCAGGCAGAGATAAAGTGACTTCCTCAGGGTCATGTCGCTAGGAAGTGTTTGAGGCTGGATCTGAACTCGGATCTTCCTGATTCCAGGTCCAATGCTCTATCCACTGGGCTACCTAGTTGCCTATTAGGTAGGAAGACCTGCTATCAAAGGGGCATCCTTCCCTACTTCCACCTCCACTTCTGGTACCAGTGCCGGAATCCAGGTCTATCTGGGATGCGGGAACACCTGTGACCACTGAAGGCGCCCTGCTTATCCCTTCCCACCCTGACAGAAGCCAGAACCCATCAGGTTCTCCTTACTGGCTCAGAATAGGTAGGCGTCACCAGCTCTATTCCTTCTGCTGAGAGGGAGGATCACCAGGCCTTACTGACTGCCCTGCTACTACCTCCTAAAGTCCTCCTAGCTTTACCGTTTGCCTTGCACTGGGATCATCTGAGCTAAGGACAAAACTGAAAGATCCTAGGACTTTGTCACCCCCCTCCACCACCACCACCGTACCTACAGGACTTCTTATAAGCTTTCAGTTCAGAGTTTTATGAGTGCTATTGGGATCCACATAGTAAATGGATAAGGGCTTTCTCATTTATTCATTCACATAGTTAGCATTTAATATCTGTTCATTCATTTGCTCCTTTCAGTTCTAAATCCAATAATCCAGCGGTCAGAGGAAGAAACTATAGACTAGAGAAATGTATCACCCATGGTCACTGTCTTGAGCCCCTAGAGAGGGAGAGAATGCAGTACCATATATATAGGCCTCTCATGGAGGGGAGCGAGCATACAAATAGATAGAGACTGCCCAGCCCAGGTGATATGAATGATGGACAAAGGGAGGGGCAAAGAAATAAAGATTCCTGGGGGCTCACAGATATGCCCTTACCTTGCATGAGAAGCAAGAAGAAAAGGATGGCCAGGGAGAAACCCCCACCCACAGCTTTCCAGTAAGCCTGGTACACCTGGAAGGCCACAGCCCCTTCTTTCTTTCCTTCCTCCTGGAGCAGGCGGCTGAAGTTTGGGCCCACCTCCTTGGGCTCCTCATTCTTTTTCTCTGGCTTCCATGCCTCTGAGGCTACTGCTATAATGATGTACAAGGAGAAGAAGGGGAGTCACACTTGGAGTACTTATGGTAGGGGGATGATTGTGAGGAAGGAAGAGAAGGGGAGAAGTGTTTAGGTCAGTGTCTAAAAATCTCGAGAGTACTGACCATGGAAGTTAAAGAAGGAAATAAGGGGTGACTGAAAAGGCACACCTGACTCAGTCTTCTGTCCATTCTCCGCCTGGGCGGTGGAGGCAGTCTGCACCAGTGGCAGAATCTCAGAGGGTGGTCCTAGAGGATGGAATAGAAGTCAGAAGATACCAGTGCTAGCTACCAGTGGGTTACAGCATTTAGCTAAGGGTGTTCTAAATAACAGATGCTCAAAAAATGTTTATGGTGCTTCAACTTTTTGTGCTCCCTAACAGCCCCACTCCAGCTGCCATCTTGGTTCTAACATGCATGGTGCCCTTGACTCCTAGGGCTGGGCATGGCCTTTAAGAGTCACCTAGTTCTCCTCACTGCTTCCAGAGACCTTGTTGTTTAGTTTTTCAGTTGTGTTTGATTCTCTGTGACCCCATTTGGGTTTTTCTTGGCAAAGATACTGGAGTGGTTTGCCATTTCCTCCTACAGCTCATTTTATAGATGAGGAAACTGAAGCAAATAGGGTTAAATGACTTGTCCAGGATCACACAGCTAGTAAGTGTCTGAGACCAGATCTGAATTCAGGTCTTTTTGACTCCAGGCCTAGCATTCTATCCACTCTACCACCTATCTGCCCCAGGCAGGCAGGGCAGCCCAGTCCTAAAAATAGTCTTAAAAGTCTCAGCCAAACAAAGCAGATGCCCATACATCGGGAAATAGCTAAACAAGGTGTGGTACATGGAGGAGGCTTCTCGGTGACACAGAGAATAGCACACTGGGGGCGGCTGGGTGGCGCAGTGAATACAGCATTGGCCTTGGAGTCAGGAGGACCTGAGTTCAAATGTGACCTCAGACACTTGACACACTTACTAGCTGTGTGACTTTGGCAAGTCACTTAACCCCAACTGTCTTGCCTTCCCCCCTTCAAAAACAACAACAACAACAAAAAGAGACTAGAACACTGGACCTGAAGTCAGTGAGGAAGGCCTGAGTTCAAACCCTGCCTTGAATACTTACTAGCTGTGTGACTCTGGGCAAGTCATTTAATCTCTCCCTGCTTCAGTTTCCTAAACCGTAAAATGGGGATAATAAGAGCGTCTGCCTCTCAGTGTTGTGAGGATCAAATGAGATAATATGTATAAAGAGCCATGCAAACTTTAAAGGGATATATAAACGCTAGCCACCACTCTTGCCGCCGCCACCATCGGCACCATCGTTGTGATCATCACTGAGCAATAAGAAACAATGGCTGTGACAATGACTGAGAAGCGTGGGGATTCTTACACAAACTGACACAAAGTGAAGCAATTCGGAACAGAACACAGCAACAACGTCAACAAAAACCCCAACGACAAAACAACAGAAAATCTACAGCCATATGAAGAAATGGTCTAAAACACGACTGACTGGAGAAATTCAACTTAAAACAATTCTGCGGTACCACCTCACACCTATCAGATTAGCTAATAGCACAGAAAAAGAAAATGACAAATGTTGGCGGAGAGTTGGGAAAACTGAGACATTAATGCACTTTTGGTTAAACTGTGAACTGATTCCACCCTTTGGAACTCTGCCCAAAGGGCTATAAAATCACACGTACCTTTTGACCCAGCAGTACCAATACTGGGTCTGTATCCAAAAAGAGATAAAAAAACAAAAAGAGAAAAGGACCCACATGCACAAAAGTATTTATAGCAGCTCTTTTCTGGTGGCAAGGAAGAGGAAACAGAGTTTGCCCATCAATCGAGGGATGGCTGAACAAGCTGTGGTAACGGATTCCTGATTTTAACTGAATACTAACGTGCTATAAGAAATGATGAGCAGGATGCTCTCAGGAAAACCTGGACAGACTTACACGAACTGCTGCAAAGTGAAATGAGCAGAGTCAGGAGAATATTATACACAGTAATAGTAATACTGTAGGACAGTTAACTGTGCATGACTTAGCCATTCTCAGCCACACAAGGACTTAATGATGAAAAATGCTATCCATCCTCAGAGAAAGAACTAATTGTGTCTGAATATAGATCAAAGCATACTTTTTAAAACTTTCTTTATTTTTCTTGGGTCTTTTTTTTGGTCTGTTTTCTTTTACAACATGACTAATATGGAAATATGTTTTGCATGACTGCACATGTATAACCTATATTAAATGGCTTGCCTTCTCAATGAGGAGGGTGGGGAGGAAGGGAGGGAGAGAATTTGGAACTCAAAAATTTTTAAGTGAATGTTAAAAACTGCTTTTACATGTAATTGGGAAAAAATAAAATATTAAATAAGTTAAAATCCAATAGCTAGGAAAAAACCAAAACAACAGAAATCAAACGCTTTACAATTATAATGACCATGTTAAGCCCCAGAGAAGAGACACATAAAAAGGTATCTCCCTCCCTGCTTTCTTTGTTTTTGGTGTTGGTTTTTTTTTTTTTTGGAGGGGGAAAGGGAGGACAATTGGGGTTAAGTGACTTGCCCAAGATCACATTTAATAAGTGTTAAGTGTCTGAGACTGGATTTGAACTCAGGTCCTCCTGACTCCAGGGCCAGTGCCACCTAGCCGCCCCTCCCTGCTTTCTTTGTAGAAGAAGTTGGATGGCTATGGGTATGGAATTCTGCATACAACATTAGATTTTTTCAATATGTTCCATCAAAACTTTTCATTCTCTCTTTATGTTATTAATGTCTTTATCATAAGGGATGTCTCATGGAGGACAAGGAGGCAGAAAGAAAATGAGGTTAGGATAAATGAAGTAACTTCCCCAAATTCAAACAGGGAAGAGAGGCCAGATGTCAGCAGACACAGATGTGGGGTGAGGAGATTCTGGGGGAGCAAAGATAAAGGCATGAAAGCATGGGTCATAATTCAACAAGCCTACTTTGGATAGAATGTAGAATGTGGAATGTGGTGGGGATGAATATTAGATAAGGTTGTAGCCAGATGATGGAGGGCTCTGTATGCTAAAGAGCTTCCATTCAGTTTAACTCAAAAAGCATTTATCAAGAGCCTACTCCATGCATGGCTCTAGAGAGATAAAACACCCCAAATGAAACAGCTGCTGCCCTCCACAAGTTACATTATACTGAGGAGATTAAGACATTCACATAAGAGTTCTGATTTCAATAGCAGCTAGGTGGTGCAGTGGCTAGAGCCCCAGGCCTGGAGTCAGGAGGACTTCAGTTCAAATCCAGCCTTGGCTATTTATTAGCTGTGTGAGCCTGGGCCAGTCACTCAACCTTGACTGCCCTCCCCACACCCCCAAACAAGAGCTCTGATGTCAAGAGATCTGAAGTCTTCCCTAATCTCCCTAAGTGGAAGTGAACTCCTTCTCTGAACTCTGTGACTTGAGTATGGTATTTCATTCCTGGATTATGGCATTTATCACACTCTGCTTTATGCTATTCATGTTTACATGTGTCTTAAACACCTATTAGCTTCCTAAGGGCAAGGATTGTGTCTTGCTTATCTCTGTGTCCCCTGTAACATGCAGGGTGTCTCACCCACATTAAGTGCTCAATAAAAAAGTAATAGTAATAGCCAACATTTATAGAATACTTTAAGATTTTCAAAGCACTTTATAAATGTAATAAAAATATATATAGTCTAAGCTGTGGTTTTTCTAGCAGTAACGTATGGCTCTGAGAGCTGGACCACAAGGAAAGCTGAGTGCTGCAGAACTGACAGTTCTGAATTGGGGTGCTGGAGAAGACTTTTGAGTGTCCTTTGGACAGCAAGGAGAACAAATTAGTCAACACATAAAGAAATTAATTCCCACTCTTCATTGGAAAGATAAATACCAAAGCTGAAGCTTAACTGCTTGGGCCACATAATGAGAAGACTGGGCTCACTGGAAAAGACCCTGAAGTTGGGAAGACTGAAGGCAAAGGTAAACGAGGACAGCCGAGGATGAGATGGATAGAGTGTCACGGAAACAATGAGCACGAGTGTGGACGCCCTTGGGGAGAGAGTGCAGGATTGAAGGGTCTGGTGTGCTATGGCCCATGGGTCACAAAGAGACAAGACTTAACAACAAAAATAACACAGCTAACACTTATATAGTGCTTACTATGGGCAGGTAGGTGGCACGGTGGATAGAATGCCAGGTCTGGAGTTAGAAAGACTCCTGAGTTCAAATCTGGCCTCAGATACTTCCTAGCTCAGTGACCCTGAGTGAGTCACTTAACGCTGTTTGCCTCAACTTCCTCATCTGTAAAAATGAGCTGGAAGAGGAAATGGAAAACCACTCCAGTGTCTTTTTTGCCAAGAAAACCCCAAAATGGGGTCACAAAGAGTTGGGCATGACTGAAAAACGACTTACCAATAACAACAATACTGTGCACCACGCATTGTGCTACACAATTTACAATTATCACCTCATTTGACCCTCACAACAGCCCTAGGGAGGTACTATGATTATCCCCGTTATATATGAGAAAACTGAGGCAAACAGAGGTTAAGTGACTCTCCCAAGGTCACAGAGCTAGGAAGAGTCTGAGGCCAGATTTGGACTCATATAAAGCGTACTCCAGTCATACTCTCTTCTTCAAGATAGATCGTAAACTACCTAGAGGCAGGGACTGCTTCATTTTTGTCTTTGTGTTTCCCAGTATGTAGTAGGTATTTAATAAATGCTTGCTTACTGATAGAAGACGATGATGATAAAAATAATAATGCACTAACCAAAAAACAATCCCAATAGCTGATTTCTATACAGGGCTTTAAGGTTGGTGAAGTGTTTTAGATGGTTTCATTTGAACCTCATTGACCAAGCTGTGAGAGATCACAGAATGCGAGAGTGGGGGTCTAGTCCAAGCTACCCAGCAAAAGAATCCCTACTATAACCTTCCCAACAAGTGGTCACTCACTACCTCCTCATGGCACTTTTTTTTAAGGCAGCTCTAATTTTTAGGAAGCTTTTCCTGATGTGAAGTCTAGATTTGCCTCTTAGCATCCTCCTCCCATTCCTGGTTCTGCCCTTTAGGACCAAACAGAGCACATCTAATCCTGACTCCAAATGATAGTTCTTTAAAGAGGTGAACAAAACTGTCTTATTCCTGTGCCCCACTTCAAGGGTTCTTTTCCACAGGCTAAACACACCCAGCTCCTTCAACCAATACTTGTATGATATGGATGTAAGGGTCTTCACCATCCATGCTGCCCTCCTCCGGACATTCTCCAGTTTATCAACATCCTCCTTAAACCCAGGTACCCAGACCTGAATACTCCAAATGACAAGGACAGAGTACAGAGAGGGGAAGGGAGGGAAAGAGAAAAAACATTTATATATGTACCAGGCACTGTGCTAAACGCTTTACAAATATTATCTCATTTGATTCTCACAACAACCCAGGGAGGTGGGTGCTATTATTATCATCTCCATTTCAAAACTGAGGAAACTGAGGCAGACAGTGATTAAGTGACCTGTCCAGGATCACACAGCCAGTAAGGGTCCAAGGTCACATTTGAACTGAGGTCTCCCTAACTCCAGGTCTAGCACTCTATCCACTGTGCCACCAAATGCCCAGTAGAACTATCATCTTCCTATTCCTGAAAGCTGATGGCCTTTTTTTGTCCCTGTAATTTTATTTTTTTAATAATTAATTTATTTATTTTTAGTTTTTAACATTCACTTCCATAAGATTTTGAGTTTTAAATTCTCTCTCCCTCTCTCTCCTCCCCAAGATAGCATGCAATCTGATATAGGCTCTACATATCCATTCATATTAAACATTTTCACATTAGCCATGATATAAAAAATTAGAACTAATGGGAAGAACCATGAGAAAGAAGAAACAAAACAAAACAAAATGAGAGCAAACAGTCTGCTTCCATCTGCATTCAGACTCCAAAGTTCTTTCTCTGGATGTGGACGGCATTTCCCACTGTGAGTCTTTTGGAATTGTCTTAGATCACTTCATTGCTAAGAAGAGCTAAGTCTATCAAAGTCAATCATTGCACAACGTGGCTGTTACTGTGTACAATGTTCACCTGGTTCTGCTCATTTCACTCAGCATCAGCTTATATAGGTCTTTCCAGCTTTTCCGGAAGTTTGCCTGCTCCCCATTTCTTATAGCACAACAGTATTCTATTACATTAGTATACCACAACTTGTTCAGCCATTCCCCAATTGATGGACATCCCCTCAATTTCCAAATTCTTTTCCATCACAAAAAGAGCTGCTATAAATATTTTTGTACATGTGGGTCCTTTTCCTGTTTTTATAATCTCTTTGGGATACAGCCCTAGAAGCGGTATTTCTGGATCCAAAGAGTATGCACAGTTTTATAGCCCTTTGGGCACAGTTCCAAATTGCTCTCCAGAATGGTTGGGTCATTTCACAACTCCAGCAACAATGCATTAGTGTTCCAATTTTCCCACATCTTCTCCAACATTTATTATTTTCCTGTTTTTCACGTTAGCCAATCTGACAGGTGAGATGTGGTACCTCTACTTTGTTTTGATTTGCATTTCTCTAATCAATAGTGATTTAGAGCATTTTTTTCATATGACTATAGATAGCTTTAATTTCTTCCTCTGAAAACTGCCTGTTCACATCCTTTGGCCATTTATCAATTGGGGAATAATTTGTATTCTTACAAATTTGACTAAGTTCTCTATATATTTTAGAAATGAGGCCTTTATCAGAGACAATGAGTATAAGAATTATTTCCCAGTTTTTTGCTTCCCTTCTAATTTTGGTTGCATTGGCTTTCTTTATGCAAAAACTTTCCAATTTAAAATCATCCATTTTGCATTTCATAATGTTCTCTGTCTCTTGTTTGGTCATAAATTCTTCCCTTCTCCATAGATCTGTCAGGTAAACTATTCCTTGATCTCCTACTTTGCTTGTAGTATCAGTCTTTATATCTAAATTGGGTACCCATTTTGACTTTATCTTGATATAGCAGGTAAAATGTTGGTCTATGCCTAGTTTCTTCCATACCATTTTCCAGTTTTTCTAGCAGTTTTTGTTAATAGTGAGTCCTTATGCCAAAAGCTGGAGTTTTTGAATTTATCAAATACTAGATTACTATAGTCATTGACTATTGTGTCTTGCCTACCTAACCTATTCCACTGCTCCACCACTCTATTTCTTATCTAGTACCAAGTAGTTTTGACAACTGCTGCCTTATAATACAAAGATTTGGTACAGCTAAGGCTACCTTTCCTTACATTTCTTTTCATTAATTCCCTTGATATCCTTCTAAATAAATTTTTGTTCTTCCAGATAAATTTTGCTATTATTTTTTCTAGCTCTATAAAATGTTTTTGGTAGTTTCATTGGTATGACACTGAATAATTAATTTAATTTAGGTAGAATTATCATTTTTATTATATTAGCTCAGCATACCTATGAGCAACTGATATTTTTCCAATTATTTAATCTGATGTAATTTGTGTGAAGTGTTTTGTAATTGTGTTCACATAGTTCCTGGGTTTGTTTTGGCAGGTATAGACTACCAAATATTTTATAATGTCCATAGTAACTTTAAATGGAATTTCTCTTTTCATCTCTTGCCGTTGGGCTTTGTTAGTAATATATAGAAATGCTGAAGATTTATGTGGGTTTATTTTATATCCTGCAACTTGGTTAAATTTGTTTATTGTTTCAAGTAATTTTTTACTTAATTCTCCATGATTTCCTAAGTATACCATCATATCATCTACAAAAGGCAACAGCTTTATTTCTTCTTTGCCAATTTTAATTCCTTCAATTTCTTTTTCTTCTCTTATTGCTAAAGCTAACATTTCTAGTACAATACTGAATAACAGTGGACATCCTTGTTTCACCCCTGATCTTACTGGAAATGCTTTTAGCTTATCCCCATTACATAAAATGCTTGCTAATGGTTTTAGATAGACGCTAACTATCATTTTAAGGAAGACTCCATTTATTCCCATGCCCTCTAGTGTTTTTAATAGGAATGGGTATTGTATTCTGTCAAATGTTTTTTTCTGCGTCTATTGAGATAATCATGATTTCTGTTAGTTTTTTTGGTGAAATGGTCAATTATACAGATAGTTTTTCTAGTATTGAACCAGCCCTGCATTCCTGGTATAAATCCTACCTGGTCATAGTGTATTATCCTCGAGATAAGTTGCTGTAATCTCTTTGCTAGTATTTTATTTAAAATTTTCACATCTATAGTCATTAGGGAAATTGGTCTATAATTTTCTTTTTCTGTTTTGGCTCTTCCCGGTTTAGGTATCAGCACCATCTTTATAGCTGATGCCCTTCTTAATGGAGTCTAAGAATGTATACTTATTCCTTCCACATCACAGTTTTAATATATCATCAGTCAACATAAGAAATTAAATGGGAATTTTTGGGGAGCTTTGCAGAAGCCAGAGATGACATGCAAAGGCCAGTAGATAATACAGAAAAAGTTTAGAAACTCAGAAATGCATAAAATATATGTACAGTATTGTATACTATCAACCCAAATTTTAAAATAAGGTATTGTAAACATCACATAAAAAAAAGAAAAAGATTCAGACTTCTTCTTTGGTTATCGTGGAAAGGCCAAAAAAATTTTACATGGATTTCCAAATCACATGGGTACTGTGCTCTTAATCCCCTGAATGTGGAAGGGATACTTGCTTTACCTTTTGGGCTCCTATATCATACTGTTGACTCATATTGAGCTTGCAGACCACTAAAACCCCCAGATCTTTTTCAGAACAACTGCTACAGGTATTATTATCCCTATTTTAAGACGAAGTTACAGGATCAGAAAGGTTCAATGATTTGCCAATGTTTGCTCAGCTAGTAAGTATCAGAAGTGGGATTTGGACCCAGGTGTTTCTGATTTGAGGCAGCTAGTTTTGGCTCAATGTGGCTAGAGTGCTGGGCCTGGAGTCATAAAATCCTGAGTTCAAATCCAGTCTCAGACACTTACTAGCTGTGTGACCCTGGGCAAGTCACTTAATCTCTGTTTGCCTTAATCCACTGGAGAAGGAAATGGCAAACCACTTCAGTATTTTTGCCAAGAAAACCCCATGGACTATATGGTTCACAGGGTCATGAGGAGTCAGACGTGACTGAACAACTGAACAAAAAATAGCTCCTGACTCCAAGTATAGGATTCTATCTACTATAACTAAGCCATGTTTTCTCTCATAATTTCTTTTTTTTTTTTAATATATTTTTATTTCATTAAATATTTCCCAATTACATTTAAAACATTTTTTAACCTTCATTTTTTAAAAATTTTGAGTTCCAAATTCTCTCCCTCCTTCCTATGTTCCCCCACCCCTTGAGAAGGCAAGCAATACGATATCAATTATACATGTCTCATAATTTCTTTAACCTGTTCTCCAAGCTACTTTCTTAGAAATCTCACTCACTTCTGAGCTTCAGCTCTCCCTAAGGCCCCAAGGTAATCAGACCCACAAGTCCCAAAGCTATCCCCTCTTCTCTTGAAAAATATCTGCTCATATATTTCACTAATGCTTGTATTTTTCCCATCTATCCTTTCAGTTCATGCTCATACCAGTCCTAGGAACCTAGGAATGATTCTATATGTTATATAATAAAAGTGAAGAAATAGAAATCCCCAAAGGGGACTTGCCCATAGTCACCCAGGCAATCCTGGTGGTAAAGCTAGGACTAGAGGCTAGATGTCCTAATTTCAGAGTACTGATGATCACTCGAGGTTATCAACAATCTCTCCATTGCTAGCTTTCCTTTAATCCTTATCCTTCTAGATCAATCCTTGCTTCTTCTTGGGACAGGCAGGCGGTGCAATGGATAGAGCACCAGGCCTGGAGTCAGGAAGACGTGAGTTCAAATCTAACTTCAGACACTTACTGGCTGTGTGATCCTGGGCGAGTCACTTAACCACGGTGTGCCCATTTCCCCAAATGTAAAATGAGTATGATGATAAAAGAACCAACCCTCACAAGCCTGTTGTGAGGATCAAATGAGATCATTTTAAAGCACTTAGCCCAATGCCTGGCACAAAGTGCCACATAAATGCCAGTTAGGATCATAATAATATTAACAATAATCCCTCAGCAGTTTTTGACACGATGAACCTCATTCCCTTTCTTCCCGACTATCTTCTTCCCTTAGCTTTTGCGACACTCCTGGTTCTCTTCCTGCCTGCTGGACAGCTCCTTCTTCATTTTCTATGCTGGATCCTTTATCCAGCTTTGGGCATCCCCCAAGGCTCTTTCCTGGGACCTCTTCTCTTCCCTCTCTATATTCTCTGTAATCTTATCTCCCATGGATTCAATGATCATTTCTACACAGATGATTCCCAAATGTATATATTCAGCCCTAATTTCTCTTCGATTTCTAGTCTGACGTCACCAATTCACCTGAATGTTTCCTAAGCAGCTCAAACTCATTATTTCCAGGACAGAATTCATTGTTATCCCCATTAAACCTATCCTTTCTCCAAGCTTTCCTGTTTACGTTGAGGGTGCCACAACTGTTCTGGTTACCTAGATTCCCAAACTTCACCTCCTGAGGCAACAAGGTGGTACAGTAGATAGAATTCTGGACCTAGAGTCAGGAAGACTTTTTAAGTTCAAATTCAGTCTCAGATACTTACTAGCTGTGTGACCCTGGGCAAGTCACTTAACCTCTGTCTCAGTTTCCTCAACTGCAAAACAGGGGAAATAATAGCACCATCTCACTGGGTTGTTGTGAGGATCAAATAAGAGAGTATTGTTAAAGCACTTAGCACAGTGTCTGGCACATAGTAGGTACTCAAGAAATGGTTCCTGCTTTCCTTCTCTCTCTCATTCTTTCCCTTCTTCCTTTCCCCCTCTCTCTTTTTCATTCTTCCTTTCTTCCTTCATAGCCAGTTAAATACCAATTTTCTCCTGTTTCTACCTCTACAACAATACTCACTCTGTCCCTTTACCACCACTAACAGAGCCATTATCATACACCTCTCATGTAGTCACTGCAAGAGCTTCCTAACTGGTTTCCCTGCTTCTGGTCCCTCCCCTCTGCAATTCAGCCCCCGTAGCTGCCCACCTCATCTTCCAGCAGCATCAATCTGACCACGCAACTTCTCTGCGGCAGACCTTCAGTGGCTGCCTCTAAGACCAAACAGACTCCTCAGCATGGCATCTGAAGACCTTTATAATCTGACTTCGGCCTTCCTTTCCAGACATCACTCCCTTCACGTCATCTACGTGAGTCTATTCACTGTTCCCTGGCCTTAGCATTCCATCCCTTCTGGGTGTCTTTGGACACATGCTTGGACATTCCACAACCTCTCTAACCTCTTAATGCCTCAGCCTCCTTCAAAGACACTCAGGCATTACTCCTTCCATGAAGTTATACCTTATTACCTTAGTTGTTAATATTCCTTCCTTTCTCAAATTATCTTGTATTTACTCATCTGTTTACATGCTCCTACAAGGCAAACAGGTGGGCAGCTAGGTGATGCAGTGGAGAGAGCACTGGGCCTGGAGTCAAAAAGACTCAATTTCCTGAGTTCAAACGTGGCCTCAGACACTTACTAGCCGTATGATCCTTGGCAAGTCACTTAACAGTGTTTTCATTTGGAAAAGAAAATGGCAAACCACTCCACTGTCTTTGCCAAGAAAACCCCAAATGGGGTCACAAAAAGTCAGATCAGACACAACTGAAATGACTCAACAACAACAAAGAAAGCAAAGAACTACTTTTAAATTTTTTGCCTTTTTAGCCTCAGCACCTTATATAGAACAGGAACTCATGAAATACTGGGTGAATTGAATTCCAGCCTGATAGGAAAGCTGATACTCAGCAGTTACCCATACCCGGCCTCCTCTGCCCCCAAGCCCAGGGGTACCTGCTTGGATGATGCGCCCACCCTCCAGCAGCAGCAAAACATCAGCCTGCTCCAAGTATTCTGTTCGGTGGGTGCAGAGCAGCCGGGTGGTGTGTCCCAGGATGCCTAGAATACACTTATGCAGCAAGTGGTTGGCTACATCAGCATCCACAGCAGCCAGGGGATCATCCAGGAGGTAGAGCTTGTTCTCCTGGGGAGAGAAGGTGGCAAGAGGTGCTGCCAACTGAAGGCAGAGGCCATGTGTGGGGGTGGGGGACTGGTGGTAATGACCCAAAGGACAAGGCCTCTGAGATCCTCCTGGGGATCTATCTCCAGAAAGACTGTGGGGAATAAGGGCCACAACTGAAGTAAGAAAGAGAGGTTAGACTTGAGAGAATCTCCTTATAATCAAGCATAGCTAAATGATGTAGGGCCAGCACTCAGCTTTGGTTGTGTCTAAAAAACACCCTCCCAACCATATAATATGTCTAATTCATTATGACGATGATTTATTAAGTGTTTAGTACATGCCAGACGCCAGGCTATCCTTCAGCTATGAAAGGTAAAAGAAAATGAATAGTGGGAGAGGGCTGGCTGATAAGAAGGGAAGGAGGGAGGAACATTACTGACAATGGTAATGCAGACCTCCCTTCTGCCAACTTCAGCCTATTAGTCCCTCTCAAGACTACCAACACTCTCCCAGACCCCAAGCTTCCCCTGCCCTTTGCCTACCTGGTAGACAGCTCGAGCAAGGGCAATGCGGGCCCTCTGGCCACCACTGAGAGTTACACCTTTCTCTCCCACTTCTGTCTGGTCTCCATCAGGCAGGATCTGTTGTCACAGTAGCATAACAGAACATAAAAATAACAACAACAACAGATTTGGAGTTATAAGGCCTAGATCTGAGTCTCAGATCTATAATATCTTGTTGTATGACCTTAGGCAAGTCACTGAAATGTTTGTTTCCTTAGTTGTAAAACAGGATAGCACCTGAATAGAAAATATTCTTTGTGCAGGATGAATAGAAAACTGTGGAAGAAAAGCACATGAGATAAAAAGATATGGATGTGCTGAGATCTGCACTGGTGGAAGGTGTGCCCACAAAGATGAGGTGAGAGATCCATGCAAATATCCACAGGATCGATACCTGCCTAGCTCAAAGAGCTGCCCTGAGTATGAAATGAGATATATCCCATGTGAAAGGTGCTTTGTGAACATTAAAAGCTGCTCAACAGAAATGTAAGCTGCTTTCTTCCACAGGTCAGGAAAGACCCTCTTCTATGCTAGAATTCTACTTTTGATTACTGACAAGCTGTGTAACTATGGAAAAGTCATCTAACTTCTCTTAGCTTCCAATTATTCATTTGTGCTGGCCTTCCCTGAGCACCCCATGAGGGTTTGCTGAGCCCTTTTCAGGGCTGCTCATCTACCTTTGGGGTCCACCTGTCACCCAACTCTCAGCTGTGGCTCCAAGAAGCTGCAGCATGTAGGCGGCCACACCCCAATAAACCATCTCTGCAGACAGGTTAAACCAGTTGAAGGGTGACTGACAGGCCTCAAACCTGTTTGTTGGTGAGTTAGAGGGGTGTCTACTCCAAGCAAGTTTAGACTTCCCTTGGCCAAATGGGTGGATGAGAACAATTTATTCCAATGGCCACGAAGATGGCCAAAGCTGGCACTGTGGAATGCTTAGAGCTTGGTCAGACATTAAAGACACCAAGTTTTCCCAGGGCATCACCAGTCATCTTTGTCTTGCCACTGGACTTTGATGATTCAGGAAGAGAGAATGAGGTTGACAACCTTGCGTGGCCTTGGCTCACTTTAACCCAATGCATGCACAAATCAAGACATCACTCATGATGTCATTGGTCCTCTTCAAAAACAAAGGATGAACAATACTCATTTGTGAAATGGAGATAATAATATTTGTAGTTAGAGGTGGGACTTGAAATTAGGTCCTCTGACTATAAAGCCTGTCTTTTTTGGTTTTTTTTTTGCCAGATCTATAATTTCACTGGTACCAATGCCGATCAACACACGCAAAGTGATTTGTCCCAGGTCATACGGCCAGCAGAACCTGTGTCCACAGGCATGGAATACCCTGTAGTCAAAGCACCTACACCAATGGGAACTGGCACATCCTATTTCCTCCTATTTCCTAGAGAGCTTTCAGGCTCGTCCAAGGGCAGGGTGATAAGGATAGCAGTTTTAAAGCTCCTGGGGACGTAACAAGGTGATGAGGGGAGGGTCATGGAAGAGTTGTGGAATTTATCCTTTTCTTCTCCCTCCATCCCAGAAAAATACTAAGGGCTTGGCCTCACCTTCCTAAGGAGGCCCTGGCATTTCCTAGCCTCACCTGGAGTAAATATCCTGTGGAAGAACAGTCAAGCAAATTGAGCAGAATTCCCTGAGGGTCTGTAGCATCATGGTGCCAAAAACATTCATGTTGTGGTATATGAAACACCCAAATGCCCTCCTTACTTCCTTGGGCCCCGTGGTGAGTCTGGTGGGATCACCTTTAGGGGAGAGGGATGGGGATGGGGATGGGGGTGTTCCTTCCTAGAGAAGAAAGAAGTTATCAGGGGTTGAGGACACTCACAGCAAGGTCATCATGGAGAGCACAGGCTTCCAACACCTTCCAATAGAGATGAGCATCGAATGCCTTCCCAAAGAGGATGTTGTCCCGAATAGTGGCAAACTGGATCCAAGGTTCCTGGGTGGCCAGACCAAAGCCTTCAAATCGCCCAGCTATTGAGATCTGACCACTTAACCTACAGGAAGTCAGGGTGGGTGTGGGTGGAGGAAGAGGGGTAAAGCATGAATAACTGCTCCCTTCTGGGTCCTACCATACTTGTCCAAATTCCTATTTTAAATCCTTTTCTTTTCTCTCTCTTTTGGAGGAAATATGGGTTAAGTAACTTGCCCAGCATCACATAGTTATTAAGTGTCTGAGGCTGGATTCAAACTTAGATCCCCCTAACTGCAGGGCTAGTGCTCTATTCACTGGGCCACCTAGTTGTCCCAAATCCTTTTCCTCTAAGAAGATTTTCCTGGAACGTCTTGCCCAAGGTCAAACAGGAGACAGTGGCAGAGCTGAAATTCAAACCCCAAGTTCTCAGACTCCGAATTCAGCACCCTTTCCACTGGATCACATTGCCTTCTAGCTAGCCACATTTAAGTTCCTTATATTAGAGGCAGCCGGTGAAGCAATAGATTGAACCCTGGGCCTGAAGTCAGGAAGACCTAAGCCTCAGATGCTTACTAGCTATGTGACCCTGGGCAAGTCTTTCTTTTTTTTTGGTTTTTGGTTTTTTGCTTTTTTTTTGGAGGGGCGAATGTAGGGCAATTGGGGTTAAGTGACTTGCCCAAGGTCACACAGCTAGTAAGTGTTAAGTGTCTGAGACCAGATTTAAACTGAGGTCCTCCTGATTCCAGGGCTAGTGCTCTATTCATGGCGGTGCTCTATTCATGGCGACACCTAGGCGCTCTTGGGCAAGTCATTTAACTTCTGTTTGCCTTAGAGGCAGCTAGGTGGCTCAGTGGATAGAGTACTCGGCTTGGAATCAGGAAAACCTGAGTTCAAATTTGGCTTCAGACACGTACTAGCTGTGTGACCCTGGGCAAGTCCCTTAATCTCTATTTGCCTCAGTTTCTTCAACCATAAAATGGGAATAATAACAGCACATCCCTTGTAGGATTGTTGTGAGGATCAAATGAGACATGTGTAAAATAGTATCATTTGTAAAAGAGTATTAGCATGGTGCCCGGCATGTTGTTGGAGCTATAGGAATGTTTATACCCTTTCCTGTCTCAGTGGCTATAATGACCCATGGGCTGGGTGGCTAGAAGGTAACACAAAAAACCCCCAGACTGTGGGTCAGTTAGCTTTGCACACACAGGGAGAAACTGCTCCCTGATCGTGGGACTGGCCGTCACTACCACTTGCTACCATGTGACTGCAGAGAGCAGGCAGAAGAGGATTCTGGACAGCTTGGTGTAAAATTACTTTGCATCAAACACAGATAAGTACTTACAAAATAAATATTCATTGATTAGAATCTTTCAACTCATCCTCCGACAGAAGGGAAAAAAAGCTCAAAACAAGTACCCAACCAGCCTGGGGGCATTATCTTCATATCCATAGGTGGCATTTTTTTTTAATGGAGGGTGATTCAGACATCATTTGTATGTATCTAACTTTACATTTTGAGCCTTCAGTTTCCTGCTAACTCTATTATATATATCCTTGGATGAGGCCAGAGGACAAATATTTTCTCATTTTATATCCTCCAATCTCAACTAGCCCCTTTCTCCACAGCGAGAGCTTGGGAAATAGCAGTAATATTATAAACATCCTTCCCCTATATTTACATTTCTAAAACACTTTCCCACCCACAATTTAATTTAACTTCAAATGGAGTAATGAATGTCTTGCCCAAGGAAATGGGAGGAGAAAAAGGGAAGAGAACCTGGGTCTACCTACTGTTCATTTTATACTCCAATCTCTCATCTTCCCTCTCCCCTTTCCCAAATCCCCACCTGATTCCAACCTGCTTCCCCCAGAAGTTCTCACACAGGTGCCAGCCTCTTCCTCTCAATTGCCTTCTTACCTCAGTCTGGCATGCGAGACAATACCTGGCAGCAGGATGGAGGAGTTATGTGGGGAGAGTGACGGGAGTGGAGAGGACAGCAAAGGAAGAACTGGAACCTGGCCCTGGGTTGGGCAAGAGGCATCTGGGGCTCGGAGGGAGTTACCTGTGGAGCTCCCCAGAGACAGCAGCCAGGAGAGAGCTCTTTCCACAGCCCACCTTCCCCACAATGCCCACCAGCGAACCCTGAAAGAAATGTCCATCAGTGACCAGCAAGCTTGAGGTTTGCAGAAGGACAGGCTGCCTTGCCCCCTCCCAGAAACCCCAATAGTTATCCCCTCTACCCCCTAAGCTATTTCAGTAAAATAAAGATCATATTCCTAAAAGTCTTCCAGGAAAAAAGATGAGCATTTATAAAGACCATGTCTTTAGAGCTATCTGGCTTTAATTAGTTTAATTATTTTTCTGTTATCTATAACTCTGTCCTGTCTTTTCCATTTGACTAGAAGCCCTCTAAAGGCCAGAACCATGGGAATAACCTTAAGTTTACAACTGAAGAATCATCAAGCTCTGTTTCTGAGGATAAGAACCATTTTTCTTTCCTCCATTCTCAGCAAAACTGGGAATTAAGAGGGGAATTATCATTGTGTTCAGTCCAGAGATTTCCACTTAGAAGAGGTTTAGGCCAAGGAGTTGACTCACTGACCTTTTTCACTTCAAGGTGAGTGATGAAGGTCTCCAGGCCTGTTCCAATGGGGTCCCAGGAGAAAATGGCTTCATGGAGCTCCAGTACTGTTAGTGGTTCTGTGGGGGGAACTGAAGGGAAAGGGAAGGCTGTTACCTGAGTTAGGTTCCCCACCCACAAATAATCTGCCTGCAACTAAAGCCTATGGGTAGCTGCCTATTTACCATTCTCCTAGGAGTAGGGACAAGAGAAGGAGGAAGCAAAGAAAGTGGGTCAGTTGTAAGTGATTCCCCTGCCTCATGTGCCCTGACCTATGGGGGTCAGCTCTGTCCTGCCAGATCTAGCCAGCATTCCTGCCCACTCCCCTAGGTTCCCAGCATAATTGCCTATGTTCATATAGTATTTTATAGTCTTCTGAGTACTTTCATATCTCTTACCTTATTTGATTCTAACAAGATGAAACAGGAATTGACTCCCATTTTTACAGATGGGAAAACAGGCCTGGAGTCAATGGCAAGGATTCAGAACAGACCCAGATCTCCAACTCTTAAGTCAATTGCTGTTTCCCCTTTCATTGACCACTCCAGTTACAAATCTGAGACTACGATGAAGCCAGTAGGTGGCTATGGCACCTCCTCTTGTTGGAGGAATGGCACCTCTTACCTCAACTAGCTTCAACTCCAAATACCCAATGATAATCAAATTTTGTCGCTCTTCAGCCCCACTGCTTGGTACTCTCTCCTTACCCCAGACCCTACTGTCTTCTCCATGATACCTGGACTGTAGTAGGCCTGAGGATCATGGTCTGGGAGGTCGAGGAAGCGCTGTAGGCGTTCCAGAGACACCTTGGCCTCCAGAAGCCCATTGATCACCCAAGGGAAATTGTTGAGGGGGATGATGAGCATGCCAACCAGTGCCAATGCTGTGAATACCTTGGAGAGAAAGGGACAAGAAGAAGGAATGTCACCTGTAGTCCAAGGTCAAAGCTCTCTGATTATAAAGTATTACTGTGAGTGGTAAAGGAGAAGGAAAGTACCTACTCAACAGTGACCCCAAGAGGGTCTTGACTAACCATCTGTGTAGAAGTTGCCCCTAATCCTAAAAAATTTAGGAAGACTAGGTCCATTCCCTTGAGATATCCAGGTCACAGAATCAGAGAATGTCAGAGATGGAAGGATCCTTAGCAATCATTTGCTCCTGAGTCTTCTGCAGTCTGGCCAGCTGCTTTCCTATCCTGGAGAAACTGGAGCCTTTGGGGACCCCACTCTGTCTCTCTTAATTTTTTTATGCAATCAAGGTTAGGTGACTTGCCCAGGGTCATGCAGCTAGTGTCTGAGGCTGGATTCAGGTCCTCCTGACTTCAGGGCCAGTGCTCTAACCTCTCTGCCACCTGGATGCCCTGAACTTCCCTCTCCTGATCGGTGATTGCTTCTCTCCTCCTCTCCACCCCGCCTCTCCCCTTTCTGGAATCATGAACCCATAATCAAATCAAATCTTTCATTCTTCCTAGAATGGAATGTGTCAAGGCCATACTTACCACCCCAAAAACTTCAGAACCCAATTCTCCTTCCCTGGCCAACATTCCCCGTCATGTGCTGCCTCCTTCTGAATATAAGTTCTGAGGGCAGAGACTGACTTTATTTTTTATATCTGTATCTTTATCACAGCATTTGGCACTATAATAAGTATTTAATAAATGGTCATTCATTTGTTGATTCAATACTTCAATTTAAAGATAAAGAAAGAAGCTAGGTGGTATAGTGGATAGAGTGCTGGGCTTGGTGTCAGGAAGACCTGAGTTCAAATCCAGCCCCAGATACTTACTAGCTGTGTGACCTTAGGCAAGCCACTTTATGCTTAACCTGACTGTACATGTTTAATCTATATTAGATTACTTGCTGTCTTGGGGAGAGGGAATGGAAAGGAAGGAGAGAGAAAAATCTGGAACTCAAAATCTTATAAAAATGAATGTTGAAAACTATCTTTACTTGTAATTAGAAAAAAATACTACTAAATGCAAGTCAGTTAACTACTGTCTGCCTCAGTTTCCCCAACTGTAAAGTGGGAATAATAATAGCACCTACCCCATAGGGTTGTTGTGAAGATCAAATGAGATAATATTTATAAAGAACTGAGAACAGTATTTGGTGCACGGTAGGCATGATATAAATGCTAGTTATTTATAACAATTAATAATATTTGACAAGATATTATTATTGATAAGTATTATTAGTAGTGACAATCGGTTGTTCAGATGTTTCAGTTGTGTTTGACTCTTTTAAGTCCATTTGGGGTTTTCTTGGCAAAGATACTGGAGTTGTCTACTGTTTCCTTTTCCAGCTGTTATTATAATTATTAAGAAACTGAGGTTCAGGGAATTTAATGACTTGCTTTGTTAATTAGCTAATATATAAGATGGGTACCAGAGAAGAGTCACTTCAGGATTCTCCCCAGGCAGGGAAGAAGGGGTCTCTGTCCCTCTCCCCAGTCCCTAAATCCTATTCCCTGGGATCTCCTGAATCTTGACCTTCATTCCCACTTAACCCCTTATAGAGGGCCCTGCCCTGCCATTTTCACATTGACCACAGCTCGCCAGCACCCTCTGATGTCCAAAGCCTCACCTTGGTAGCAGTAAGCTGGTGGCCCATGAGAACATAAGTGATAAAGATGACAATGGAGATGACGACAGGCAGTGCAGCCCACAGGTACACACAGGCTGCATCCAGGTACTTGATGACTCGGAGCTGCTGAAGTTCTTGAGCACGGAGCTTCTGCACTCGAGAGCCAAGAGTTTGCTCCCAGCCACAGAACTTGATGACCCGAATGCCACAGAGCAATTCTGTCATGAGCTGGAGATGGGGTCACAGTACACACAAAAGGTCAACAGACATCCAAATGGGGGAAGAAGGAGAGGGAGAGACTGGAAACGACTCTGGTACATGGTTCAGAGAATACTCGGAGCTTCCACTATATCCCACATATAGGCCAATGAGCATGGTTAATGTGGACATGGGCTAGTGAGGTACCTGGAAGCCAAGAAGGTTTGGTCAGGGAGTACAGCTGTCAAGAGGATCACACTAAATAATCAAGAAGAAAGTACTCTGAAGAGCCTTACAGATATGAGAGTATTCCAGGGAAGCAGGAGGGAGGGAGGGGAGGCAGAACTTAGACCATGACAGCATCACCTGCTGGTCTTGCCCCCTTACCTTGACTCGAGCATCCTTGTGCTGGAGCATAGACTTGTTCTTGGCCAAGATTCGGGTAGCGATCACTTTGTTAAGAGGTACTAGCAGCAGAGCAAGGCCCAATCCACCTAGGAAGGCCAGGCCTACCTGCTGGTAGAGCAGGTAGAGGGTGATGGACAGCTGCAAGGGCAGGCCCCAGGCCTCATGAAAACTGTTAGCAAAGTTAAGGAGCCGCTCAGAATCGGTGCCCAGGAGGTTCAGTGCCTCACCAGCAGAGGGGCGATTTGGCCCCAGGTGGAGGGTCTTATGGTACACAACTCCCAGCACAGCTCCTCGAACCTGTAATGCCACCTTCCTCAACTCATACCCATACTGGTTCTGCAGTAAAGCACTCAGAACTGCCCCACCTGCAAGCCCCATTGCATAGAGCACTCCTTGACTCAGTGGCTCCCGTTCATTCTCCAAGAAACCAACTAGTAGTGAAAGAAGCAAAGGACCAGAAAAGCCCAGAAGGGTCCCTGCCAGCTTCAAGAGTCCTAATGTGAGGTAGTGTTGCCCGAAAGATCTATACAGGACCTGCCACAGTTTGTCCTGCTCCCTCCAGTGTGCCCTGAAGAGGCGGGCAAGGTAGGCTGTCTTCAGCCTATAGGGCAGTGGACAAGTGTCTTGAGGTTGCTGGAGTTGTCCCCGGGTTCCCCGGGTCAGAAGGGGAGCCAGCCACATGTAGAAGAAGCGTGACAGCCAGCTCTCCCCATCCTCAGTCATCTCTGGCCTCTGTGGCTCAGGCAGCAAGCTGTCAGAGTCCCAAGACCTTTGCTGCCTCTGGTTGCCAGGCACTGCCCAGCCCAGCAAATAGGCGAGAAGCATGGTCAGCTGCAAGATTACAAAGCAGAGTCGGAAGAAGGGTGCTGGCTGGAGTGGGGTCAGGAGAGTCCCTTGCTGGCAGTGCCACAGCAGGGTCAGCACCATGGCAGGGGCAGGAAGGAGGGCAGGCAGGGCCAAAATCAAAGGCCCACGAGAAAGTCTACTGTGAGACCGAGCCAATGCCCGGAGTGCTAAGCTATGAGTGATCCAGGCAATCGTTGCAACACCTCCTGTCAGCACCTCTAATGCCAGGGGACCAGGGACTGACTTTGAGGGGATAGCAGCTGGGAACAGGTCAAGTAACGGAAGAATTGACAACAGGAAGGAGACCACAAGTCGAAGACGCCAACCTGGACTACAAGGTGGAATGGAATCTGGATACCTAGAGAAGTTGGAGATGGGACAAAGGAAAAGGTAAGTTAATATTGTAACCCTCTCTCTTCACTTTACATTTGAGCCTCCTCCACCCCACTCTTCAATGTATAAACTCAGTCTTTAACCCAATCTTTCTCTTCAATTCACTGTTGTGTAAATTAGATCTATAACTGTCCTCAATTAGAAGAAACCTTAATATGTAAAAATTCGTAAAACATAAAATCCCAGAGCTGGAAGAGGCCATAGAGATGATCTAGTCCTACCTCCTTCAGTTCACACGGAAGGAAACTAAAACCCAGAAAGGAGAAGGGACTTCCCCAAGGCCATAGTGTGTGTAGCAAAGCCAACACTAGAATCCAGGCCTCCAGACTCTGTTTTTCCACTCACATCCCAAGTTACAAAACACGTAAATTCAGGATGACTGCATTTTACAAGACATTTCATCCCTCAGCTCCCACCATTCTCTCTAGCTCTCCTTCATGCCTGGAACGCTCTCCCACCTCTACTCTAGTTTCCTTTAAATCCCACTATAACCCCACCTTCTACAGAAAGCCTTCCCCAAACCCCTCTTAATTCTAGTGCCTTCTCTCTTAATTATTCCTATTCATCCTGAATATAGCTTGCTTTGTATATTATTTGTTTGCATGTTGTTTCCTTCATTAGATGGTAAATTGCTTGAGGACAGGGATTATCTTATGCCCTTTCTTGTCTCTTCAGCACTCAGCACAGTATCTGACACACAGTAGGCACTTAATAAATGTTATTGATCGATTGATTGAATTCACTCAGGGGGTCCTGTGAATGGTAAACATAACTAGGATGTCTGAAGCATAGGTCAATTTCTTGATTTACACATATTACACACACACACTCCTAAACAAAATATATACATAGTTTTAATGATTACATCAGGCCTGCAGGCAAAGTATTTTGGCAAGCTTGAGAAAAATGTAGGGTTAAGTGATCTGTGGTAGCCAACCATTCATTGTCAGTCTGTCTCTGGTCTAACCTATCTATGGCCTGAAGGAATTTAGCCTATTTTAATTCTGGCCTCTACCTACAGTCAGATTGGGCAGGTCTGGACTAGATTATAATCCTTGCCTCCACATTTATTTACACTTGAGAGCTTTACATATTTCTTTTCAGCAAGCACCCCAAAATACTCTTGCTTTCATTATATACCCTACTGGAGGATCAATTCAGATTTTTGACCTACTGACCTTTCTAATTTGCCATTTGAGAAATTAATGAAGAGAGGCAGCTTGGTACAATGGAAAAAGCACTGGGTCTAGAGTTAACCCTGGTTCAAATCCCAGCTTTAGTACTTAGTAACTACCTGTGTGATCTTAGACAAGGCACTTAAAATCTCTAGCCCCAAAGCTGCTTATCTGAACACTGGGGGGTTTGACTGGGAGACCTCTAAAGTCTAATCCTTCATCTATAAATCTATGCTCCTCATAGACCCAAATAAAGAATCTGCAGAGCTTTCCCCACCTGCGGTATAGATGGACTGGACTGGGGTCCCTTCCTTAAAGTCAGGACAAACATTAGTTTAGAAGGTTTCTAAAGAAGGGAACATATTTGCCTCTCCAGACTGAAGAGTCTCCCCAGGTCAAGGGCTGTGGCTCCTTCATGAGATCAGATCATCTCAGCCCAGCAGTTTCTTTATTTTGGGATCTTCTCTCACCTCCTTTCTCTGTGTTCCATTCTCCCCACCCCATTACCCCTAAGCACTCAGGACATTGAGAGTCACTTTAGCTTTTACACAGTGTTTTTATGCAGAACTAGAGGGAGTCTACAGCTAGCCAGAATCCTGCTTTTATGGCATTTCCCTTTCTTCAACGATCTCTTTTCTCTGTATGTCAGATTCTAAGTATTCTTAGCTCAAGAGCACTGGGGCTATACTAGTGAGAAACTGGCCTGATATTCTATATCTCTGTCATGATGAGCCCCCCATAAAAGCACACTTTTGGGGCAATGAAAATAAGTCTGGAACGAATGCTTCACCCAAATCTGCTGCAAATGCAAGAAATAAGGGGTTGGGGGTAGGGATAAAAAGGAGGAGGGGATGGTGCCTGTACCATGGGAGGCTTTCATGCACCTTTTTCTACCCACCTTGGAGTGCCGAGGTAGCAGGCACTGATTAAGGCAAGAAGTACATGGGCCAGGGAATTGGGCACCAGCTGGGTAAAGCAGTGTCCCACAGTGCCTGATTCCCAGAGTGGGAATGGCTCGCCTGGGCTGGAATCACACAGTTTTATCAACAGCCTCTCCATCCTGGCTACACCTGTAGAAAGAAAGACGAGAAGGAAGAATGAGACCAGAGGAAAGGTTTGGAAATTTGGGGAGAAAGGAAAATCCCCATATTGGGTGATGGTCAAGGGGAAGTCTGAGGAGACCCCTTCATTAGGAGGCTGTTGGCTAGGTTGCCCAGGATGGAGGGGATACTCAAGGGAGAATAGGGGGCTAGAGATGTAGGGGAGTGCCAGGTCGGGGAGACACACCTCGCATAGGGGTGGCAAGGAACCCTGGGTCTGGAATTGGTGAAGACAGATAATGGGGGCCAGGGGTTCCTGGAAGGGGTACAGATTATGGGAATCAAGGTACCCCAGGACTGAGAAGCCTCAGATTGAGGTGACAAGGAGGCTGGGATCTGAGAAGGCATGGATAGGGGGGACTCAGGTGTCTGGGGTGCAGATGGGAATGATGACTAAAAGCCATAGATACTGTGTGGAGACACAGATTAAGAGGATCTGGGGTTTGAACAAATTGGGTAGATGGGGGCACACATGGGGGAAGAGGGGGTAAGGCTGGGGAGCAGGAGTATGGGGGTGTCACACCCACAATCCCAGGTTTCTAATTGAAAGGTATTTTACAGAGCATCTAATACAACTGCCACATTTTACCGATATGTAAACTGAAACCCAGACAAGTTAAGCAATCTGCCCAAGGTCGCCCGGGAAGTGGCAGAGCCGAGATTCGAACCTCGTTCCTCGGGCTCTCGACTCCCTAGCGTATTTACCCCTAGCCCGGTCTCTCCCCCATCCCCCCCATCCCCGTCACTCCACCCCCCTTTCTCTTCCCCTTCCCCTTCCCCCCCTTTCTCCCTGCGTTGCACTCTGGCCCCAACCGGGGTCACGCGGTACCTCTGAGGGAAAAGGAGGGGGAAGCTCGCTCCAGCACGTTTCTTCTTTGCCTGGACCCCTCCCCCGCCACCAAGATCCAGGAACTCCAGCCGTGAGGCTCCGCTTCCAGCCGGCTCGGATTACCGAAGCACTAGGTCTTGCCTGGCCACGGACGCCCCCGAGTGGCTGGAGGACTCCCCAGTCCAGCCTTTCTCAGCCGTCGCTCCAGTCTACCCTGCGTGCACGCGCTCTCCTCCATCCCTACGTGCGCGTCCCATCACTACGTGCGCGCCCTCATAGTGGGCGTGGTTTGGGTTTTTTTTTTTTAGAACCGGTGCGCGGGGCCGAACCCGCGGGTAACCCTTTTTCGGTAGGCGTCAATATCGGGACCTCCCAAGGAATCTCAGTCAGTTTCCAGGGACGACGGAGTGGAAATCATGCTTGTGACACTTAACTGTGTGACCCAGGACAGGTCTCTGTGAACCTCAGTATTTTTATCTGATAAATGGGACTAGTGATAACTGTAGCTCTAGCCCACAGGAATGCTGTATGTACTCCAGGTCTCAGAGGAATTGTGCTCCCTCGAAACTGGCTCACACCTGGGAGAAGTCCTGGGAAGTCGGGTCGCCTAGTGGAAACAGAGCTGATCTCAGAGTCAAGAAGACCCGTCTAATGGCTTGGTGACACCCCCCCCAGTCAAGTGACTTGACCTCTTAGTGTCCCCAGACAAAGCAAAGGCTATAAAAATGCAGAACAATTGTTATCTGCATTTGCAAAGGAAGTCCCTACATCCTGGAGTTAACTGTGCAAATGAAATCACTGATCCAGACCAAAAGAAAAAACACTTTGCCATTAAAATTCGTAGGGAAGTTCAAGCTTTAAAGCCCTATCTAACTGTAAACCCGGGGGTTTGCTGTAGTGGAGAGAGTGCTGGACTTGGGGCCAGGGAGACCGGCTCTGTATGACCCTAGCCAACTCACTTAGTCTCAGTTTTCTCATTTGTAAAATGAAGATATTGAACTTGGCTACATGTCCTTCATTCTGGAAGAGGAACAAAATGACATCGCTATGTTGGGGTCATGGTACAGTGGGTCCAACTGTGACTGATCAGACCAATACAGGCTTGGTATGCTCTACCATAGGCTGGGCACAAATAGTCCATATGAACATCTGGAGTGGATATGTCTCTAAATTTTCACATCTCATGTCTCTTTTGAGCTACTGCAATTCTGCTCATAGAGCACAGCACCTTCCTTGATACAGGCAAAGCATGCTGGGTAGCCCTGTGCCAGTGTCTCCCCATGTCTCACAATTGATTCCAGAGTTCTTCAGAGATAACTTGAGAGTATCCTTGTATTGATTCTTCTTACCTCCATATGAATGCTTGTGTTGTGAAATCTTTGCAAAATAGTCTTTTAGGCATAAATTTGGCACTGGAACAACATGTTCAGCTCATCACAGTTCACTCTCTGCAGTTGACTTTGAATGCTTGGCAGTTCAGCTTGAAAAAGGACATTAATGTCCAGAACCTTATTTTTGCCAGGGAATTTTCAGAATTTTCCTATGACAATTCAAATGGAAATGATTGTTTCCTGGCACGGCACTGGTAGACTGGGTTTCACAGGCATGCAACAATGAGGTCAGCAGAAATGGCTCTGTAACTAATTGAAAGGTAGTAGTTCTATAGACCTTCAGTTGGAAGGCAGTCTAATACCTCTTCTCTCTTACATTCCTTTGGAGCCTCCCAAATACTGAATTAACTCTGGCAACGTGTGCAGTCAACCTCATTATCTAAGTCAGCAGTTCTCAACCTGTGGGTTATGTTCAATTTGTAACAATGAAAATACATCCTGCATATCAGATATTTACATTGCAATTCATAACAGTAGCAAAATTACAGTTATGAAGTAGCAACGAAAATAATTTTATGGTTGGGGGCCACCACAACATGAAGAACTGTATTAAAGGATCGCGGCATTAGGAAGGTTGAGAACCACTGATCTAAGTGTACATCCCTGGAAAATATTCTGTCAAGTTTAGTGTATTTATTCACAGAGTTCAAAATTTCTCCATTTGCTGTAACCCAGTGATTTCATGTATGGATGATGCAATGCTGAAAGGTGGAGAACCTCTGTTTTCTTGGTGTTAATTGTAAGGCCAAAATTAGCACAAGCAGCAGAAAATCAGTCCACACTCTTTGTTGCATCTGAGCTGAGGGTGGCTGCATTGAGTGCACAATCATCTGCAAACAAAAAGTTGTGCACTAACTCTCCTTCCACTTTAGTCTTGGCTTATGTAGCCTTTTCAAGTTAAACAATTTACCAACAGCATGGTGGCTGACCTTGATTCCCTTTTTATCCTCATTGAAGGCTTCTGGTTGAAGGATCATCATTGAAGGATGTTGAACTTAATGATCTCTCAGGTCACCTACAGTTCTAAATATATATCTGATACTATTTTAGCTGTTATCACTGGTTTCATCCAACTTTTGTTGCACATTTGTGTCTGGCTCTTTGTAACCCCATTTGGTGTTTTCTTGGCAGAGATACTTGAGTGGTTTGCCATTTCTTTCTCCAGCTCATTTTACAGAGAAGGAAACAGAAGCAAACAGGGTAAAGGGACTTACCCAGGGTCACACAGCTAAAATAGTGTCTGAGGCCAGATTTGAACCTGGGCAAGTCACTTAACCTCTGCCAGCCTCAGTTTCCTTATTTGTAAAATGGGGATAATAATAGCACCTACCTTCTAGGTTGTTGTGGGGATCAGATGAGATATTTATAAAGTACTTTATAAAATTTAAAGTGCTTTATAAATGCTAATTATTGTTATTATTATTCAGTTAGGACTTTTTTTTCCTTTTTGGAGGGCAATTGGGGTTAAGTGACTTGTCCAAAGTCACACAGCTAGTAAGTATGTCAAGTGTCTGAGGTCAGATTTGAACTCAGGTCCTCTTGACTCTAGGGCCGGTGTCTATTCACCCCTATTATTATTATTCAGATTTTGATGGGTCAGTGCAAAAGAAGTATAACTTCTTTAGTTCTTTAGGAGGTATGAAATTCTTCAATCAACTAGATTTTGCCTGTGGATCTCTAGCACCTAGCATAATCCCTGGTATGGAGTACTCAATAAATACTTGATGACTGAAGTCAACCTTTCTTCCCACCTCAAATTAGCCTAGAGGATGGTAAACTACACACCTTGGGGACTATTAACTCAGACAAATTGCCTAGCTAACTGACCTCTCTCCTTTGTCATGCTAGGGAACTGCTGGGAAGCAGCAGAATTGCTTCGTTTCCTACAGATGCTAGGGCTGGGAATAGACCCACTTATTTATGCATTCATTCAATAAGCATTTATTAAGTACCTACTATATACCATGAACCATGCTAGTCACCACAGATACAAAGGCCAAAAGAAAAAAAATCCCTTATTTCAGAAACTTATATTTCATTGGAAGGAAATAAGTACACACACATACACACACACAGAGCAAAACATATACGACATAAATCCAGAACTCATTTTCCCCCACCAAACACAACCTTCTTTAGATCTTCCTTGTTACTGTGGAGGGCATCACCCATCCTTTCAGTCTCGCAGGTT
>CM053586.1:167742039-167763177 GCA_028646515.1 Pseudochirops corinnae
GGAGAGAAACTCTTTCTCTCTCTCTGTCCCTTCAGCAGGAGCGGCATTCAAATTCTGTCTCTCAGATGCTCTCTGCCTCAGCTGGCTTCAGTCTCCAGAATTCTTCCTTCAAAGGGAGCAAAATTCCAATTCTGTCTGTCTGTCTCTCTGCCTCAGCTGGCTTCAGTCTCCAGGATTCTTCCTTCAAGGGGAGCAAAATTCCAATTCTGTCTCTGTCTCTGGAATTCTTGTGTATATACACACCTCAGCCAATCCCCTTCTTTCACATCAACAGGGCTCAGCCAAACCCCTTCTTCCACATCAACAGGGGAGTTCATGCCTTCTCAACAGTGGGACAGAGTTTGCACCTTCCACACTTAGCACGTGCTAAGTATCCTGCTAAACTAATTACTATTACAACCTGTGGGAGTGAAGTTTTGATGAGCCAAGCAAGCCCTTGCATTTATTAATTGTTGTATATAGAAACCGCACATGAAACTCCCATTTAGAAGACTCCCTTTCCCAAGCAGCATACAGATTTGTATTCTATATTCTGGGCAACTCTTTTCACTTGCATGTTAAAAGCTGAGTTTTCTTTGAAGGATAGGTGTTTGTTACCTCAGTGTTTGCATACTAAAATTTCAAGTTTTTTTCTTTCTAACTTTTGCAAAAGGGTTTTTTAAAATCTGTTTTCCTCTTCCCTATTACCTCTGTTCCTAATGAACAAATACTCTATGATAACTTTAGATTCTTCCAAGGACATTCTTAGTATAATTATGAGTAACTAAATCAGGCAAAGCACTGACCCTGAGATAATTGCTGCCTCTCAGGGTCACTGATTGTATAGATAAGAGGCTAATTATAAAAATCTGTCCCTTATAGGTTTTGCCCCAAAGAGCAGCCATCTGCTTCTGAAGTCACTGAAGGTCTTGCATGCGTGCCGAAACTGAGATGCCTGAAAAACTACCCATAGTCTCAACCATATATGTCCTAGTTAATTAGTGTTCTGAAATGGCTGCTTCTTAACTCTGTAGCCTAAGGGCCAGCCTTAGGCTGTATTCTCAAGAGGGATTGAAGAGACCAAAGGCAAGAGAGAGAAGTGTACAGCAGCTGTCCTTTATTGTATTGTAGCACCCTCCTTATATACCCTAGAGGTACATGATTAAAGCATGATATCCACGTGTGCTAGAGGAATGGACCAATGGGAGGACAGGCCGAGGCAGCCAATCTCAGCTGCCACTTGTCAGGCGAGTGATCTTGCGCAAGACGTCTCAGTGAGCTTTAGCAACTGGGCTGTGATCGTCAGCACCAAAGGTGCTTTTAGACTCACACTGATCCCTACAGTGTTCCAAAAATCTTTAAGGCCAATTCAAAAGCATGACTACCAATAAGAAACCAAGTAAGCATGTGATAATTTTTTCGATATGGGTTGTCCCAAAAGTCTTAGTGCAGTTTTAAACTGGTAAAGCTTAACTGCCCTAAGGCTTTTTGGAGACATCCAATATAAGTATAGGGGGTAAGCTCTGACTCATTCTTTCAAAACCAGAAGATCAAGATTCCAGGGTACCCTGAGTGGCTCGGGAAGGCTTTTTTAGATAAACCTCCATCCACTGTGTGTCTTTCATGGTTAGGGAACCAGTGATTAGAATTGCAGTTCTATTGAGCCACTTAATGTCAATTATATATCCTCAGGATTCTCCCAGAAGTAGGCTTCTCGTGTTTTCCTGTGTAGAAAGACACCATGAGCAATTCAGTCTCAAACTGTTGCCTGTGATCATCATAAAGATGTGAGTGCTTGTATTGGTGCTCAAGAAGCTGATAGAGAAGCAGGAATTCCATAACTCAGGAAATTTATGACATTAAACCATAAAGACTTAAGGAGTCCCTAGTAGGATAATACCTGGCACATAGTAGGTTCTTAAGAAATGTTTGCTGAAACTACCTGCTCTCTTTCTTTTCCATGTTTGGTTTTGTTCATTCCATTGGTTACAACTCTTCTTTACAACCAGACTAATGTCTAATGTGAAAGTATTTGCAGATCCTATACTTGATTGCATGCCACCATGGTGGGGAAGGGAGAGGGAAGGGAGAAAATTTGAAACTCATGGGACTGTGGAACTGAATCTTGTAAACTAAAAGTAAACAAACAAATCAATAAAAAAAAAAGTTAAAAAAAATGTTTACTGATTCACTGCCCTGTCCTCAATATCCAACTGTCCAGCTACAATATGTCCTTTAATGTTATTATTTCATCGATTAGTGTTGTCCAACTTTTTGTGACCCCTATTTGGGGTTTTCTTGGCAGAGATAATGAAGTGGTTTGCCATTGTCTTCTCCAGCTCATTTTACAGATAAGGAAACTGAGACAAACAGAGTTAAGTAACTTGTCCAAGGTCACATGGCTAGTAAGTGTCTGAGGGCAGATTTGAGTTTGGGTCCTCCTGACTCCAGGGCTGGCACTCTATCCACTGAGCCACCTAGCTGCCACATATCCTTTAATAGACAGTCAATAAAAATTTATTAAGCTGCTTCTTTGTGCTAGGCACAGTACTAAGCACTAGGGCTACAAATAAGAAAATAGGTTGTCCCTGCCCTTATAATCTAATGGAGGAAAATGACACAAAAAAGGAAGTTGAAAATCCAGAGGGGATGGTTCAAGGATGATCAGGGGAGGGACTTAACATGAGGGACATGATAGAGAAGTCCCAAAGTAGTACAACCAAGTGAGAAATGAGATGCTTTGAACCAAGTTCCCTCCTTAAATGCCAGCTTTGGACCCTGGTAGAAGTGCCACATGTAGCTGGGTTAGACAGATAGGTATTGTAAGCTCATGTATCAGAGGGGTAGCTGATGTGGCCTGGTACAGGAAGCTTTTCTCTAGACTGATGCAGCTACCCTCTGTGTGGTCACTGAAGGAGGAAAGAGAAAAGATTGCGTACTAATGGCTGGGGGTCCTTATGGATCCGAGCCCAGCTTCTTCTCATTCTGGACTAGGGTTTAAACTTTAAAATCTTTCACATACCGTATTTCACAAGCTTATAAAAAATATTTTTTGTTCTCATTTCCCATTCAGATTCTTATCTCTTTCTCAGCTTCCCATGAGGTAAAAAGAAGACATTTGTGTTACAGAGTAAAGTACATTTAGTGCATGAAATTAGAGTTTAAAAAGCAAAAGTCTTGAAAACAACTTTCCAAACAGTTGGCATTCCACCAATTCATTAAAGGAATCTACCTTGTCATCAGACTGTTAACTTGAAAGCAAGGGACTGTTTTCTTGAGTTTTGTTTGTTTTTTAAATCTGGTGTTTGGCACAGTAACTGGCACCCCGGAGGTACTTAATAAATGTTTGTTGGGTTGACTTGACTTGATTCCCCCCGAAGTAATTTTTGAAGAAGAGTTATCCATCATTCTTCCCTCCTCTTCAATATCCAGTCACAAAATGAGGAATATTCAGTCTCACTTCATAGAAAAATGACAACCTGACTCTTCCTCCTAAAAAGGCAGCTGACAACTCAGGAATTTTTTAAAGAGCTTATTATGTGACAGAGACTGGGCTAAGTGCTAGAAATACACATATAAACAAAGAGAAAGTCCCTCCCTCAAGAAACTGACATTCTAATGGGGAAGGTAACATTGAAAAAGAAGGGGAAGAAGACACAAGGGCAGGGGCATGATGGGAAATAAAGAGATAGTTGATCTGGGTGCCCTTCTCAAACAGAGGTTCTTTTTTTTTTTGCTTGTGTGTTTTATTATATACTTTATTTTTTAAAAATTATTTTACACTTAAACACAAAATGAGAAAAGAAAAAAAATTGGCATGTACACAGCAGACCATAAGAGAGGATTCAATATAAAACAATAAATTTCCATTTTAAGAAAACCTACATAATAAATACTACACATTATTTTCAAAGCTGTCCAGCTTTTCTTAACTTCCTTGTTGGTTTTCTTTTGTTCTCTGATGTGCACTTTTTACTTTTTCTCCCCTTCCCTCTTCTTCCCCCTTCCCTACCAAAGAGGGCTACAATTAGGCATGGATATCTATATCTATATCTATATCTATATCTATATCTATATCTATATCTATATCTACACACACACACACACACACACATATACTCTCACATACATTTATTTCCTCCTATCATCTGTTTATCTGAAGGTGGATAGCATCTTCCTTCATAAGTCCAAGTCTTTCCATGTTCTTCTGAATCAGCTTATTATTTCCTACTCCATAGCAATATTCTTTTCTGGATTTAAACAGCATTTTCCTTCATAGCACCTTTGAGATTAATTTGAGTACTTATACTCAGAACTACTTGGTTGCTCAAAGTTGTTCTTAAAACTATACTGCTATATTACATGTTCTCTTGGTTCTGCTCATTTCATTCTTCATTATTTTGTGGAGGTCTCTCCATGTTTTTCTGAAATCATTGAGCTCATCATGTCTTATATAGCAGAATAATATTCCATCATTAACATATACTACAATTTATTTAGCCATTTCCCAATCGACTGGCATCCCCACAATTTCTAGTTATTTGCCACCACAAAGAGATCTTCTATAAACATTTTAGGACATGTAGGTTCTTTTCCATTTTCCCTAATCATCTTGAGAAACAGACCTAATAGTGGTATTGTTGGGTCAAAGGCTATAGGCAGTTTAATAACTCTTTGGGCGTAAGTCCATATCTCTCTCCAAAATAGTTGGATCGGCATACAGATCCACCAACAATTAATTTAGGTCCCAGTATTTCCACATCCTTTCCAACACTTGTCACTTTCCCCTTCTATCATTTTAGCCAATCTGATAAGTATAAAATGATATCTTAAGGTTATTTTAATTTGCATTTCTCTAATCAATAATGACTTAGATAATTTTTTTCATATGACTATAAATTGTTTTGATTTCTTCATAGTCAAACTGCCTATTCATATCCTTTGACCATTTATCAATTGGGGAATGACTTGTATTCTTATAGATTTGACAAAGTTCTTTACGTATTTGAGATATGAGACCTTTATCTGAGGAACTGTCTATATAATTTTTTCCCCATTTTTCTATTTTCCTTCTGACCTTGGCTAAATTTGGTTTATTTGTACAAGATTTTTTTCATCTAATGTAATCAAAATGATCTCTTTTACATCTCACAACACCCTCTATCTCTTGTTTGTTCATAAATTGTTCACTATAAGTTTGATAGGTAATATGTTCCATGTTCTTCAAATTTTCTTGTAATATCTCACTTTATATCTATGTCATTTATCCTTTTGACCTTATCTTGGTAAATAGTGGAAGATATTGGTCCATGTCCAGTTTCTGCTAGGCTGCTCTCATCTTTCCCAACAATTTTTACCAAATAATGAATTCTTATCCCCAAAACTCAAGTGTTTATACTTGTCAGACACTGGGTACCTATATTCGTTTCCTGCTAGAGATTGTATATCTACTCTGTTCCTCTGATCTACCTTTCTATTTCTTAGCCAGGACCAGATAGTTTTGATAATTACTGTCATGTTATAGTTTAAGATCTGGTACTGCTAAACCTCCTTCTTTTACATTTTTTCCCATTAGTTCCTTTGATATTCTTGATCTCTTATTCTTCTAAATGAATTTTGTTATTATTTTTGTTAGCCCTGGAAAATAATTTTTTGGTAATTTAATTGGAATGGTGTTGAATATAGATTAATTTTGGTAAAAAACATCATTTTTATTATATTGGCCCTGCTTGCCCATAAACAATGAATATTTCTCCATTCATTTAAATCTGATTTTATTTGTGTATAAAATTTTTTATGGTTTTGTTCATATAGATCCTGGGTTTGTTTTGGTAGATGTATTCTCAGGTATTTTATAATGTCTAGAGTTATTTTAAATGGCTATTTAAATAGCTATTTCTTCCTGCAGGATCCTGTTCATAATATATAGAAATGTTGATGATTTATGTGAATTTACTTTATATTTTGCTACTTCATTGAAGTTATTAATTATTTCATTTAATTTTTTAGTTGAGTCTTTAGGATTTTCCAAGTATATCATCATATCATCTGCAGAAAGACATACTTTTATTACCTCATTCCCTATTCTGACTCTTTCTATTTCTTTTTCTTCTCTTATTGCCATTGCTAGGATTTCCAATATAATATTGAATAATAATGTGACAGTAGACATCCTTGTTTCACACCTGATTTCCCTGGGAAGGCTTCTAGCTTATGCCTATTGCAAATAATGCTTGATAATGGTTTTAGACAAATACTTCCTTTTTTTTAATCAATCAACAAGCATTTATTAAGTTCTTTTTTAAATTTGTTTATTTACTTTTAGTTTACAACATTCAATTCCACAGTCCCTTGAGTTTCAAATTTTCTCCCCCTCTCTGTCCTCCCTCCCTACCCTGCATGGCGGCATGCAATCAAATATAGGATCTACAAATATCTTCACATTAATCATTAGTCAGGTTGCAAAGAAGGATTATAACCAATGGAATGATCAGTGGGAAAGAGGAAACAAAACAAAACAAGAAAGAAACAAAGCAAGTAGTTTGCTTCAATCTGCATTCAGACTCTGCAGCTCTTTCTCTGGATGTGGATATCTCTTTCCATTATGAGTCTTTTGGAGTTGTCTTATAACCTTACATTCCTGAGAGGAGCCCAGTCTATCAAAGTTAGTTGTCAAACATACATTGTGTCTGTGATTCTGTACAGATTTCTCCCGGTTCTGCTCTTCTTGCTCAGCATCAGTTTGTATAAGTCTCTCCAGGTTGTTGTGAAGTCTGCCTGCTCTTCATTTCTTATAGCACAATAGTATTTCTTTACATTCATATACCACAACTTGTTTAGCTATTCCCCAGATGATGGGCATCCCCTTGATTTCCAATTCTTTGTCACAACAAAAAGATAAATATTTTTGTACATATGGGTCCTCCTCCCACTTCTCTGATCTCTTTGAGATATAGCCCTAGAAGTGGTATTGCTGGGTCAAAGGGTATGCACTTATTTATAGCCCTTTAGGCATAGTTCCAGATTGCTTTCCAGAATGGTTGGATCAGCTCACAACTCTACCAACAATGCATTAGTGTTCCAATTTTTCCACATCCTCTCCAGCACTTATCATTTTCCTGTTTTGTCATCTTAGCCAATCTGACTGGTGAGATGTGGTACCTCAGAATTGTTTTGATTTCCATTTCTCTAATCACTAGTGATTTGGAGCGTTTTTTTCATATGCTTATAGGTATCTTTAATTTAATCTTCTCAGAACTTAGGCAAATGCTTCTTATCAATTTAAGGAAAAGTCCATTTATGTCTATACATTCAAATGTTTTTTTTTAATAGAAATGAGTGTTGTACTTTATCAAGTGTTTTTTCTGCATCTATTGATATTACCATATGATTTTTGTAACTTCTATTATTGCTATAATCAAGTATGTTAAACCATCCCTACATTTGTAATATAGTGTTGTAGTCTTTTAGCTAGTATTTTATTTAGGATTTTTGCATCCACATTCATTAATGAAATTGGTCTATAATTTTCTTTCTCTATTTTTACTTTTCCTGGTTTACATATCAGTAGCATATTTGTTTCATAAAAGTAGTTTGGTAGGACCACTTCTTTACCTATTATTCCAAATAATTTATTTAACTTTGGAATTAGTTGGTCATTAAATATTTGTAAAATTCACTTGTAAATCTGTCTGGTCCGGTGCTTTTTTCTTAGGAAGTTCATTAATGGACTGTTCAATTTCTTTTTCTAAAATAAGTCTATTTAGACATTCTATTTCCTTTTCTGCTAATCTGGGCAGTTTGTGTTTTTGTAAATATTCCTCTATTTCACTTAAGTTATTAAATTTATTGACACATAATTGAGCAAAAATAACTCCTTATAATTGCTTTGATTTCATCTTCTTTAGTATTATATTCACCCTTTTCATTTTTGATACTGGTAATTTGGTTTTCTTCTCTCTTTTTAAAAATCATATTAACCAATGGTTTATCTATTTTATTGATTTTTTTCTAATACCAATTCTGAGTTTTATTTATTAAGTCAATGGTTTTCTTACACTCAATTTTGTTAATTTCACCTTTAATTTTTGGAATTTCTAATTTAGTGTTTAATTGGAGAACTTTTAATTTGTTCTTTTTCTAGTTTTTTAAAATTGTATACTCAGTTCTTCAGTTTGCTCTTTTTCTTTTTTATTGATATAAGCACTGAGAGATATAAATTTTCCGCTGATTAGTGCTTTTGCTATATCCTATAGTTTTAATATATTGTTTCATTACTGTCATTATCGTTAATGAAATTACAGATTGTTTCTATCATTTGTTCTTTAACCCATACATTTTTTCTTTTGCTTTTTTTGGAGGGGGGAGGGCAGGGCAATTGGGTTTAAGTGACTTGCCCAAGGTCACATGGGGAGTAAGTGTTAAGTGTCTGAAGCTGGATTTGAAATCAGGTCCTCCTGACTCCAGGGCTGGTGCTCTATTCACTTTGCCACCCAGCTTCCCCTATATATTTTTTAAAGATTAGGTTATTTAGTCTCCAATTAATTTTTTCTGTGTTTCCATGGTCCCTTATTAAATATAATTTTTATTGCATTATGGTTTGTAAAGAAAGCATTTATTATGTCTTCTTTTCTGCTTTTAACTATAAAATTTTGTGCCCTACTATATAGCCAATTTTTGTAAAGGTACCATATATCACTGAGAAAAAGATGTATTCCTTTCTATTTATATTCAGTTCTCTCCAGATATCTATCATATCTAACTTGTCTACAATTCTATTCACTTCCTTAACTTCTTTCTTATTTATTTTTTTGTTAGATTTGTCTAGTACTGAGGTGAAGATTAAAGTCCTCCACTATTATAGTATTAGTATCTATTTCTACCTGTAATTCATTTAATTTTTCTTTTAAAAATTTAGATGCTATGGTATTTGGTACATATAAATTTAGTGTTGATATTGCTTCATTATCTATGGTACCTTTTATCATGATGTAGTTTCTCTGTTTATCTCTTTTAATTAAATCTATTTAGCTTTGATTTTGTCTGATATCATGATTGCTACCCCTGCTTTTTTCACATTGATGAGGCGTAATACATTCTACTCCAGTCTTTTATTTTAACTCTGTGTGTATCTCTCATTTTAAAACGTGTTTCTTGTAAGTAGCATATTGTCGGATTCTGATTTTTAATCCCTTCTGCTATCCACTTCCATTTTATGGGTGAATTCATCTCATTCACATTCAGAGTTACAATTACTATTTGTATACTTCTCTGCATCGTATTTTTCCCTACTATTGTCCTTCTCAGCCTCTCTTTTTACCCTATCCCTCCTCTAGTTTATTTCTAACCACTACCTCTCTATTCCACACCTTTTTAAAGAATCTCTCCCTTATGTCTCCCCTTACTCTTTTTTCCCTTCATCTATTCATTTTTCTATGGGTCCCTCCCTTTTCTGCTTTCCCCACCCTCCTAAAACTTAATCTACTTGCCCTTCTATATTCCCCCACCCCCCTATCTTGTTCCATTACTTTCTTATTTCTGTATAAATTTAGAAAACTTTTATACCCTTCTAGATGTATATTTTTCTCCTCTTTAACTTAGATCTGATTAGGGTAGGGTTCCAGCACTACCAACCCTCCTCCGAGTGTGTTCTCTCCTCTTGCACCTCATTTGTAGGAGAAAATTGTTCTTTTTACCTTTTCCTACACAATTTTGCTTTTTAGAATCAGCTCTTCCCCAATCTTTTTTTGAACTACCTAATTACTAAGGACAATTAATCATATGGTTTACATTTCCATGTATAAAATGTAAACAGTTTGTCTTATTGAATCCCTTATAATTGGTCTTTGACATTTACCTTATATTTCTCCTGGATCTCATTATGTCAAATTTTCTATTAAGTTCTGCTCTAGAATACTGAAAGTCTATCAAGTCATTGAATATCCATTTTTTAAAATTCAGGATTATTCTTAACTTTGCTGAGTAAATTATTTTGGTCTGCAACCCCAGTTCTTTTGCTCTTCTATACATAGTACTCCAAGATCTGTGGTCTTTTAGTGTAGCAGCTGCTAGGTTTTATGTAATTCTAATTGTGACTCCGCAATAAATTAATTGGTTTTTCTTTTTTCTTTTTTTTAAAAATTGATTTGTTTATTTACTTTTAGTTTATAAGATTCAGTTCCAGAATCCCTTGAGTTTTACATTTTCTCCCCACCCTCCTCCCTCCCCCCACCCATGGCGGCATGCAATCAAGTATAGGATCTGCAAATACTTTCACATTGGACATTAGTCTGGTTGTATAGAAGGGTTGTAACCAATGGAGTGAACAATGGGAAAAAAAGAAACAAATCCAAACATGGAAAAGAACGATAGAATGTGGATTGCTTCAGTCTCCAATTAAACTCTGTTCTTTCTAGATCTTTCTCTGAACATAGATATCTCCTTCCATCCTGATATTTGTAGAGTTGTCTTATACCTGTGCACTGTCGAGAAAAGTCCAGTTTATCAAAGTTGGTCGTCACACATATGATGTGTCTGTGATTGTGTATAAATTTTTCCTGGTTCTGCTCTTCTCACTAACCATCAGTTTGTATAAGCCTCTCCAGGTAAATATGAAATCCATCTCCTCCCTATTTCTTATAGCACAATAGTGTTCCATTACATTCATATACCACAACTTGTTTAGCCATTCCCCAATTGATGGGCATCCCCTTAATTTCCAGTTTTTTGCCACCACAAAGAGAGCTACAATAAATATTTTTGTACATATGGGTCTTTCTCTCACTTCTATGATCTCTTTGGCATACAACCCCAGAAGTGGTATTACTGGGTCAAAGGGTCTGCAATTATTTATAGCCTTTTGGGCATGACATTTTTTTCTTAAACTAGGGGTTTTGGAATTTGGCTATAATATTCCAGTAGGTTTTCCTCCTGATATCTCAGGTAATCAGTGGATTTTTTTTTTCTATTTCTATTTTCCCCTCTTGTTCTAAAACTTCAGGGCAATTTTATTTAATTATTTCTTGTATTATTGTATCAAGATTTTTTTTTAATTGTAGCTTTCAGGTAGTCTGATTAGTTTTGTTTTCTTTTCTTGATCTGTTCTCCAGATTATTTTTCTTATGAGGTGTTTCACATTCTCTTGTAGTTTTTAAATTCTTTTTATTTTGTTTTATTATTTCTTGGTATCTTGTACCATCATTTGCCTTCTCTTGCCCAATTCTGGTTTTTAAGTAGTTGTTTTCTTCCTTAAGAATCTGGATCTCCTTTTCCAGTTGGTTGTCTTTCTTTTCATAATTTTCTTGGTTTTCTTGGATTTTTTTTTTCTAATTTTTCCTCAGTCTCTCTTACTTGATTTTTAAAGTCCTTTTTAAGTTCTTCCAAGAACTCTTCTTGGGCAGGTGATTATTTGATGTTACCCTTTGAGGTAGGAGATGGTTTTTTTGCTTCAATATCCTCCTCTGAAAATGAACACTGGTCTTCTCTATTCCTATAGTAGCTATCTATGGTTGGGTTCTTTCTCCTTTGCTTCCTCATGTTTATTTTATTTTTTATTTTTTAATAGATTATTATTATAATCCCTCTAGTCTTGGGGTGTAGGGATGGTGATTCTGGCCTCAGGGCCTTCTTACTGTTATTTTCTGAGCTTTGTCCAGGACCCAACCTTAGCACTTTTACCCTTCCAAGCCACAGCTGGAAATGTTCTTGTTCCCTGAGAACTGTCCAGTGGCTGTAATGTTCAGTTCTTCCTTTAGCCTAGAACCAAAATCAAGAACTCATCTCTTCTATAAGTGCCCACAGCCAGCAGCATACCACTCCATAGCTTCTGTACTCACTGGATGTGTGTTGGTATTATGAAGTTACACTGGCCTTGTCCCTCTGGAATGTCACTTTGGCATGTCACCAAAAAGCAGTCCAGTTCCTTATTTTTTGAATATCCCATCATGTGCAGCAATTAATTATCTTTTTGGGAATTTGTTACATTCAGAGGAAACCCCCCTAAACCTTCTGCATTTTTGATAGGGAATATTATTTTCATGGAAAGTCCAGAGGCATATGAATAAGACCAGTCTGCCTCAGCTGGTGCTTCCCTATTGAAAAGAATTATATTAATAGGACAGTGGAGTATTGTTGTATATCAAGTAGATATATTTCCGGGTAGAAGCATGAATGAATGTGAAAAAAAACATTTATTAAGCATATCTTATATGCCAAAAACTATGTTAAGAACACAAACAACAAAGCAAAAGCCCCTTCTGTTCTTAAGGAACTTACATTCTAATTGGGGAGATAATATACAAAGGAGTGTGCAGGGGAACTTTGGACCAGAAAATTATAGGGATGGTGAGTGGGTCCAAAGGAAAGAAAGAAACAAGCATTTATTAAGTGCCTACTGCATGCCAGGCACTTTGCTAAGCCCTTTACAAATATTAATTCGTTTGATCCTCACAACCATCTTGGGAGGTAGGTGCTATTATGGTACCCATTTTACAGTTGATGGAATTAGGTACATAGAGGTTAACTGACTTGCATAGGTTCATACAGCTAGAAAGTTTCTGATACTGGATTTGAACTTGAGTCTTCCTGACTCCAGACAAAGAGCTCTGAGAGTCACTGTTCCACCTAGCTTCTTAATATATTGATATGCCCTACTCAAGAATAGTGGGGCAGCCAGGTGGTAGAGCAGATAAACTGTTGGGCCTGAAGTCAGAAATACTCATTTTCTTGAGTTCAAATCTGACCTTAGACACTTACTAGCTGTATGACAATGGGCAAGTCATTTTATCCCGTTTGCCTCAGTTTACTTATCTATAAGATGAGCTAGGGAAGGAAATGGCAAACTACTCTAGTTTCTTTGCTAAAAAACCAAAACCAAACCCAAATGGGGTCACAAAGAGTCAGTACACAACAGTAAGAAGGACCTGAGGCCAGAGGCACCATTCCTACACCCCAGGACTAGAGGGATTGTGATAAGTGCAAAGCTGATACAGAGAAAAATATAGAAAACTTCAAACTCCTCAAAGAAGCATGGCAGTATCTGCACAGATCATTCTGTTACTAGTAACCCAGATCTCTCGATGATTCCAGACATGTTAAGTCTTTGAGGTAGCTGGTAAGCCTAGAAACAGCTGTCTTAAGATTATAGCATGCTTTCCAAAGTTACCAATGATCTTTAAATTGCCAATTCTAATGACCTGTTTTCAATCTTTAACATTCTTGATCCTCTGTAGCTACTGACATTGTTAAGTGATGAGGTACAGGCTCTGGGAACCCCCTTGAATCTTCCCATACAAGCCATTTGCCTGAGGCCATAGGTCTTTCATTGTGGCTCTGTCCAAATCTTTAACCCTCCTCTGTCCAGCAACTTCCCACCCTTAATCACTACCCTCTCCAAACTCATTACTGGAGTCTGACCTCATCTGACTACTCCTGGACCCTCCCCAAATTCCTTCTCTAGACCACCCCTAGATTCCTCCCACAACCTTTCTGTATATAAGATCTTTATCCTGCTTCCATGTGTGTTAGAGCTCCATAGAATGACCTAGCACAGACTTACTCTGTGTCAGATGATTCTGGCCTGCTTGCCCAATGCAAGTGTCACAGATACTGAGACTCCTTAAGAGTCTACCCAATATGGCGAACTTTTAACAAACCTTGCTTTTTGGGGCGGCTAGGTGGTACAGTGAATAGAGCACCAGCCTTGGAGTCAGGAGGACCTGAGTTCAAATGCGGCCTCAGACACTTGACATACTTACTAGCCATGTGACTTTGGGCAAGTCACTTAACCCCAATTGCCCTCCAAAAAAATCAAAGCAAAAAATAAGTAAATAAACTTTGCTTTTCTTTGGTGGAGAGAAGACTTGAGTTGAATTCATTCAGCAGGATCTGGAGTGTTGGTATTTCAGGGTCTCGAGCATCAATAACCCTGTACCTCTTCATTAAGTATTCTCTTCTCCTTGATACTTTCTTCAATCCAAATTCTCCCATCTCCGATTACCTATAAGACATTTAGAAGTAAATGTTCCATCAACATCTTAAAATCAATCATTTGAAAACTGAACTCATTATCTTCTCCCCAAAACCCTATCTTCTTTCTAACTTTTCTATTATTTCTGGAGTACAAGCACCCTCCTAGTCACCCAGGCTGGAGACCTAGGTGTCATTCTTCATTCTTCATTCTGTCACCACCTTGCCCCTCCCTATTCAATTTGTTGTCAAGTCTTGGTGTTTCTCCCTTCCAAACATTCCTCCGATACATACCCTTCTCTCCTCTGACACTGGCACCACTCTGGCGCCTGGGCTTCATCACCTCACACCTGCACTGTTACAGAAGCTGATGCTGGATCTTCCTGCCTCAAGTATCTCATCACTCCAGTCCACCCTCCACTCGGCTTCTAAAGTGATATTTCTACAGTAGAGGTCTGACCATGTTGTCTTCCTCCATCCGGAAAATTCCAGTAGCTTCCTATTATCTCCATGATCAAATTTAAAATCTCCTAGGTTTTTAAAACCTTCCACAAACTGACTCCTTCCCACCTCTCCAGTCTTCTTATACTTTACTCCCATCCACATTCTATAACATAGCGACACTGGCTTCCTTGTTGTTCTGCACACATGATAGTCCATCTCTGAACCCTGTGATTTTTTTTTTTAAAGAACGTGCCTTCCATTTTTTCTCAGGTAGGAAAGCTGGAGCTATTTATGGACCTTATCCCACTACAGATCAGTTTTGACTTGCTCCATTTCAGACCACACCCATTCCTCCTTAAGGCAGGGGTGGAGATGAGATAGCCTTCAGGAAGAGCCCAGCAAATATAGAGGAGGGTCATGTGATCAGATGCCAAGAGTAGGCTTGGCTCCCCCATGTAAAGAGCCCTCCGGATTGTGTGCTGGGAGTCATCTCTTTGGAATGGGGAGGCAGAAGAATCACCCCGATGGGTGTTGGAGGAAGCAGCCAGAGAGGATAAAGAAAGAGCCAAGGCCAACAATTCCCTGGGGAAATAAGCTCTTTGAAGGCAGGGACTATCTTTTGTCTCTTTTTATTGTAGGTATTTAATAAAGTGTATTGATTGATTTGTAAATTGGACTTAAAGCATAATAAGATTGAAAGTATTCTGCATTCAGTAGCTAGAGACAGATATCTAGGCTTTGGGGGGTGGTACAGTGAAACCTGAGGGATGGGTCATATAGTTAGTGGCTATGCAAGTGAAGAAATCTCTCCTAGTGGAGGGTGGGAACTGAGGGACCTCAGACAGGAACCCACCCTTGGTTTCTCATCCAGAGCTTCAGGTTCCTCCTGAGATTAGAACCGAACCATGAGACAGTAAGAGAGGAGCCCTGGGGGGAGAAAGAGAAAAAGGAGGAAGAGGAGGAGGACTACGACTCCCTGTTCTGAGGGAGCTGGTTGTAGGTAGACTCTTCACTGAGAAGCAGGAGGAGTTGAGGGAGAAATTGTGAAAAAACCTATGAGTCACTGGAGAAAGGTTTAGTGGAGCTAATACCGACCTGCCCCACTGCACTGATTTCCATAGCCTGGGGGCCTACTTTTGTTGTTTCAGTTGTTTCTGACTCTTTGTGACCCCATTTGAGATCTTCTTGGCAGAGATACTGGGGTAGTTTGCCATTTCCTGCTCCAGCTCATTTTACTGGTGAGGAACTGAGGCAAACGGGATTAGGTGACTTGCCCAGAGTTGTGAATCTTCTTGACTTCAGGCCTGGCACTCTATCCACCATAACTAGCTGCCCAGGGCCTTCTTTTACAACTGTAAAATTTATTTTGTTCTTTTATTTATTTTCTAAATTTATCAAGTGGCTAAAATGGAAAATTATTCTTACCTGGCCTCTGTAGAGATGAATTCCCTTTGTACCAAACTCCAGATGGGTATCTGCTCAAAGGTGTAAAGTTCCCAAAGGAAATGAGTTTGATAGATTGGATTTAGGGGAGGGGTATCTACCCTACTCTATGCTAATCCTATATTTGAGGCAATTAGATACCACCTTCTCAAAGGTAGAGCTCTACCCAAATAGTATTGGTCTCTCCCACTATATAGGCAAATCAGTATAATCTAGTCAACTGGGGAAATTTGGGCAAGGGGGGCAATTGTGGCTTGGGCAAGATGGCACCCAATTGGAAAGCTTCCTGTCGCCTGTCAAGGTTTATACAACTCCTTAAAAAAAGGTTTTGGGGAAACCCAGCACTATATTTCTAGGGAGTGCCTTGCTTTCTTATAGTGTGAAAGAAGTGAAACTATCACTATATAAGTATGGTGAATGTGTATTTACCTTTGCTGAGTCATTTTCAGTCTTGTCTGACCCTCCTCGACTCCATTTTGGGGTTTTCTTGGCAAATATACTGGAGTGATTTGCCATTTCCTACTCCAGCTCATTTAATGTATGAGGAAACTGAAGCAAACAGGATAAAGTGACTTGCCCAGGGTCACAAAACTAGTAAGTGTCTAAGGCCATATTTGAACTCAGGAAGATAAGTCCTCCTGATTCTAAGACTCTTACTCTATCTTTGCCAAGAAAACTGCTGATAGGGTCACAAAAACTTGAATGTGACTCAACAACAACAACAACAACAAAGTTTGATGGTGCCCTGGAAGAAATCGGATCCCTTAGTTGACTTGGTAGTAAGATAAATTGCAAGGGGGTGTAACTTTCTTCGGGCTCTTGAGTAAGAGGTTGAGATAGGGTAAGAGGAAGAATGTAACTTGTGCAGTAAGCCTGGAGGGGTACACAGGAATGGAGGAATTTGAGACCCTGGAGAGGACAAAGAATAGATTTAGGAGGAATAGAGTATAAGAAACAATGACAAATTAAAAATTACAATCAGATATAAAAATTTTGGAGTTCTTAAACATGAAAAGGGAATAATTATGGGTGATGACAGCATTAAAGGTGTGTACAGTGGAAGTACATAAGCATTTTTAAGTAAGTACCTGTTATGTGCTGACTGCTGTGTTCAGCTTTTTTCAGGTATCATGTTATTCGATCTTCACAACAACCCTGGGTCGTAGGTGTTATTATGATCCCCATTTTACAGCTGAGGAAACAGAGGCAGACAAAGGTTTAATGACTTGATCAGGGGCACAGAATTAGTAAATATCTGAGGCTGGATTTGAACTTGGACATTCCTGACTCCATCCCATTGCCCTATCCGATGCACAACTTAATTACTTGTCTGGGAGTGGGGAAGTAGGTTAGGGGAATTGAGGAGTCCATTCAAAAGAAGGAGATCAGGACGGTGAGGAAAGTGAAGAGTCAAGGCCTCAAGGAAGGATTAGTGAAAAGAACCAGGTGTGTGTGGTCCAGAGAGTGGGAAACTTAGGGTGACGTGATAAGTTGTCTTTAGCATTTGAAGGATGATCTTGTAAAACAGGGGTGAACTTTTCTTCAGCTTAGCCCTAGAGGGCAAAAGTGGGAGCAGGGAGTGCAAGTGCAGGAAAGCGGACTTCAGCTAGATAAAAGAGAAATCTTCTAACAGGCAGAGTCCTTCAGAAATCGCACGGGCTGTTTGGGTGGGGGCTGAGGGAAGGGGCAGGCAGTGAGTGCTCCAGCACTAAGAGGTCTTTAAGGAGGCGGCTCAATGTTCAGGGATGGCTAAGGTTGCTGTAGCTAGATAGCCCTTTTCCCATCCCACTAGGCAGGGGAAAGAGCTCTATATTCAGTCAGAGGACCACGTTCCAAACCCTGCCTCTGACCCTCCCTTCTACCTTTCAGAATCTCTGACTCCCATCAAGACTCAGTTCAGATATTACAGGACGTCTTGCATTTATGTAGTACTTTAAGGCCTGCAAAGCACCTAACAAAATATTATCTTATTTGATCCACACAACGACGCTGGGAGGGAGATACTATTATTGTCCCTATTTTGCACATGGGGAAATTGAGGCAGACAGAGGTGAAGTGACTTGCCCAGAGTGCACAGCAGGAATTATCTGTGGCAGGATTTGAATTCAGGTCCTCCTGATCCCCAAGTCCATTGTGCCATCTATGGACATCCTTCAAGTAGCCTTTCGTGACTCTCCACACAGGGTTAGAGTGCCCCTAATTCTTGCCTATTTATTTTGTATATTCCCTGTGTGTATATAGGCATGGTGTCCTGACCAGATAATTGGCTTCAAAGCCAGGAAAACCTGGGTTCACGTTCTGCCTGGCTCCTACTGCCTATGATGCTGGAGAAGTCTCTTGACTTCTCCAGGCTCTAGATAACTCTCTAAGGCTGTAAAATTGCTGAGAGAATATGCTAGATTGCTAAAAAAAAGTTTCCTCACTGGAGAATTCCCTAGACCAGTGAAATCACAGATCTATTAACTATCCCTGTCTTTGTATTTACTTGTCTGTGAACAACATATTAAGGTTGTGTGAAGCAGAGAAAAGAGCATCACCTCTGGAATGGGGACCTCTGAGTTCAAATGGCTACCTGGGTGATACTGGGCAAGGCCCTTAATTTCCATATCCAATCAGATGTCAGATCCTGTTGTTTTTTTGTCTTGGTAACATCTCTCCTCTGCACTCTGCCCCTTTCACAAACTCCTTTGACCTGGCAGCTACCTTATCCACAAGGCCCTCATCATCTCAGCGCTGGAGTACTGCCATAGCCTTCTGGGTGGTCTCCCTTCCCCACTCCACTCCGTTCACCACCGCTAGGAGGCAGGTAGGTAGAGCACTGAGGAAGACCTAAATTCAAATTTGGCCTCAGATGCTTCCTGTGTGACCTAGGCAAGTCATGTAACTTCAGTTACCTCATCTGTAAAGTGGCAGTAATAATGGCACCTACCTCTCAGAGCAGTTGTAAGGATTAAATAAAACAAAAATAAAATGTGTGAAGATCCTTAGCACAGTGGCTGGCACATACTAAGTGCTTAATAAATGTTTATTCCGTTTCCTTCTACTCAGTGATCAAGCTGAGCCTCCTAAAATACAAAGTACAAGTCTGACTGTGCCATGCTCCTTATTCAATAAACTCCAGTGGCTCGCTATTATCTCCAAGGTCAAATATAAAATCCTGTCTGGTTTTTAAAGCCCTTCATAATCTGATCCCTTCCTACCTTTCTGGTATACCTTGCTGTCCCTTCACCTATGAAGTAATCCTTGCTCTTCCTCAAACATAACTCTCTATCTCCCTGGGTGTCCTATATGCTTGGAACCCTTCTCCTTCTCATCCCTATATCCTTTTACTTGAGTTCTCACTCTAAAGCAGTGGTTCTCAACCTTCCTAATGCCACTGATCCTTTAATATTCATATGTGAGTGTATCTGCATGTGGGCGGACCCACCTGGAGACGGATAGAGGAGGTTCCTAAGACCATCATAAATAATGTGTTTTCTGATGGTCTTAGTTGACCCCTGTGACCCCTGTGAAAGGGTTGTTTGACCCTCAAAGGGGTCGCAACCCACAGATTGAGAACTGCTGCTCTAAAGGCTCCCCTTCTGAAAGATGCCTTTCCTAGTCCTCCTTATACTTGATGTTTTCCTTATTAATCCTGTTTGCTCCTACACACAGTTGTTTACATGATGGCTCCTTCTGAGCACAGACTGTCTTTATCCTTTCTTTGTATCTCCAGCACTTTGCACATTGCCTGGCGGGTAGTTTGTTTAGTCATTTCAGTCAAGTCTGACGATTCATGACTTCATTTGGAGTGGTTTGCCATTTTCTTCTTCAGCTCATTTTACAGATGAGGAAACTGAGGCAAATAGGGTTAAATGACTTGCCCAGAGTCACATAACTAGGAAGCATAAGTAGGCTCTTAAGAAACACTAGTGTAATGTGAATTTCTATGTAGAACCTATATAAGATTGCATGCTGTCCTGGGGAGGGGGAGAAAATTTAGGACTAAAAAGCTTGTGGAACTGAATATTGTAAACTAAAAATAAATAAATAAATTTAATTTTTAAAATGTTGAGGAAAAAAAGAAACACTAGTGGACTAACTGACCTTCCTGAACATTAGTTTCTTCATTTGTAAAATGAGGAGGTTGGAACTTACAGGCCTTTTGAGGTTCCTTGAAACTCTAGATCAGCGTTCTTGATCTGGGTGGGGGAGGGGGGTTCTGTGAATTTGCTTTTAAAAAATATTTTGATAACTATGTATTTTTAGAGAAAATTTAAAAAACAATTATACTTCAATCTTCACTCAGACTTCATCAGGTCTCTCTGGTGGTATACACTATTTTTTATCATGAGTCCTTCAGAATTGTCTTGATTTTGCTTGACTTCTCAATGAAGAGGAAAAAGAAGGTAGAGGTGAGTGTAGGGAAAGAGGGAAGGGAGGGGAGGTGGGAGGGAGAGAATTTGGAAGTTAAAATTAAAAACAATGAATGTTAAAAATGTTTTTACATGCAATTGGGGAAAAATAAAATATTAAATAAAAAAAGACATAAGGAATTGTCTTGGATCATTGTCTTGATTAGAGTAGTTAAGTTGATCACTCTTGCACAATATTGCTGTTACTGTGTCCAGTGTTCTGGTTGGGTTCACTTCACGCTGCATCAGTTCATATAAGGCTTTTTAGGTTTTTCTGAAATAATCTTGCTCATTATTTCTTATAGCACAATAATATTCCATCACAGTTATAATGCCACAACTTGTTCAGTCATTCCCCAATGTATCCTCTCAGGTTTTAATTCTTTGCCACCACTAAAAGAACTGCTATAAATATTTTTGTACAAACAAGTCCTTTCCCTTTGACCTCTTTGGCATATTAGACCTAGTAGGGGCATTGCTGGGTCAAATGTTAATGGATGTTTTATAGGCCTTTGGGCATAGTTCCAAATCATTCTTCAGAATGATTGGGTCAATTCTTAACTCCACCAAGAGAGCATTAGTGTCCCAGTTTTTCCATATTCCCTCCATTGATAAAATTATTTCAATATTACTGGTTTCCTTTATAATCCTATGTATTGTATTTTCTACTTTTAAAAACATTTTAAGAAATGGCTCTATAGGTTTCACTACAATGTCAAAAAAAAGTTAAAAGCTCCTGCTTTCAATCTATGACTTCATGACCATGATCTCCCAATTTTGCTTACCGAAAATTTTAATACTTTATTAAAATTTTATTATTTTTTAAAGTACAAAAATAATTTAAAATGAAAAAAACATTCGTGTGGTGTGGGCCTACTGTGTGCAAGGAACTACCAGTATCACACACGTGAGA
>CM053586.1:167763277-167808261 GCA_028646515.1 Pseudochirops corinnae
AGAGTCACGCGGCCCCGAGGGGCGGGGCGGGAGGTCGCCATCTTGGCGGAATAGAAGGAGGATCTTGCTTGAGGCTTCGCGTCAGCTCTCCCCTTTCAGCCCCGCCTCCCGCCTTTTCTCCCTCCTCCCGCTCCGCTACTCCCGCCCCCCACTAATCCCCGCGGAGACGCGGGTGGGAGGGAAGGAGAGGAGGAAGGAGGCGTGTCTCAGGCTCTCCCCAACGACCCGGCGGCGCGCGCGGCCGGCCCCCCGCGGGGGCCCCTGAGGCGGCGGCGGCGGGGGCGGGGACGCGCGCGCGCGGCGGCGGCGGCGCTGGTTTCCAGGGCACCGCGGAGTCGGAGCGGTCTCGGCCTCCCTCTCGGGGCCGGGCCCGTGCCGCCCTCGCCGGCGCCATGTACCGCAGCAGCGGCCGCTCGTCTGTCTCCTCGCATCGGCCCAAGGAGAGCGGCGGCGGCTCCCGCACCAGCCGCAGCGCCGGGTCCTCCTCCTCTTCCACCGGGCCGGTCCGCCGCGCCTCCCCGCCGCCCGCCTCCTCCTCGTCGTCCTCGGCCTCCTCCCGGGCCCCGGGCCGCCGTCCCCGCTCCCCCTCGGGCCACCGCGGCCGCCACGGCTCCCCGTCCCCGCAGCCGCCGCATTCTATCCGCGGCCGCCGGCGCGGCTCTCCGTCACCTCCCTGGAGCCGCCGCGGGTCCCCGAGCCCACCGCGGGGCCGCCGGGGCTCCCCGCCCTGCTCTCGCCGGGCCTCGCCTTCTCCGACCCGGCCCCGACGCCTCTTCCCGTCGGGCGCCGGCGGCTTCCGCGGCAGCAGCCGCTCGTGCTCCCGCTCCGATTTCGCCCGGGACGGCCGCGGAGACCATCCGGGGGACAGCGGCAGCCGGGTAATCCACCCCCGTGCGCCGCCGTCCCCGGGCTGGGGTCCAGAGCAGGGGGGCCCCCCCGTGCGCTGGGGTCCCGTTCAGCGCCTCTCGGGCCTGAGCCCGGGCAGAGGCAGTGTAGACACCCCTCCGGGCCTAGCCGGCCTGGTAGAAAGCTTTACCTTATAACGGGGTCTTCTTTGAGGGATAACGGGAGTCGGGACTCATAATCGAGGAGCCCTTGTGGTGATGGAGCAGTGTGTTTTCTCAGGCTCTGGGTGAGATTTGTGGGAAAATTTCCCCTCCTCCCTTCCCCTCCCCGGTTTCCTTTTTTCCTTAAGCCAGGGTTCGTGTCACCGTCATGTCTGTAGGGCCTGGGTAATGGCAGTGCAATGGTTTACTTTCCCGAGCAGTCCTTCCCGGGAGACCTGCGGCACTGCAGTCATTTGGGGCTTCACCCGCCCCCTGGGCTTGGGAAAGACAGCTCTTGTGCCAGTCTTCCCAGCAGAAAAAGGAAAGAGTGGTATTCCTCGAGCCTTTTCTCTTCCTCTGAAATGAAATTAGGCCTTTTCAGAGGGCGAAAAAGGGAGCAAAAAGGGTGTGAGGTGAAAAAAGATTATCCTGGACAGAATTGTTGTCTCCTTCTCTTCCCTCTCTTCCTCCCCTCCCTTTTTGAGTTCTTTCGGAGCAAGACCTTTATTCTGAGAGAATTATCTTGAATCTCAGTGGCAGAACTTCCATTTCCTTGAGTGGTTCTGTAAGATATTGTAGATTTGAAAGGGCAAGAGCAGGGTTCCCTGGGTTTTGTTCATGGGTGAATGTACTGTTTTTCTGTCATAATAGAGTAAGGGTATGGTGTCAAGGTCGGGGGAGAGGAAAAGGGGAGACACTTTGGGAAAGTGGAAAGGATATATCAAGGAAATGTTCTTGAAAGTACCTGGGGTTGAGGAAACAATGATAGTGATTTTTTTTCTTACTCAGGAAATAGCGCTTCCTGGGAAATGGGAGATTTTTTCATGGTACTTTCCGGTTTGTTCTCTTATTTCTAACCTCTGTGATACCATACTCAATGTCTCTCTCAAAATTCAGACAACCTACTCTTGTGTTTTGTCCCTGCAGAGGCGATCTCCTGGACTCCATTCTGAATCTTCTGTGGAACAAAGCTTACGAATCACTGTTGGCAATGACCGATTTTGCCTTGGCTCACCTGACCCTCGGAGGCTTAATGATCGATTGGGGTCTCCAGTAGATAACCTTGGTGACATAGACAGGTAGGATTCTCCTAAAGCTAAGGGTAATGTTAATTGCTTGTAATATTAGACAGGAGGCTCTTAATTGCTGAAGTTCTTGTGTTTGAAGTATTGGATATTGGCACTGAAATTTTGGACTCATGTCCAGCACAGAGTGTAATAGGGGAAAAGGCCTTGAGGGTTGGACAGCCTCCAAGAAGGAAGGGTACTCATAAAGACTGTGTTGCCTGATAAGTCTATTTGGGTAAAAAATTGGAAAGAGGGAAGTTTAATTGAATATGATCAAAGTCTATAAAATCAGGAAAGGATTCAATAATATGACTAAATGTCTTTATTCAGCAAATCTTAGAATACTGAACTAAAGCGCCCTTCTTAAAAAGTTTTTGGACTAAAAATATAAACAATATAGATTCATAAGAAGTTAAATTAATGGGTAGAAAATCATAGCACATTTAAAGGGAAGTTAAATGTTAAGAGTTCATTTTTAACTTAAGATGATGCTAAAATGACAATGTATGATAGCTGTCCTCCAGTCCATAGGTTATTGATATCGCCTTCTGACACAGATATAAAGTAGACATGATTGGTCTGGCCCATTATGGCATTAAATTATAATGTTGCTGCAACTAAATGTTTTATTAAAAACAACATTGAGTAACAATTCAAATAATTAAACTAGCTTAGTAACTTTGCATTTAAATTGATTTTATTGAAAAAATATCAACATTGTTTCTGTTGCTCTTTTAGAATTCTTTGTTCCTTAGTTCTCATTAACTTTTCCTAATGTGATCATTGTGTGAGTTACATTCTTTTGGTTCTCTTTTTTTCACTTTTCATAATTTAGACATTTGTAGGCCTTTGCAGATTTCCTTTTATTTCAGATACTTGTTGATCATAATTGCATTGCATTATTCTATTTTATCAACATGCCACCTTTTAGCCTTTCTTTTACTTTGGGACATGTAGATTTTTAAAAAAATTACATTTATAATTCTACCATGAAAATCTTTTAACAAATAGCTCTTTTGCTTTTGATAACACTTTCAGGACATATCCCCAACTATGGAATTACTGAGATAGAAAGCATGATGAATTTTGTAACTTTTACTGTGTACTTTTAGTTTCTCTCCAGAAAGATTCTACAAGTTTGCAATTTCATCAGCACTGGGTGTGCAGTTTTCTATATAACCCTGTCAACACTGAATTTTATTGCTTTTAATTATTATTGCCAATGTGAATGGTTATGAAATGGTACCTCAAAGTTGTTTTAATATCTCTGACTTTTAGTGGGATTGAGCCATGTTAAAAGGTGATTATTAACAATGTGTTTCTTTTGAAATCTTTTGGCCATATCTCTTTTATGGATAGAGTTAATATTGTGCTTGGTTATATGAAGACAAATTTTTATAACAGATAATTAAAAGAAAATAAAAAATTGCATATTGAGGAACTATTTATATCAAATATGACAGCTTGACACTTTAAGTATACAAGGAACTATACTGAAACTATTAGCTGTTGAAGGAAAGGAAATATATTTTGGAGAGAACTAAATTTAGATTTGGCATTGGCTCCCAAGTCTGCAGGAAAAGGACTACAATTATACAAGGAAAGTAACCATTTTGGAGCTTGCTTTTCCCAATTTCCCTTGAATCATATAAGCTTGAGGGTTGTGGCAGTGTCTGGTTTGGTCCATTCTGAGCACATTGTGGAAAGTGTACAAGTTGGTTGACAGCAAGTGTGAATTTGCTCTCAGATGGAGAAAATATCTGTACATGAAGAGGGGAGGAGGCCATTGGACACAAATGTGAAGCAAGGATGAGAGAACACAGTTGCCCCTAAGTAGCATTCATCTCAAAGCATCACATAAAGTAGGCAAACTAAAATGACAGAAGATAAAAAATGTACATGGCTTTGTAGCTTTTGAAGCCTTTGGTCTGGAGCCATGGCTTCAGTGTATATGAATAAGCCATGCATAGAAAACATTTATATCCAGCTGCTTCTGTTTCAGAAAGTGAGACGTCAGCTTTGGTAAGTTAGATAGGTGGTGATTCTCTTATGTACTGTGCACTGGAAGTGATTTGCATACTTTTTATCGTTCACCAGAAAATCACCCTTCCATTATAATGTACTAATCAAAGGACTTGTTTTTAAAATAAGTAAATTTGGTTCTGCTTTTTAGAGAAAGGTGAAAAGTACAGGAAGTGCCACAAGGCTCTTCTCTATCCTTTTTTACCCCCTATCCTACCCGTGTTTTTACACAGTTGTGACTCTTCTTCCTGCTGTTTGTGTTAGTCTTCTTGAGACTATCTACCAAGGCTTGTATTATCTTTGGAACATCCTTTGGCAGGGAGCCAGTTTTCAGCTGGTGGTTGTAAGAGGAGCTATCCCCCAACACTTGTGTATAAATGAATTATTTACAAATAACTTGGAGTTCCCTTCTTTTACTCAGTGTCTTTATCAAATTGTTTCTATCAACCAGTATTAAATCCCTGTAATGTGCCAGGGGTATAAAGAAAAACAAAACCCTATTCTTAAAGTGCTTACATTCTATGTGAGGAAGTAGCACATCCATATGAAAGTATATACAAAATAAGTACCAAAGTAGTTAGAGAGAGCACTGACAGTGAGGGGGGAAGATCAGGAAGGGCTTTATATAGAAGGTGATGCTTGAACTTCATCTTGAAGGGAGAGATTTTAAGAGTTGGATGTGAGAAGGAAACATTTCAGGCATAGAGGATGGCCAGTACAAAGGTGTGGAAATTAGAGAAAGAGTGCTTTATGTATAAAACAGAAAGAAGGTAAATTTGGCTGGATAGTAATGCCCAGAGGTTTGGAAAGGAGAGTTATGTATAGTGAGCCTAGAAGGTAAGTTCAGGCTATGTTGTGAAAGTTGTGAATTTCAAGTCAGGATAGTTTACTTGGATGGTCATTTCTACCCTTCCAAGTACATTTCTGTTTAGGATAGCGACTTGTTTTTGTCATGTGTGCTCTTAACAGGTTTCATGGAATGAAAATATTGGCTATGGGGGAACCAGTCTGGATATAACAGGAATTCTCTGTGTTATGGTACCTCCAATGCAACTTTCCTTCATAGAACTTGTTTCAGAACCTCTCATATTTAATTTTCATTCTTCCTTCAAAGTAGGTTAGGGCCAGTGCTTTTTACCTTGCTTTTGCCAGGTTTGGAGAAAGGAATTTCCCAGAGTGCCATAGACAATCAGCAGTAAAGACTGTGGACTCCCAGCTAGATCTTTTCTCTAACAGCCAGACCCCACCAGCCAGAACTGGGTCTGACAGCAAGAGCTAAGCAATTTTTAGAGCTTTCTGAGACTTTATGATCACTGCCTTCCTTTGAGGTTACTTGGCTCATTGAGCCTTGTAAAGGAGACTTGTAAGTTTCTGAATGATATAATTTGGTATGTGTGTTCATTTAATGTCTTACTCCTTCCAGTATTTCTTCACCTCTTGTTGAGATGAGATCTGAGGTTTTTTGATTGGATTATGGCTTTCTGGGAATTAGCTTTCTTCATATAGATTGACAATACTTTATGCTGACAACTCTTCCAAGAAATAGCTTCCTTTACCACTGAATCAATATTCAGGGGAAGATTGACTGTCCTTTTCTCAGGAATGTTGAAGAAAGAATTTCTATTTAGGTATTAGTTAGACTAAAGGACTTCTGAAATTACTTAAAACTCTCAGATTCTGTAATAGGATTAGGCACTAAGAGTCTTCATTAGTTAGTAGTTGCACAGCACCGTATTATATTCTGGGTCTGACTAGGATCTAGCCTCAGCAGCACAAATGAATTTGCTAGATCCATATACTAGACTGGAAATTTTATCAGCTACTATACCTCCCACTTTCCCCAATACAGGGCAGAGGTGGTAATAGGAACTTTTCTTCCCTGGTAGCAGTTTTATTTTCAACCTCTTCTGGAAAGATAAACTTTATCTTGGACAGCTTTTCATAGGGTTGTTAATAACTTCCTGTAGAGGAAGTCGTGCCTAGTAAATACAAAATCAGTATGATTATCCCAACTTTAGGATACTCTTCCTTTGGATCTGAGTGAGAGGTAAGCACTTTGTTTTTTGTGTTTTTTTTAAAAATACAGATTTCTAAAAAGTTTCATGATTTTGAAGTGCCAGAGGGTCTTTATATTTGCTCCTTACCTAAAATGACTCTTCCATTCTTTAAATGTAAGCTGCCATTGAAAATTTGTCCTGACCTAGGTAGTGCTTTTGAAAGCTTATAGTAGTGAGATGTTTGAGGTATTTTGACAGCCTCTTTAGGAAGTATGTGTCAGTATTGAGGAAACAATACTTTCTGTGATGAGTGCTTTCTGGTATTTCCAGAGTAGGTTAGAATGGTTACATGTGCTTTGTAACCAAAAACTGGGATATAGACAGGACAGAAGTTTAATCTAGTTTCTGTTTCCTCCATACCTGAAACTCCTTTACCTTTTTACTTCTTTAAGGTAAAAATGTGATGAGCCAGAATATCACTTGATCTGTCCTCACCTGAAGAATAGCCTACTGCTTTATGGGCATTCTAATAGGGCACAAGAAAGCTGACAGGAGAGACCAGAGGGAGGATCTTTGAAACTTGGAAGCCTGCAGTGTGAGACATAGATGAGACATCTAAATGCTCCTAGGAAAGTCATGTTGATGCCAATGGAAATCACTGAGTAACTAATTTTCCTTAAAATTACTATTCCGTGGCACCAGATATGTGTTCTTACCTATTTTTCACCTTCCTGTAATATTATATTCTGTCTTTTAGAATGCCCTTGAGTAGTCCCAGAAGCACCTGTCTTTAATCTTTTCTGTCCTTAATGTCTTGAAATCCATTATATCCAGTGATTCCTCTCTGTTTTCTTCAGGGATGACCTGGCTGATGGTCCTATCTTCACACATAGTTCCCAGTGCTCCCGGGGCCTTGAGCGCTACACCACCCGGGAAGAAGGGCCCCTTAGCCCTTTTCTGGGGCGGCTGGACGAGGACTACAGGACAAGAGAGGCCTTCCTCCATAGGTCTGATTATAACCCCCACGTTAGCCGTCATGATGATCTCCTTCGAGAGAGAGACAAACTCAAAGTCTCCTACTCTGTTCGATCTGAGGAAAGAGGCCGGGAAGCCAAACGCTCCCGCTATGATGACAGTGAGAAGCTCCATAGTTTGGTTGGGGACCATTCCAACTATGTCTCAGGTGCTCGAAACTACCGACAGCGAAGGCATAGCCCAAACTCCCGGTTCATGGACCCGGAGTTCCGGGAGCTAGACCTTGCCAGGAGAAAACGGGAGGAAGAGGAAGAGCGGAACAGAAGCTTGGGTCAGGATCTGGTCGGGGTAGATAGCAGCAGCAGCAGCAGTTGTACCATTTCTGGAATATCAGGGTCAGAGCCAGGATACACAGTGCATCGACCAGAGGATGTGCCTATGATGCCCAAGAAGTCCATTTTGAAGAAGCGAGTAGAAGTAGATGTGGAACCTTCTCTGCAGGTCTGAATCCTATTTCTATTTTTCATCCGCCCAGTCCTTCCTTTCCCCCTGAGCCAGTCTGGGTACATTTTTTTCTTATTGTTGAATTTTGTTTCTGATAGAACTTTGGGTATTTTCCTAAAGGGCTCACCTGAGCTCTTTTTGCTGTGTTTGTTATACGGTTCAGCCAAAGTATATATATTGAAAGATGCAAAGGTTTTCTTAAATAGGAGGTGTTCTATCCAGGTCACTCGTAGGGATCTGTGATATTAATAGCACATCAGTGATAAAGTATCTAGCTCTTTCTATTTGTAAGAGGATCTACACGTAGTTGATGTTGGAGAGAACTAGCAGGGGAACTGTCAGGCCTGCAAGATTGAGTATAACCCTGTGAACCTAGGACCAGTCTACTCTGTTCTTGTTTTTCCTCCCCAGAACACCCTCTTTCCTTCCCTCCACCCGTTCCTATACCTGCCCAAGGATAATTTTTTTTTCATCTATACTTACTTTGTCCAACAGACTTAGTAAGAGCAAATGCATTTTGTTTTTTATTGTTCTTGACAAATGAACTCAGGAGCATGAGCATTTCCATATAAAAAGAGCATAAAGAAAATTGTATATTTCTATAGCTTTTACAATGTTGTAGTTGAACAAATGCATTTTAAATAGGATCCTGCCATGGATCTACTTGGGGGCTAAATTAATGGTATTTTTCTTTGCAGATGGAGAGTTTTTCAAGCAGTACCAACTCTAGCCAAGAACTTCCTCTCATCTCTGGCCACCCATCTCTTCCCCCAGGCAGTATTACAGTCCCTTTTGCTTCAGAAATTGAAAACAACAAAGGAGTCTTGACAGAAACTGCATTGAAAGAACCCCAAGAATCCTATCAGTGGGGTCCTCTTTCTGGTCTGCCTAAGGATACTAGCCCCCTCAGAGAGAAGTTTGGGAGTTTTCTAAGCCACAAGGAGAAAATAGATGGGAAGATTGAGTCTAGTGAGCGGCACACAGATTTCTTGTTGCCCCATGAGAGAGCCAGCCAAGATGGCAGTGGTTTTTCCCGAATTCTGGGTATGTTGGCAGACCCTACCAGTGCCCAAGAAAAGAGGAGACGTAGCTTCCCTGACATAGAGGATGAGGAAAAGTTTCTCTATGGGAATGAAGAAGAGGACTTAAAGGCAGAATGTCCACTGGATTCCCTTGGAGGTCTTGGGAGTGAAGGTCGGAGAGAGAGAGCAAGTTCCTCTCCCTCCTCCTCATCAGCTCTAAAACTGGATGCTCGAGAGGAAACCAATCCAGAATATGCCAAAATCCATAACTTGCTCAAGACCATAGGGCTGGATATTGGGGTAGCAGAGATCAGCAAGTTGGCTGTTCGTACCCAGGAACGACTCCATGGAAAGAAGTTGTCCTCACACTCCTCAGTTGATAGACGCTCAGTAGATCGACGTTCTTTATCTGATAGGAGTTCTTCAGACTCACATAGGCTGGAAAGCAGGGAGGCACGGCGGAGTGATACTCGTTCCCCTGAGATATCCCGGCCACGTGCAGCCTCTCCTGTGGATCCTTATTTGAGGGCAAAGAACAGCCCCCCATTTCTCAAGTCTGACCACCCCATGAACCAGATCCCAGGACCAGAAGTGGCCAGCAGTGGGCCCAGGTCATCTGCCATCAGATGTCTGATTCCCTCAGCCCCAGCTCCCCCCATTAGGCTCCCACACTGTACTTCTTCTGTGAACCAGTTTCAGATTCCTACTAATAATCAGTTCTCTGCGGCTCCAATCCCTCCAAACTACCAGGCACCTGCTATGCCTCCTTCCACCTTTGATGCCTATAGACACTACATGGCGTATGCAGTTTCTGCTTGGCCCATGTACCCTTCTCCCCAGCAGCCTGGCCATCCACTGACTGATCCCCACAGACTTATGCCTATTACTAAACAAGTCACCCCTAGCCGTCCCAACCTTCGTGTAATCCCTACTGTGACCTCTGCTGAAGCCAAGAGGGATGAATCACTCCTTGTTCCCATCCCTGTCATCAGCAACTCTACCAAGGTGCCAGTTCGACTACCCATTCCACCACTTATGAGATACAATCCAGAAAAGATCTCAGATGAGAAGAATCGGGCTTCCCAGAAGCAGAAGGTGAAGATTAGCCTTGTGGTTGAATATCATGAACTTGGGTCCTTTGTTTTAGGCCATGGTGGGCAACTCAGGAGGCACCAAGTTTGTTTTTGTTTTCTTTTGGGGACAGGAGTTGGGGTCAGGCAGTGGTTTCTTCAGATACTGCAGGAATTATAATCCTCTCCCAGGAACTTTTGGGGAAGGGATGTTATAAACCTGTCCCCCCAGGTTTCCTTATGTTTTGCTCCTTAAGGTGAGCAGTCCTTCCAGGGTGTGATTCTGGGTCCCACCTTGAGAGGACATTTGGTTTTTCAGCTGCAGTTCTGACTTCCTTGTCCAAAAGCCAAGGTCTTGATTCATTTTGTTGGGCTTTTATGGTATTGACTGCAGAATATTTTGGAGTGGAAGTCTTAAATAGTCATGGCTTTATTAGAAGCTTTCTGGCTAAGGGAGTGGGCAGTAGTTATGAATCTTTGTGTTTCATTCTAGTGAGTTTTGAACAGTGATCATAGGAAATAGATGTGGCTTGGGAAGCTCTGTTGTTTCTGCTTTTTCCAGCTGTCATTGCAGGTAGTAAAGTACCAGGAGGGATGGCCTCTCATAATGGTATCTCACATTGGGTAGCTCTTTAAAATTTGCAAAGCTCTTTCACATACATTCTTGTTTGATAATGACCTGTTATGTTCCTAGTCTGTGGGAGAATTGTAGAGATGTAGAAAACCTTAGGAAATTTGAAGCCACGGAAGAAACCTTTCAGCATTTTGTTTTTTGGGGGAAGTTATTGTTTCATTTTGGTTTTTGGCTTGCTTATTTTTCTTGGAGGGAGAGAGCTTAGAGATTAGAAATGTTTAGGACAACTGAAATATATGCAACACAATTTGAGTGCCATTTACAAATATTTATGTGGGCCTAAATTGATCTAAATTTTAGACCAATAATTTTGTTAGCTGTATGTATATACACGCACACACACATACATGCACACATATACGTACTGGATTTGCTTTTTAAAAAATTTTGTATATTTTGAGATACGGAGGCATTGGGAAAAGAACAGAAAATCAGGGTGCTTTCCCCCCTTTTTTGTTTTCCTAGGTCTTTACATTTCTGTGCCTAGATACTATAAGCTAGGTAGAGGCAGTGAGATGGTAGTGTAATAGATAGAGCACTAGATTTGGAATTAGAAAATCAGGAAGACCCGAGTCTAAATTTCGTTTCATATTGTGTGAATCATTTACATCTCTCTCAGCCTCAGTTTTATCATGGGTAAAACTGAGATAATAATAGCTGTAGAACATCATAATACTGTTGGAAGGATCAAACAAGATGTTTGTAAAATGCTTTTAACACTTAAATAGCTATATAAATGTCAATTGTTGTTAATCTATGTTATTTGGCTCTTGAAATGGAGGCTGGTGGCTTCTATGGAGACAGAACCTAAAAACACTTAGAGCCAACTTTTAGTGACTGATTCTCTTCCCACAGTCCTGTGTATAAGCCCTAAACCCAGGGCCAATGAATGCAAGGACTTTACTTTGGCCTTTGAAGTTCAGAAATCATTCAAACCCGTTGGTCTGTTCTCTTAGCCCAGAAACACCATCTGCCATGCCATTCAAGTGGATTTCTATTGGATCTAATTTATTGGACTTACTGGGAGTAATCTGGTACTCCCTCAAATAGTGTAGCTGACTGAATAGACAAGTGTCTGGAGAGAGGAGGGAAGAGAAAGGTATGAGTTTTTTCTGACCACTTTATTAGAATAAAAATTAATTCAGGTATGAGCCCAAAGATATTGGACTCAGCTCTAAGCAGGCATATTTATCTCTTTGAGATTGTCATGTATGAGAACTTTTGGGGAAGGGATGTTAGTAATATAGGTGGAGTTTATTGCTGGAAGTGAGAGGAAGCACCATACCCTTCTGTACCCTACAGGTTATAGAAGAGAGGGAAAAACTGAGGAGTGACCGGGATGCACGACAGAAGAAGATGTACTATCTCAGGACTGAGCTGGATCGGCTTCATAAGCAGCAAGGTATTGCTCCTTGCCCTAGAATGAAGCTGTTCCTGTGAGCCAGGCCCTTATCCCAGTTTGAGGAGGAAAGCCAATTGCAGAACATTTAGGGAGAGTCTAGGACTTGTTGCCCCTGGGGCCTGAGTTATACAGTTATTCCTTACTCTACCGCATTAGAAACTTGAATTCTTAGCCACATAGGAGAGGTAGGGCCTCTTGCTCTAACATCAGTACTGGGGATCTGACAGTTTCATTGTTGCAGTGGTATGGGAGAAAAGTGGGTAAGATTTTCACTGAGGTTCTTAGTATCCCTGTATGGGTCTGGAATAAGTGACTGAATAAGAGTAGAGGATGCTCATTATTACCTCTGTAAGAACCAGTCTCATGGGTAAGAAATATACCTGAGAGAGTGGGAAAAGAAGGCTATTTTTAGGCCTAAAAAAATGTAGTGGGAAAGGAGAGAATCTGGAATTTTGTGATTGATTCCATTTGGACTAGGAAAGTGAAAATGGCCCTCTGAATCAAGTTAAATGAGACATGAGCAAGAAAACCTTTTCTGGTTTAAAGACCCATTTAACTGTCCTGTTTCAGACCATCCGGTCTCAGGAAGAATTCTAGATTGAGTTATCAATATCATCATCATCGTCATCAGATGTAGTCATGGCATAGAAAAGGCCACCAGAGATTATGTGGTCCTTTCACCTATCTCCAGTTAGGCTTTACTTAAAACAAATGACTACCTATTTTGCTCTTTAAAACCTTGGAAAAAAATTCTCCAACCTATTAGTTCTAGTAATTTGTTGTTTTATTCTTCCCATTATGGTTGAAATGATAGCATATGCTCTTAACTAACTTGCCATATGATGCTTTCTGCTGCTGTCTCACTAGGAGAGATGCTCCGTAAGAAACGGCGAGAGAAAGATGGCCACAAAGACCCACTCCTTGTGGAGGTGAGCCGACTGCAGGACAACATCATGAAGGACATGGCAGAACTGCGGCGTGAGGCAGAGGCAGCAGAAAAGAAACAGTCTGAGCTGGACAAGGTGGCTCAGATCCTGGGGATCAACATCTTTGATAAAACTCAAAAACCTTCCAGTGATAGCAAAGAGTCGTCAGAGAAGTCTGGGAAGACTGAGAAATCCAAGAGCCCAGAAAAAGTGTCTCCATCCTCTAACAACTCTTCCTCCTCCTCCTCTTCCTCTTCTTCTTCCTCTAGCAAGGTAATGTCTGAACTCAGATATTGATGTGGAGGAGAGAGTCTTGGGGCTCAGCAGGCCTAATCATCTGTACCTAGGTCAGGGCCTGGCAGAGCAGGACATGTATTTTTCAAATGCAATCACGTGTGTGTTATCAGCTCTCTTATCTAGGGACTGGTTATTTCCCCAGAACTTATTGGAGTTGATAAGTATTTTCCTGGCATGTGGTGGTACCTTATGCTAACGGTTGAGAAAGAAGCATCAGTCTGGAGGTGGTGTGGTCCCTGATAGAGATTGGGACAGTGTGCAGAAAACCATGAGTTGCATTCTTGGCCAGGTGAGACAGCAGATTTTTCCCCTTTTAAAAGAATAGCATCTGAAATCACCCTCTGCAGTGAATGTGCTTATTTTTGCTGAATGAACTTTTCTGGGTTTGGCTATAGAATAGGTTTCTGGATTTCTACTGGCAGTTTTCTCTGTTTTATGACTTAATTTTTTTCTTTTTTGGTCTGAGTTATTACTCTGGACTTTGGAGACTTAAGGGAAAGTATATATATGACCTTGTCTGAAGCTTAATACCCAAATGATTCAGGCCTCATATAATTTTGTTTTATGTCATTTCCTAGCCTGTTTGGCCTAGGAGGAATGAGTTTTAGTCTTCTCTTGTCCTTTAGCACAGTTCTCTTTCCCAGCTAAAGGGAGTTGTGGTTCCTGTTGCTTGCATCATTGTTAGTAGAGGAACTCTGAAGGAAAAAGAGTACTGAAGTCTTGGTCCTTTGCAGTTGGCACATTGGTTATGATTATTGCCTTCCTCAGATCCTGAGATGCTCTGTCCTCTTGACTGGCATTAGAACCTGTAAGTCCTCAGTCTGAGTTTGCAGGGACATGAGGATACCTGATGCTTCTGGACTAATCTTGTAGTCAAATTTTCCTCTTGCAAGTGAGGAACAATTCCTGCCATGTCCATATAGTTTTTGCCCTTGCTATTTCTCCTCTACATAACCTCGTATACTGATTAAAGGTTAGTGTTCTTAGTATAGTGATTTCCATGCAGAATGACAGAAATATTTAGCATTTGCTTTTGAATCTCTAACACTTCCTCTTGCTATTCTGTCATAATGCACACTCTGCAGTATATCTCTGATATCCCAGATTATACTTCTGTATCCCTTCCCCCCACACCACCTTCCATTTCTTTAGTGCTTTCTCTCAGCTAAAGTATTTTAATGTGTCAGTGAAATTAGTTTATAAAGGAAGATTTAATAGGTTACTTTGGAGGGTTTTTTTTTTAAACAAGTACAGATTAGACTGAAGGAATAGATCTCTAATGATGGAATTTTTACTTTTGGAGGTAGAGATACATTCCCAGAGCCTTTCAAATCATAGTCTGAAGGTAATCACCTGTCTTACCTATGCACAATGCTTAGGCCCTCTCTTAAGCTTCTCAAAGAAGGAATTAAATGAATGCTATACTTTTCTAAGAAAGATTCTCTTGGTGCATTTTATCTCAGCTACTGCTGTGACTTGGTGCTCATGGTGAAGTGCAACTGTGAAGTATTAGTGACTGTGTCTTAGAGACAGTGTTCCCTAGGTTCCCTCCTCTTTCCTGAAGACCTTACCAAAGGGTAGAGCTTGTATCCTGGAGGTATAGTTATATGGACTCTACTAAACCTGAAGTGGGTGTACTTTCTTTGAATTGTCCCTAGCACGACTGGGGACTATATCCTTTTTCTGAAAGGGCAGAAGTTCATTAAATTCTGAGCTCTTACTATTTGAAAAACTTTTCCCCCTGTAGGAGTCAAAGTCAAATAATGAGAAGTCTCATGCCAAGAGCCCCAAGCCCACAGATACCTCATCCCAGCCCTCAGTCAAGCATTCTTCCCCGTTGGCTACTGCGTATGAATATTATGATGCTGGGAACCACTGGTGCAGAGATTGCAACACTATTTGTGGGACCATGTTTGATTTCTTTACTCACATGCATAAGAAGAAGCATAGACAGGTAAGTGTCCTGGCCTCTCTCCTCTCTTCCTTCCTTTCCCCTCAAACCTCTGTATCTCCTTCCACACGTTAAACTGTCTGACAAGTGAAAAGTTCTCATGTGGGCAGGAGCCCTAATTCAAAGAGCCAAGCAGCCCCTTCGAAGGAGACACCATCCCCAGAGCTCAGTCCAGGGGTCCTGGCTGTACCTAGACACCATAATAAGTGTAAGTGTAGCTTTTGTCTCTTGATTCCTTGAGAACCTGATTTTTTTTTTGAGTTTCACTTCATCCATTGCTGGCTGCTTGCGCTAACATTTGTTTACCTTTTTCACAGGTGATTTCCGTTTTAACCATTTGGCAGATGGGGAGGGGGGGAGGGTTGCTGGAGCCTATGGCCCCAGGTGGGAGAGAAAATGACAGAGAGGAAAGGTGTATCCTTGAGTTATTAGTGCTGTTGTATGAGCACCTCTGCCTCTTGCAAATAGACATTGGATCCCTACAACAGACCTTGGGCTTCGAAGATCCAGAGTGAGGCCAAACAAGACACCACAAAACGCATTGATAAAATAACAGTCCCTGCTAAAGGTATGAACTCTTCTTTACTTACCTCATTTTTCAGCCAGTTGGTGGAGTATTCCTTGGGCTATGATAATGAGAGGCAGCACTAGGATTCTTCTAAGAGAAACAACAAAGTGTAAGAGTAGGGTGAGTGGTGTCTTCTTGATCAAGGTCAGGGTCTCCAGTTATTGGTTCTCTTATTTACCATCCTCTTATTCGATATTTTTTTTTTATTTGAAACTCAATGAACCTTTAAGAAAAGTCAGAGAGATGATAGTTCATTTTAACAGCTTTTGCTTCTGAAAGAATCAAGTGTCTAGATTAGTTGTTAGGAAAGTGAAGTACATAGAGCAATGGGAAATAAGTTCCTTTGTTCTTGATCTTCCCTAGTTGAAGAGTAATCACCATTTGCCATACTATGGATCTGATTAATAGACAACTTTAACTGAATAATTTAATACTGAATAACTCCTTTGAGTAGTTCTGGTCTGACTGTCTTATAATGTTGTTTGCAAACCTTTTTGGATGCTTAGTGGTAGTTGAGGTTCCAAGAGAATTGGCAACAGAATTATCTATCGAGGGACCATGAATTGCCTTCTGAGAACTCATCAACAAATGGCATCAACATAATTGAGCAGGTGACAAAGCTAGTCGTTTTGATTTTCTTGCATGTGGGTGGCTTTTAGAAGCTTTTATAAAGTCTTTGTTCAGAAGGAGAGTGATGATTCCAAGGAGCCTGAACAAGTCTTAAGACAAGACTAGAGTAAGTAGGGAATGGTTAAAAGAATGTGCTGCATTCTTCCTGAAGACAAGGCAAGAAAAACTTGCAAGCATTTTTTTAGGGGTGCTGCTTTTATCTAATCAGTGAGATTTTTAAAACCCTGGTTGATAGGAATTTCTGTCATGGGTTCTTCTCCAAGATCTTCTTGTAGTTGGCATATAAGTCTATATCTTGAAGATGATACTTTGCTTTTAAGAAGACCTCTATTAGAAGTATTTAGTGATTTTTACTGTTGTAAGGGATTTCTAAGAGAGACTTAGCATTCCAGGAAGTAGAAAGTAAGGGGATTGATGACTGAATGAAAAAAATTTATTATTTTCTGTATGCCAAGCACTGTGTTAATGAGTACAAAAGCAAGTCAGTCTTTTACCGATAAGAGCTTACGTTCTAAAAGTCGGGGAAAACAAAGATAAGAGTCTGCAGCATCAGGGTGGATAGCAGTGCCCAGTAGTCCAGAGAATGTAGTAGCAAGTGGAAGATAAGGTGTAGTACTCCAGAAAGTACATTGGCAGGATGGATGGCAAGGCCCAGGTTTCCATAGGTGTGAAGGATGAGAAATCCTGCATTCAAGATTTAAATTTGAGACAGGAGAAGAACAAGCCATTGAGAGAGCATTAAGGGAATAAGATTTCTGACTTAATGTAAGTGAAAAGCTTTGCTCTTTACTGTATTAGCTCGGGGTTGGGTACATAGAATTTCCTTTAGCTGGTGTCATTGTGGGTGTTGTGTGCTCATTTCTTTAACTTTTTTTAATCTGCTTGCTCCAGGCTCTGAATTTCTGATTCCCATTACTGGATATTATTGCCAACTCTGTGAGGAGTTTTTTGGGGATCCGATTTCTGGAGAACAACATGTGAAATGTCACCAGCACAATGAGAAGTATAAGGTTGGTTTCTCGAGTAGCATAGTGCATTATCCCATTTGCTTTAGTGCCTTTTTTTCTTTGCCACCCCAACTTCACCAACTAAAACCCATAAAGAATTTTTTAAAAAAGTCATTGTTGCATTTTTTACCCAAGTAACACTGACTGATATGACTGCAGATTGGAGCTTTTTGTTTTTTAAAGTTCCACATCAAAAGGGACAACTTCTAGGAAGGTCTCATCCCCCAGAGAGAAAGAGACACTGAGCCTGTCAAGAGAGTGTGTACTTCCCTAGAAAGGTAACCTCTGGTTTTCTATACTGGTAACATTATTGTTCAAAACAGTGTCAGGACCAAGGTTTTCTCATTTTCCTGGTAACCCAAACTAGTCATTGAGCCCCTGCCTTTTCTTTTTCCAGAAATATGTGGATGAAAACCCACTGTATGAGGAGCGAAGGAATCTAGATCGTCAGGCAGGTCTGGCTGTGGTCCTAGAGACTGAGCGCCGAAGGCAGAATGAGCTAAAGCGAAAACTAAGTGAGAAGCCAAAGGAGGAAACGGATGAGAAAAAGGCAAAGGTGGCAAAAGAAGTGAAGGAAGATGAAGAAAAACTTTCTGAAGAACTAGATGAACAGCTCTCTGAGACTTGGAACTCCCCAGACAAGCTTGAGAACAAGCGAAAAATGACCATAAAACTCCAGCTGAAAGAAGAAACAAAGGAGCCACAGATATCTCCCTCCTCTTCTTCCTTTGGGAAGTTCAGTTGGAAGAAGTCAGAAAAGGATGATGAAAAAAGTTCTGCAGTAGCCCCAAGCATCCCTAAGGAAGAGAATATGGAAACTAACAAGGACAAAGAGGATGGCAAAGCCCAGGCTGGGAAAGCAAAGCCCATTGAGATTAAACTGTCTGGGAAAACTGTCATTGCTCACACCAGTCCCTGGATGCCTGTTGTTGCCACCTCCACCCAGGCCAAAATCCGGCCTAACCTTCCTATCCCCACCACAGTGCTACGCAAATCTGGCTCAGCTACAGTGAGCAAGCCTGCACCTCTTAACACTTTCTTGTCCATTAAATCCTCAGGTACCACTGCCAAACCTTTGCCAGTGGTCAAAGAGTCTTCAGCTGATCTCCTACTACCTCCTGACATAATCTCTAAGGCATTTGGTGGAGAAGAGGTGATCTTAAAAAGTTCCCCAGAGGAAAAGACTGTGTTGGCTGAGAAAAATGAGCCAACTCCCATACCCGAGCAGCTATTGCCTCCACCTCCCCCACCTCCGCCGCCACCACCACTCCCAGTTGCACTTAAGTCAACTACTGCATCACCTGCCCAGACAAGCACTGGACTGTCTCCAGTCAAGTCAACTCCTACCATATCCCAGATCTTGACCCCTGGTATAGGGGGATCTAATCTCTTGACTCCAGTATTGCCAGCTTCCATCTTGGCTCCAGTGCACCCTGCTGCCATTCCCTTAGATGAGGTGGCACCTGGGGTGAGTGAGAGTGACCATGACCAGGCTCTGCTGTCTGTGCTGGTTCGTCCTCCACCACCACTCTCAGGTGTATTCAGTGAACAGGCCAAAAAATTGGAGAAGCGGAACTCATGCCTAGCTACAGCCAATGCCAAGGATTTGTATGACATCTTCTACAGCAGTGGTGGTAAAGGGAATCCAGAAAGCAAGTTGGGCAATAGCACATTGTCCAATGGAGACAGTAGCAACTCCTCTAAAAATGAGAACTCTGACAGTTCTTTAAACCCTAGGGAGAGTGCTCTTCTCCTAAAGGGGATGTCCCAGGACAAGGGTTTAACCAATGTACCTTTGGACAGCTGTTTGGCCAAGCCCATTGTAAAGACTGTGGGATCCCCAAAACAGCGGACAATTGTAGAGCAGAGTTTGGGACTAAAGAATAGAGGTTGCCTACAGCCTCTCACAGGAATGGATTTTGGTTCTGCTTCTCTGGCAGATGACCAGGGTAAGCCCCAGGAAGAAGTCTACCCAGAGGCAAATGCTTCAGCCATCTTGCCTTGTAGTCCTTATGAGAGTGAGACCAGTACAGACATGTGTCTGGAGGGGGAAGCTGACCTCAACTCAGGAGAGCCAGGTCCTCCTGGTGTAGAGGAGCCAGACCCCCCAATATCAGACATAGCATGTCCTGCCAAGTTGGCAGATACAAGGGACCTTGGAATAGTTGATAACCAAGCTAAACGGATTCAAGAGCTCCACCTAGCTGAAGAGCATTGTGAAAATGAGGTAGAGGCAGCCCCTGAGCTGGAAGAAGGGAGATTATTATTCTCAGAGGGCATGGGGAAAGAGAGAATAGGTAACCAGAATGAGGAGCTTCAGACTTCATTATCCGCAATGCAAAGGGACCCCAACAACCTGAAGGATTCCAGTTTGAAATGTGAAGACAGCTATATATGTAAGAGAGAAGCTAAACAGACCAGTTTGCCAAGGGATGACCAAATTGTTAATCAGCCTGAAGAAATGGTGGTAGTACCTGAAGTGAAAAGTCTAGTTGAGGTAATGACAGAACCACATACACCAGCTCAGTCTGCTATGGAAATAGGAACAGATCCAGTTCAGTCAGATACTAGATCTGTGTCACAGATCCTACAATCAACCGGTGTCCGGCATTTTGCCCAAGAGTCATCCATCCAATCTGTAGTCAGAAGAAACCTTTATTTAACAGGCAGCCCACAAGAACAAGCTCTGCTAGCTGGTTGTGAAGAATATCAAAAAGACCAGTCCCCTGAACCAGCTAGTGAAACACCTAAAATTAGAGATTTAAAACCGGTGGGAGAAAAGCCAAAGGAAGAGCTGAAGAAAATGGCCTGCCAACCAGCTATTTTGGAAGAGGAGACCAAGAAACCTGAAAACATAGAAATTCTAAAAGGACAAGAGTCAGGATTCCCAGACTTTTCCGTTGTCAGTACTGAATTAAGATTGGCAACAGAAAGCAAACCTATGGAAGACCTTGAAACTACAGATTTAGGGAACCTTTGTGCTCCAGGTAATCCAGCTTCTGATTTCTCCGTTGGTAAATTAGAATCAATCCAAGAGTCTTTGGCTACCCAGTCAGAGATTGTACATGAAGGGAGATTTTTGTGTTCCACAGGGTCAACTAACCTTACCTCTACTTTTTCTGAGTTTCCTTTTGAACCTCCTGAAACTCTGGCACTTGACCTAGGGATAAAGGAGAAACAAAATTCTCAGCCCAGAAGTGAGAAGATGCCTGATTCTGATAACTTGAAAACTCAAATGGTATTGAAAGCTGTTGATGAGGACATGGAAGTAACACACAAACCATTGGACCTCCAGGCTGAAGCAATGCTGTCTGAGAATACAGAAGAGACTTTCAAGCTAGAGGCTGAGGGGTCACTAGGACTGGAGTCAGATACCATCTGCTCTCCAGGCCTTCGGCCTTCTGCCTGCCAGCCAGACCTGGTCAGCTTTGTAACGTCGGTCTCTGAAAAGCAGGAAGAGAAGCTTTGTTCTCTACCCTCCGAAACAGGTGATACACCTGAGAGTAGTAGTCTGGATACAGGCACACTACAGCCGGAGTTTCAGAGTCCCCCCTCTGTGATGGAGACCTTTTCTCCAGTGGACAAAGACAGCACTTTGAGTGCTGCAGAAATGCCAGCCTTAAGTTATCCTGGAAAAGAATGGGTTGTTAGTGCTGCTATAGGCCCTAAGGAAATGCCAACGCAGGAGGAAGGTACAGTTGATGCTACCTAGGACCACACAAAATCTAGTGTTACCAGTGTTAGAAATGGAGAGGAGAGAAGTTTCAGAGTTACTTGTAAATAAGTTATATTGGCTTTGTTAGAGCTCTGGTATTTAGAGGGTCCAGGAATTGACTGGTCCTCCATTTTGGAGACACCATGTAATGGTGCACTTAGCATCCTACAATGAATATTGGTTGAAGTTAGAAAATATACTTCTCCCTTTCTGAAAAGTACTACATATACCACATCTTCTTCTGTACAGATGTTTAAACAAAGAGAATATTTTTTTTTCTGTGAATTCTTTTGCCAATTTCTTTCTCGTACTTTGCCATTAAAATGGATTCTATCTGGCTCAATACATGGTGTGTTTTTGGTTGTATTTTGGCTTTAATTCTTTGCCAGTTCTTGGATTTGGGAAAAGGAGGGAACTAGGGTTTACAAAAAAAAAAAAAATTCTTTTGCTAACTCATTCCTGGTTCCATTCCATGGGGATATTGATGGATCTCCTGTTGGGAAGTATCATAAGGCTTGTTGACTTGGGAGATCTTCATGGATAAATGAAGAATAATGATTCTTAAGCATTCAGCTTGGGTGACTTTGCTTTTGTGTTGTTTGAAATGAAGTGAGTAGTTCATTTTTTCACTGTCTCTCTTGATCTGTGGCATGTTAATCTCCCCAAATCCCTTGACTATTACCTGTGCTTGAGACCATCCTGTCTACCCACAAACCTGTATGGAAATGGCCTCAGTAAACATGGAAGAAAATCTAGCTGACTCCCTTTTTGGAAGACAACAAATCGGTAAGGCTCATGGCTCGACTCCTGGACGAGACACACTTTGAGGTCACTTACATGATTTTAAATGGCCTTTCATTCATTGTATTGTGATCCAGTAACTTTTTGTGTTAAATCATTTAGCAGCTGATCCTGCTTGAAGAGGCTGAAGACCTGAACCTTATCTTGGGATCAGACTCGGTCCTTGTGCCAGGAACCTATGTGTGCCCCTCCCTTCACCTCCCATCCTTTCAGGCCACTTCCACCATAGAGTGGTGTTTTGGGTTGTATATTTTGTTAAAAACAATTAAAGAATTAATGTGTTTGGCTTATACAAGTTTGTTTTATTTTTCATTGTAAATCACCTTGGAATAAATATATTGATTCAACATGTTTCATTCTGGATTTTTGTTTGAAAACCAAATACATCTGAACTGCAAAGGAATGACTTTGGTGAACACAGAAGAAAATCTAGCTGGGTTCTTGGTGAACAATTCACTCCCTGTTCCCAGAGCGTGAAATTGCTAATCATATTTTCATGGGAATTATTAATATAGTATCTAGCTTTTAGTTGTTCAATGTAAGGGAAGTTGTAGGACAAATACATGGGCTGGCATCATCAGGTAGTTGCCAGTTTCATTTGGTCAATGTACCTTACCTGGGGCCTGAAATCATAAGGCCCATGACCCTGATGTGGAGTGCTTCTGGAAAATAGGGCTCTTACACTTTTGATTGCTGCTGTTAACCCTGTTGCCCCTGTTTGGAACCTGACAAAGGATATCTACTTAAATAGGATAATCCATAAGTTACTATATAATCTATAAGTGGCCATATATAATAAATATCTCCTACATACATATATATACACACACACACACATCCCATAGAACAAACCCCAGACTGTGTGCTCTTAGCCTGGGGTTGCCATTCCATCAGTGGACATTTACTCATTTAAGGAGAATGGGTTCCTTCTCCACACCCTCTCTACAAGGTCTCAAAATCCAAAATATGTGATGGGTGACATCTTCCCCAGAGTAATGACTAAAGTGTACAGTGACCTATCCATTAATATCTGGCAGCCACTAGGTTTTGTAGAGAGAGTTGTCAGATGAGAAGTTAATCAGTGATTTTGCATGGCCAAGTCCTGCTCTCAGGTACCCAAGCAGTTATATTAACCCTGATCCCCAGAAGTTACGCTCTACATCTCCAGCCTGGTAGCCTTAGGCTTACCCCAAAATAAGTGAATTCCTAAGCTTGATTTTGTCCCCTTGGAGTCTTTATTTTTCAGACTTGAGTGTGTCCAATGTATTTGGAAGTTTAAAAGAAGCCTCTTTGGACCAACAGATGTTTTTGTCCTGATTTTGATTTTTTTGCCTAGCACTGATTTACTCACCATGTGGTAGGATATGTTTAGGAAAATTAGCATTTGAATCTAATGCTGCCAACTGTTGAGGAACACCTTTTCTCCGCTGGAGTCAGCCCCAGTTGGGAAAGTTACTGGTTTCCAGTGGTTTGGGAAAGCTTTGAATAGTTTTTGCAGGGCTGATAATTGTACCTCTGCTTTGGTAGTTACTTTGGAGGTAGACACTCCAAAGAAGCAGGCATATAGATAGGCAAGTCCCATAAACCAATTAGGATGGAGATTTGGGTTATAACTTCTCCATGTAGATTCCTGCTGTTACTTCAGACGATTCCTGACACCTCCCTTCCTGTGATTTCTGACATGAAATAGCAAATAAATTCTTAAAATATACTGGATGGGATGGGAAGTGGTGCCGGCTGTGTGTTCTTGATTGGTTGTTAATAGAGCTGGAAGAGAGGCTCTAGGGACACTTCCAGGGCATCGATAGGTCTACTTTAGGGGAAGTAAGGAGGCTTTCCAGGCTAGAACAGGTGACCTTACTAGTGAATGAATGGAGCACTAGCTATGGAGTAGAAACTCTTAAATATTGTACGTGGAGCACTACTGTCACTTAATAGACCCTGGCATGTAAGTTACGAGACTCCTATAAATAAGGAGATTTTTTTTCTTGTGTAGCTTCTGGAGTCTTTTGTAATCATGCCTCAGACCAATTCTTAAAAAAAAAATCCACAAACCTGTACATGTTTTCCTCCACCCTAAATTCTAGGAGCAGTGTTACATAGTAGAAAGAATTGTGGACTTGAGAGCAGATCTTATGAATTACTTGAGCAAGTAACATTCTGATTCTAAGGCTTGCTTTGTAAAATGAGGTGATAGAATTGAAGAATGAAGGCTCCTCCAGGGCAAGAACTACTTTGACCTTTATGTTTGTATCCCCAGCACCTGACACAGAGTAGGTGCTTAATGCTTAATTAATTGAAGGGGCATCCTTTCCATCTCTGACATTCTGTGAAATAATATCAAAGTATCTCCATGGTAGGTTTGTAGCATTGGACTTTGGAGTCCAGAGATCTGAATTCCCATCCTAGTTACTGTTCATGTGCCCTTAAGCAAGTTACTTGCTTCTGAGCCTCAGTTTATCCTTTCTAGAATAAAGATTATGATGCTTGTCCTGCCTGCTTTCATCTTTCTATAAGGAGGAAAGTGCTTTGTAGACCTGAGAGGAAAGAAGTGTTTTAATTCAGGAAAATAACCATGTTTTAGCCAAAATTTCTTAGATAATTTCCTTGGCTTTACAAATGAAGACCTGACACTTGTATGTCTTCTTGAGCATGCTTTCAGAGGATGATTAGCAAATACAACAATATCCATTTAAGAGGAACTAAGGAATCCATGCCTTTCTCCCCAACCTCTCACAGTATGGAAGGCGGACAAGTGAAGATTGTCCTTATTTGTTAGCCAATGTTAAGGAGATAAAGGGTTGAGGAACATCTATTTACCAAATTCTTAGTAACTGGAATCAAGGAAAGAACTAGGAGGGGAGAGCTTGTGTTTATCAAATGTGTCTCTGGTTATCGAGGTAAGGCTGGAAAGGTATCATGGCCTATGGATAGAGGCTTAAATTCTGTCAGGAAAAGGTGAATCCAGCCTCACTCCCAGAGCAAGCCACTTAACCCCACTGAGTCTCCAGTTTCCTCATCTGTAAAATGAGAGCCATACTCTTGTACACTTACAAAGTTGTGGTGGCCAGAACAGTGAGGTACTAGTGCTAGAAATCTGGTCATCCTTGCTTGGACCAAGTAAACCTTTCAAGCCCCCAAAACAGAAATTTTGTATCTGAAGTTTTCACTTTTAAACAACCTACAGGAAAGACTATCCATGAACAAAAATGCAATGTTCAAGCTAGGAAGGATCTTCAATGTCATATTGCCCAATCTAATTTTACAAATGAAGAAAAGGAAGCCCAGAGAGGGAAAGTAACTTGTCCAATTATTCAGTGACAGAGCTGCAATTTGAACCTAAGTTTTCTATCTTCAGTGTTGTACAATTAATTTTTCTAAGTTTAAACTAGAGGTTATTAACCTTTTCTGTGTCAGAATACTTTTTTTTTCTTTTAAAGCTTTATTTTTAAATTTTTATTTGTAACTTTCAAGATTCGTTTCTATAAGATTTTGAGTTCTAAAATTTTTCCTCCTCTCTCTTCCCCCCACTTCTCAAGACAGTGTGCTGTCTGATATAGGCTGTATGATCATATATAATCAGAATAATTTTTAAGAGCACAAAATAAAATATATGGGATTGCAAAGGAAACCAATTATATTGAGTTATCAAAATATTAATAAAAAACAAATTCATAGACCCCAGATTAAGAATCCCTGGTTTAAACCAAGAAATTTTTTCACTCCTCGCTGCCTTCCTTAAAAAACACCCCACCTCAAATACATTTGGTAACTGGAAAGATGTAACAACTGTTCATTTCCATATGTTGGTTAATAAACAAGGATAGCTTTCTTTTGTCCTCCATCAATAGCTTGGAGGTAGGATGGGGTTGGGGGGTTGAGACATAGATTTGTTGGTTGTATTTAGGAGAGACTTTATGTAGTTAGTTTACAAATTTAATCATCTCCCATTCTCTCTTCATTTGTTCTAGTCTCAAAAATGAGATAGCCCTTCTTTTTGCAAATACTAATCTCTCTACTTGTACCTTCAAACTTTGCCCCTTTTCTCTCCTCCAGGGAGACCCCTTTCGTCATCTTCTCACTCTCTGTAATTGTCAACCTCTCCTTTATTCACTGACTTTCCCTGATGCCTACAAACATACCCAGATTTCTCTGATCTTTAAAAAAAAATCACTTGACCATACCATCTCAAACTACTATGCTATATTTATTTCCCTTTCATTTATATTCAAACTCCTAGGGAAAAGCTGTTTACATTTGTTGTTTTTGCTTCCTCATACTCACTTTCTTAGCCCTTTGCAATGTGCTTTTTTATTCCCTCTATTCAACTGAAACTGCCTCCCACAGAATCATTGGTGACCTTTGTTGCTAAATCCATTTGCTTTTCCTCAGTCCTCATAAATCTTTACCTCTGCAGTGTTTGCCACTGTTGATCACTCACTCCTTTTACATAAGTATTCTTTTTAAAAATTTAATAGTATTTTTTTTCCCAATTACATATGAAGACAATTTTTAACAATGGTTTTAAAAAAAATTTTGAGTTCCAAATTTTTCTACTCTCCCCTACCTGTTCCCTAAAATGGTAAACAACTTGATATAGATTATATATGTGCAATCATGCAAAACATGTTTCCATATGAGTCATGTTATGAAAGAATTCACAAACCCAAAGGAAAAAATAGAAAGTGAAAATAGTATGTTTCAATCTGCATTGATACTCCATCAGTTCTTTCTCTGGATGTGGATAGCATTTTCCATCATGAGTCCTCTGGGTTTGTCTTGGTTTGTTGTATTGCTTAAAAGAGCTAAGTCATTCATAGTTGATCATTGCATGTTGCTATTATTGTGTACAATGTTCAGTTCTGCTCATTTCACTGTGTATCAGTTCCTACAAGTCTTTCCAGGTTTTTCTATCTGCCTGCTCATCATTTCTAATAGCATTAGAGTTTTACATTATATTCATATATACAACTTATTCAACCATCCCCCAGTTGAGGGGCAGTCTATCAATTTCAAGTTCTTTGCTACCACAAAAAAGACCTACTATAAATATTTTTCCACATGTAGGTCATGTCCCCTTTTTTATGATCTCTTTGGAATACAGAACTAGTAGTGGTATTGCTCTTTGGGCATAGCTCCAAATTTTTCTCTAGAATGGTTGGATCATTTCACAATTCCACCACTGTGCATTAATGTCCCAATTTTTCCCACATACTCCCCAACATTTCTCATTTTCCTTTTTTTTCTTCACATGCCTATAGATAACTTTGATTTCTCCATTAGACAAGTACTCTTTCTTTGCTGGGTTTTTATAATACTTCTTTATCATTGTTCTCTTCCTGCCTGTTCAGTGTATCTTTCTCATTCTTCCTTTGCAGAATCAACATCTGCTTCTTGGCTGCTATATATGGATGAATGTCTGGACTCTGTTCACATCCCTTTCCTTTCTATACTCTTTTGGTGATCTCTAATATGAATTCAACAACTATCTATGCAAATTATACCCAAATTTACATGTCCAATCTTCTTTCTCATTTGGAGTCCAGGATGTCCTACTGCCTGCTAGACATTTCTTTCTAGATGTCTCATTGGCATCTCGTCCAAAATAGATCTAATTGTCTTTCTTCCTAAGCTTACTCTTGCTCTTGACCTCCCTATTTCTGTTGAAGGACCACCATTTCTCTAGTCACCTAGATTTAAACCTAGGAGTAATTTTGAATTCTTTATTCTTATCCAACTAATTGCCAAATGTTACTGATGCTACTTCATGGATTTCTTTAGCATCCATCCCTGGTCTATACTCATACAGTCATCAGCCTCTTCAAGCCCTTATTACCTTTCTCCTAGACCAGTGGTTCTCAAACTTCCTAATGCCTCAACCCTTTAATACTCGTATGTGGGCGTATTTGCATGTGGGTGGTAGAGGTGGATAGAGGAGCGGTGTCTCAGTTCCTGAGACCATCGGAAATACGTATTTTCTGATGGTCTTAGGTGACCCGTCAAAGAGTCGTTTGACCCCCAAAGGGGTCGTGACTCAGGTTGAGAACCACTGTCCTAGACTATTTCAATAGCTTCCTAATTGATCTTGTATCCACTTTCTCTCCAATCCATCCTCCATAAGGCTGCCATTTTGGTATTTCTAAAGCACAGATCTATGTGTTCCCTTGATCAAGAAGTTTCAGTGACTCACTATTACCTCTAGGATAAAATACAGACCCCTCTGTTTGTCATTAAAATATCTTTACCATCTGGCTTCTGCCTATCTAAGCTACCTAAATATTACTCCTTTTGGTGTATTTTACCTCATCGCCAAACTGGCCCTATATTGACATTCCTCCATCTGCCTTTGTGCCTTTCACCTATTGCCTAGAATTTCCCTTTCTACCTCCGCTTTATAAAATCCTTAGCTTCCTTCAATGCACAGATTAAATATCACCTCCTGTAGGAGATCTTTCCTTATTAATGTTCTACTACCATTGCTTTGTATTGTTATATGCATATTTACATCTGATTAAATGTCATAATACATCTTCCCTCCCACCCCCAAGTAATATGTAATTTCCTTGAGGGCAGTCTTTGCAGCCTCAGCATCTAGTATAGTGCCTAGTACCTGATAAATAGGCCATAAATAAATGCATGTTGGTTGATTGAATAACCATTAATCTAGAACCTTTTTACATAAGATACATAACCCTATTTTTCCTTGATTCTGTAAGTCACTGTGGCCATCAATTCACTTAGAAGACTATCTGAATTTTCTCTAATGTTTTAGGAAAGACAGGTGAGGAAGGGGTGCTGCAAGATGTCAGTTCTTCATGCCGTCCTCCCTGTTGTCATCTCAAGGGATTCAAAACAGTGAAGAAGTGAGGGAAAGAAGTCTCTAAGGGCCTTTACAAGTACATTGGAGCCAACGTTAGGAAGAAGGACCCTTTCTTCTCCACAAGGAAGCCCAGCAATGGTTAAGTTTACATGACCAACCTACCTCACAAAACAGATGTAAGGAAAGCAAAGCACTTTGTAAACTTTAAAATAATATAGAAATGTAAGATATTATTGAAGCCAGCTGTTGTTTCCACATCAAGTAATTGAATGATTGGGTTGGGTTGGGTTTCTTTGGAAGGGGGAGATTTTTAATTTTAAACAGAACAATTGAAATTTCTCAGAAAAATGACAGTCCCAATTTCACTGTGTCCTAAATTTACCTGGAGATCTGACTGAAAGGAGTTAATTAGCTCCTCATGAACTAACATTCCTAGACCCCCTTCAATGACCTAACCTAGAAGTTCCCCAGATCCCATTAACCCCTCAGTCTTCTTCTATTTTCTCTTAGTAGATCACTTTGCTCTTCCTAGGCTTCCTATTTTCTAGGCCCTTTTGTTTTTAATATTTGACTTTTTTTCCAGTTATGTATAAATACAATTTTTAACATTTAAAAATTTTTTGAGTTCCAAATTCTCCCCCTCATTGCCCCTTCCTCCTCCCTAAGACAGTAAGTGATTTGATATGTTATACATATGCAGTCATGCAAAACATTTCCATATTAGTCATATCATGAAAGAAAACACCAAAAAACGGCACACACAAAAAAATAAAAAATAGTATGCTTCTGTCTTCATTCAGACTCCAACAGTTCTTTCTCTGGAGGTGGGTGACATTTTTTTTTCATCAGCCCTCCAGAATTGTCTTGAATCTTTGTATTGGTGAAAATAGCTAAGCCATTGATCATCTTACAAAATTGTTGTTACTGTATACAGTATTCTCCTGCTTCTACTTCCTTCACTTTTCATCAATTTGTGTAAGTCCAGGTTTTTCTGAAAGCATCCTGGTAATTATATTTATCACAGTCATATACCACAACTTGTTCAACCATTCCCCAATTGATGGGTATTACCTCAATTCTCTGTCACCGCAAAAAGAGCTGCTATAAATATTTTTTACATGGGTCCTTTTCAATTTTAAAAAATCTCTTTGGCATACGGACCTAGTAGTACTATTACTGGGTCAAAGGGTATGTATAGTTTTATTGCCCTTTGGGAATAGTTTCAAATTACTCTTCAGAATAGTTCTAGGCCCTTTTGTATATTCAACAACTTATACTGTCAAGTCTGAGCCACAATGCTTATTATGAGAACCTTCAACACTCTTTTTCCTTTTTGGAAATTGCCCTTTTTATTCTGAACTTAAGCACAAAAAATGAGCATTTCCAAATATACAGCAAAATAAAGAAAAGAAAATTTGTATGAAACTGTGAATCTCCATTTCGTACTGACTGCTTTTTATAAAAAGTAATTTCACTTGTTCCTTTCAAAACTATCCTGCTTTTCCAAAATGCTTCTTTCTGACTTTCCTTCTTTTTCCTTCTGTTTATTTAAAAAATATTTCCATGAAGCCCTCCTCCCCTTTTCATGGCATCACTCTTGTTAACTCCCCTCTCCAACTCTGGCCCCAGTTGAAAAACAAAGGAAAAAAATACCTTGTATAAATAAGCACAGTCAAACAAAGTGATTCCATATTCTGGCCAGATCCAGAAATGTGTCTTTTTCTGCACCTTGAATCCATCACTTTTCTGTCAGGAGTTGGTTGATATTTCATGGCATGTCCTCTAAAACCATGATTAGTCATTGAATTGATCAGAGTTCTTAAACTTTTCAAAGTCATTTTTTCTTTGCAATGTTGTTCTTCTATAAATTATTCTCTTTATTCTACTCACCTCATCCTGTACCTTATACTACCTAGGAATCTCTGAAGTAATCTTTCCCTATTTCTGATGTTGCTAATAATCATATTCATATACCACAGTTTGTTCAACTATTATTACCAATTGATAGACACTCCCTATATTTTAGTTCATCAAAGTAGAGCAGCTACACTGCTTTTGTACTTCTTTGGATTTCTCCATCATGTATTCCTTCCCCTTATCACTGGGAAATCTCATTATCTTGCAAGATTGAATTTGCTTGGTACTCACATTTCATCAGTACGCTCTTCCCCTCTGATTGGCTGGAGGACAGGGCCATGAGCTCCAGGGCCTCTTTTAAAGAATGGAGCTCAGCACAGTCTGCTTTGGAGATTCTTTAGAATTCTCCATTATGGGGACACATCCCCTCATCCCTTTTTAGCTTCCTTTTGTGTATTGACATCCCAGGTTAAATTGTAAACCCCTTAAGGGAAGGAACTGTCTCTTTTTTTTAACTTGTATTTGTATCCACAGCACATAACTCGAAGTAGTTGCTTAATAAAATGTTCATTGTTGAATTTTATCTATTTCTACACCAGACTCTGAGTGTGTGTGTGTGTGTGTTTAACTCTCATTTATTTCAGATAAAAGTGATCTGAGGCCCACTCCCTTATCCCTTCTTCTCTCTGTGCTCATATACTTTTCTTCTCAAGTACCCAGTTATGAGAAATAGCAAGTTCCACCTCCTTCTTCCTTTGTATGGTGGCATATTCCTTTTACCTTCCTTTCTCTTTCCTCTCTTCATACCCTCAGAAAATAACCAATCCTTCTCAGCTCCTCTGTTTTTCTTATTTGATTCCATCAATATCTTTGAAGATGTTAAGGTTCATAAAGGACACTGATTTCTTCTCCCTCATTAGAATGTTAGCTTTTATCATCCTATAGCTCTTTCTAGTTAAATTGCCTTTCAACATTTCTCTTGACTTTTGTGTTTGAATTTAAAATTCTTACTCAGGTCTGGTCATTTCATAATAAGTTCCTGAAAATTTTCTCTTCCATTAGAGGTCTGTTTTTTTCTCTCTGTAGCATTTTTTTTTCCTATCTGTTTTTTTTCTTTTTGGAGGGTGGAAGGCAGGGCAATTGGGGCTAAGTGACTTGCCCAAGGTCATATGGCTAGTAAGTGTTAATTATTTGAGGTCAAATTTGAACTCAGGTCCTCCTGACTCCAGGGCCCATGCTCTATTCACTGAGCCACCTAGCCACCCCTCCCTGTAGGATTATACTTAGCTCTACAAGTTATGTTATTCTTGATTGTAAGCCCATATCTATTGCCCTTTAGAATATTACATTTTGGGATCACTTCTAATTTATAGTAGAAGTTTCATGATCCTGACTGTGTGGTTCCTTGATATTTGAACCACTTTCTTATGAATGCTTAAATTATTTTTGTTTTTTTGACATGGAAGGTCTGGATTTTGGCTATGATGTTTCTGGGAGTTTTCATTTTGAGGTGAATCAATAGATTCTTTTTATCTTCACTTTACCCTCTAGTTCTAATAGATCTGGGCAGTTTTCATTTGTGATTTCTTAAAAGCCTGATCCTAAAGATTTTTTTCCTTAAATCATGATTTTCAGGGAGTACATTGAATTATAGATTTATCTTGACTTGTTTTCCAGGTGAGTTGCTTTTTATATCAGCTGTCTTTTTTTCTTCTTCTGGTTTTCTCGTCTTCTGATTTTGTTCCACTATTTCTCTTCTGTCTCATGGAATCATTGATTGCTATTTGGTCTATTCCAGTTGTCCAAGTAATTACTTGGGAAATAATAATAGCTAGCTTTAAGCTAGAAATATAATAGATAGAGAGCTTTAAAGTTTGCAAAGCACTTTACAAATATTTGCTCAAAGTGGTTAAAACTTACCCACTTTTTCTTCAATCTATTTTATTCTAATTCTTTCCTCCAGTGTTTTTTTTAATCTTTTATTTCATTTCTTATTCATTGTATCCATGTGGTCCCTTTGGAGTATCCATTTTTTTCCTTTGAATTATGCTTGCCATTGTTACAAAGTTACTTGCTCCTTGGCTTAGGAATTCTTTAGATCTACAACTATTTTTTTTTTATACTGGTTACTGTTTTCTTTGATTTACTCATCCCTCTAGTGTTAGATCTGAATTTGAACTTTGTTGCAGGGCCAGGTTCCACCCTATACTTTTGGGTGGGGTGATGGACCCTGCCCTGTCCCTCCCTGGGTCACTTTGGTTCCTGCATTGACTTTGATTTCCTGAGGTTCAGCTCCCTTGGATCATTGAGGTTCCTCTATGATGTCTTAGAACAATGGGCTAGAGACCTTTGAATCCCTGGAAACCTGCTCTCTCACTCAATCTGAGTGCTGCTGTGCAGCTTTGCTTGCTGCCAAAGCTTCCCCAGACTTCCAGGGTCCCCACTTTGAAGTTTTCTGACCCTCCCTGGGGTTCTTTTGGGGAGGGGGGAATTCCTTTGGTCTTGCTGCCTTTGGTCACAGACCCTTCCAAGATATGTATTTCTCTGGCCTGTCTTTGGTCCTGCTAGGTGACTGACAGGTTTTTTTTTTTTGCCTGTTTTGGTCCTAACTTTGCTGGCTACTCCTTTTTCTTTAGCTTGTGGGCGTCTAGTCAACATTTTTTGTAGTTCCAGAATAGAAGAAGTCATTGTAGTGTCTCATTGAATTTCTTAGTCATTATTTGGTGTGATGTGAATTTTAGGTCTCTGCTGGAATAGTCATATGAAAATGAGGTGATCTCTTCCCTGATTAGGCAGCCATCTTGGCTGAGAGCCCTCCTCTTGCTTTTCCAACCTTGGTTGAATTTGCTGTGTACATAGTCCTGAGGATTTCTAATTTATATGCTAAGTTCTGAGGCAAATATGTTTGCAAAGACATAGTTAAAGTCAAATGTTAATGAAATCCAAGCAATATTGACATCTTCTCACCTGTGAAATATAAGTGTCAGCCCATAAGTAAATAGGAAACCCAGTACTTCCTAGGTATGTGACCATTGTTGAGTCATAAGGCCTCTGAGCCTTAGTGTCCTCATCTTTAAAATGAGGGTGATATTACCTCTATTACCTACCCCAGAGCTTTTTTTTTTTGCTTTTTTTTGGAGGGGGTAAGCTAGGGCAATGGGGATTAAGTGACTTGCCCAAGGTCACACAGCTAGTTTGTGTGTTCAGTGTCCGAGGCTGGATTTGAAGTCAGGTCCTCCTGACTCCAGAGCCAGTGCTCTATTCACTGCACCATCTAGTTGCCCACCCCCCAGAGCGTTTTCACAAGGATAATATATGCTTTAGAAACCTTAAAACAATATGCAAATATCAGATATATATAATAGATGGTTTATAGAAATCAGGGAACAGTCTGAGAATTTAAATAGATTAATATAATAGCACAGAGTATAAAGAAAGAAGACAAGAAAAAAGTCTGTAATGTGATTAAAATGTTGGCAATGGGATTTTTAAAATATCAGCTTATGTTTTCTTCCATACTCCCTGATAGTTTTTCTCTTTCTTATCTCCTCTCCCCTGTGTTCAGGCCTCCCACAGTCTTTAGTAGGCCTTCTTGATACTGCCGACGACAATATAATTAACTATTACTCGGACATCTTCCTTTCTCTGCAGGTAGGATTCATGTTGCCTCAAACTACTGTACTTCAGGGAGGCATGCACAGAAGGCAGGACGTCTATAGCAGTACTCTGCGTCCTTGCCATTGGGGAAATTGACTCCAGCATCAACTGTCCAAAAGGTGGGTATGAAGTAGAGTAGAGGTTAGAATCAGGAAGATCATAGATGAAGCCCAGAGAAGTAAATGTACTGCTCAAGATCATGCAATTGATGCTGCAGATTGAGGGCTCCAACTGAGTCCTTTTTACTGTGAATCCTGGGCTCTTTTGGCTGCGCACACACACTCCTCTCACTAAGCTCAGAGTGTGTCAGACCTGCAGGGATGAGCACAGACAGCAGTATCTTAGGTCTCCCTGTACTGGTAGGAGCCGAGGGAATCCAGCCTAGCCTCCATGCATGTATTCTGCTCCTGTAGCTGCAGGAGAAAGAGTCACCTTACCCAATAACTCATCTGCAGTAACAAAGATCTCAGGAGTCTTGGTCTTTGTCTCTGCCTATGCTGGACCACGGAGGAGTGGAAAGAGAGGAGTCAGGAAGTAAGGGTTCCGTCCTGCTTCGGCAGTTTACTAGTTGTGTGCCCTCGGGCGAGTCCCTTCAACTCAGCAAACACCCATTTAGGGTTTTTAAGTGCCAGTTCCTCTGCTAGGCCAGGTACTTACTGGGAATACAAAAGGAAGGGGAAAAAACACGAAATCACCCTTGCTTGGAAGGAGCTTACTTTCTTTTGGGGAGCTATAACATGTATCCAGAGAAATAAATACTAGTAATTGCGAGAGGGAATGAGTACTAACAAGTGGAGATCACAGAAAGAGTCACAAAGGAGATGGCGCATGACCTGGACCTCAGAGGAAAAATAAGGATTCGAAAGGTGGAGATGAGAGCAGATTGCATTCTAGGATTGGCAGTCAAGAGCTTGTTTTAATGCTAGAGATAGAAATGGCAAGGATGGCCAATAATCCTATTGGATAGAATGTAGAGTATGTGAAAGAGAATAATGGAAAAAGTAGATTGGAGTCACTTAGATGAGTCACCTCTCCTCCCCCTCTGTAAAGATGAGAGAGTTAGACTGGATATCTAAAGACCATTCCAGCCCTAATGTTCTAGGCTTCCATGACTTTTAGAGCCTATAACCAAATGCCCACAGTGGTTGGAGCAGTGAGAAATACAGAGGCTGGTCTAGGGAGATAGCATGTTCTTTAAAGAGCTTAATGAAAAGGGAGGGAGAAATCACAGGATCTCTAGACCCTGATTTAATATAATTGTCTGTGTTCAGAGGCACAGAGGGGAGAAAGCATGATACAATAGAAAGGATACCAGATTTGGAGTCGGAGCACCTGGGTTCAAATCCTGACTGTCACTTACTGCCTGTATCACCTTGGACCTGTCATTCAACTCTCTGGTTCTCAGGATGGACTACGTGGCCCCTAAATTTCCTTAACATCTCTAAATTTATTATCCTATGGTCTTAGGAAAGCCTATTTTGCCCTTTCATTCCCTCCATCCCTCCTATCCCCATTGAAACTTGTGGTTGGGCCAAAATAGAAAACTCTTAGTCCTGAATTCCTTTGAAATACCATTAAGAATAAGTTAAGGACCTATAGCCTTGGATCTTGGATCTGTGAAATTCGTCAGCTTCCCTGGGTAGTAGCTCCATCCAGAAGCAGCCTAGGAGCCTTTGCCATTTATTGGCAGCATTTTCACTTTCTCCTATGCCAAAAACTTCAGCTCTTTTTTTTTTTAAATCATTGACTTGTTTATTTACTTTTGGTTTACAAGATTCAGTTCCACAATCCCTTGAGTTTCAAATTTTCTCCCCTCCTGTACCCCCGCCCCCATGGTGGCGTGCAATTATGTACAGGATCTGCAAATACTTTCACATTGTACGATAGTTTGGTTGTATAGAAGGGTTGTAACCAATGGGGTGAACAATGGGAAAAACAAAACAAAACAAAACCAAACATGAAAAAAAACAATAGCATGTAGATTGCTTCAGTCTCCATTTAAACTCTGGTCTTTCTAGATCTTTCTCTGTATGTAGATATCTCCTTCCATCCTGAGACATGTAGAGTTGTCTTATACCTGTGCATTGCTGAGAAGAGTCCAGTTTATCAAAGTTGGTTGCCACACATATCACGTGTCTGTGATTATGCACAAATTTTCCTGATTCTGCTCTTCTCACTTAGCATCAGTTTGTATAAGCCTCTCCAGGTAATTATGAAGTCTGTCTCCTCCCCATTTCTTATAGCACAATAGTATTCCATTACATTCATATACCACAACTTGTTCAGCCATTCCCCAAATGATGGGCATCCCTTAAATTTCCAGTTTTTTGCCAAAATTCATTCAGCTCTAAACCATACTCACTTCTAGGACCCCAGTTATAGGCATCAGTCCTCTTGACCTTTCTAGTCCTTGAGCCTACTGAATTCTCTGGGTTCAAAGAGCTACTATCCTAATTGCTCAGTACCTTTTTTCTTTCTTGACGCCGTTTGTCTTGATGACCAAATCTTTTACCCATCGCCTTTTTTTTTTTTTTACAAGTGCCAACACCCTCACAAGAATGTATTTCCTGTGGTTCATTCACCAAGACACAAAGTAGTCATGAAGAATAATTTGGAGAAATATTAAGACCCACACTGCAGGTAATTGAGTCTATATAAAATAAAACTACCTTGCCTAAACTGGGTGGTACTTAAATCTAGAAGCTCTTCTATATAGATACAGTTCCCTAGGATTAATTTGGGCCCTGTGGCCCTCTCTAGGTCTGGAACCATGCCTCTGTGATCTACTCTGTCATGTCTCAAGACTAGAGTGGCATTTTTGTTCCAGAACATCTCTCTCTCTCTCTTTCTCTCAATCTCTCTCTCCTCTCTCTCTCTATCTTTCTCACACACAGACACACGCACGCATGCATGCACACACCTTTACTAGATTAATCCACCCAAGACCCAACCTTAGACAATCAGAAAACTTCTTGGTTGATGGCAGACTTTTCATTTTCTATCCACACACTCTGTACCTGCTGACGAGCTAAATGTTTCCCCTTTCTACTCCCAAAGTGAGCGGAAGATTATCATGTAATGACATATCTCTTTCATTTATAGTGCTTTCTACTCCCACCCCCACATCCCAAGTCTCATCCTGAGTTTACCAGCCAAAAAGGATGAAGACCAAATGACACAGTGCCAAATGGAGCTGTTCCCAGTTTCAGGCTTGTCCAGCAAAGAAATCCACGCCCTTTGAATGCCTGGCTTTCTCCTCAAATACTTCTAGATAGAAAGTGGTGTCTCTGTTTTAAGTCTTTTTTGTTTGTTTGATTGATTGATTTCAATTTGATCCTTGTGACAAGTATCAAGAGGTAGGGTGGTGTAGAGGAAGGAATGCTGGAGTTAGGTGCACTCAGTCCATCTGTGGGAACTGGAGCAAGTTTGGTCTCTTCTAACCTTCATTTCCTCATCTGTAAAATGAGGAGGTTGACCTGGAGGACTTCAAAGGTCCCTTCCAGTTCTAGAATAATGATTCTATGGGTCTATGATGTGTGCAGAAATCCTGAGTATATCTTATGTTTTTGTAACAAAATCATCAGCATGGTGTATTGGAAAGACATGTACTCAGCAGAATGAGTCTGAAGCCTGTCTCTGTTACATGATTAGCCCCTGTGAGAACAAAAATGAGGTCTTTCCCCTCTCCGGACCCCCCTCACTGGACCTCAGGTTTTCCATTTGTGTGTAAGCAGACTAAAGATTTCCTGGTTATTTCAACTGAAAATTTTGAGAAATAATATTCCTCAAATCTAAAATCCTTCCCAGACTTTTCCCTTTAGGAAAATGTGTAAAGGGTCAGAAATGAAGGTTAAGGCTCCAAAAGTTTGGTGGTAACCAAATTTAGGAAGAGAAGTATTTTATGTTTAGTTTTTCCCCTTCCCCAAGAGAGATTGAATGACCTAAGAGCAGTTCCCTGTTTCTTCATTTTCGAAAGGGATTGGGAGGGGAGGAGTGGGAAGGAGAGTAAGGGAGGGCTCATGAGGGGACTGGTCAGAGGGATGAATGGTTTTAGTTGCATTGGCTCTTCAGTGGCATTTCCAGAAATTAAAGTGACTATTGTTCTATTAAATGAATATCCTAATGTTAATCTAAAATTGTATTTTATCATTTTGTGGCATTTTCCTTGTTCAAGATTTCTATACATTTTGTACCTCAAATTATCTTGGGATAAAGCTATCTGAGGGTATGGGGGTGGAGGTGGGGATTATGTCAGTTTCAGCAGTTCTTTCTCAGATAGAAATGCTTGGATTTAGAATAATGCTAAATTAATAAACATTGTTTCTGTCAAATTTGTTCCTAAAATACAAAGTCCACTATTAATATTCTTTCTGTGATATTTGTAAAATGTCAGATTGGACTACATCAGAGGTTGGGAACCTGCAGCCTCCAGGTCACATGAGGCCTTCTAGGTCCTTAAGTGAGCCCTTTGACTCAATTGAAACTCCACAGAACAAATTTCCTTAATAAAAGGATTTGTTCTGTAAAACTTAGACTCGGTCGAAAGGCTATACCCAAAGACTTAGAGGGCCACATGTGACCTCAAGGCTGTAGGTTCTCCACCCCTGGACTAGGTCACTTCCAGCTCTAAGTCTCTTGATCCTAAATTGTCATTGTCTCCAAAAGGACCTTTTGCTCACTGGCCTGTACCAGGGTAGTAGGGCCCCATGTTCCTAAATCATGACCCTGAAGATAAGGTAATGGAAAGAGATATTGGGCCAGGGTTGCCAGTGCTTTGTCCCAATAGTCCTTGCCTGCCCTGTCATCAACCACTACATTCCTCTCTCTAGGACCACTTGAAGCTACTAGTCACGTGCCTTCTTTCCTGAACCATCACCCACATTTCTAAGGCCCAGGATATCTGTCCTGGTACCTCTAGGTCCTGCCATACTGCCCAGATTAACACTGCTTCCTAACACCTCTAACTGAGGCTGGTGCTTTATTGCTATAGATATAAAGACCCTAAACAGACAAAAGCAGAAAATTTGGGAAGGAGACATTTTTTTCCCCCATAGACTTCCCCTGATGTTTTCCCTCCATTTAAAAAAAAATGTAAAATTATGAAATTATTTTCTAGAATCATGATAGAATGTTAAAGAAAAAGAATTCCTATATTCTTACTGGGCCTTGACTCCTCCAAAATAATTTCTTAAAAAAAAATACACAGTAGGAATTTTCATATGTAAAACTTTCCGTGTTATTTCTGTAATGAAAAGAATACTGGACTAAGAGTCATGATTTAGGATTTAGAGTTAGAAAGGATGTTAGCACTATCTAGTCCATACCCTTCATTTTACAGAGGAGAAGTATGATGCCTGGAAAGGTAAAGTGATTTTCCCAAGGTCACTCAAGTAGCAAATAACAGAGCTTAGATTTGAAGTGAGGTCCTCTCACTCCAAATCCAGTACTCTACTCAACTGCCCTGAATTGCTTAACCTCTTTAGGCCTTAATTTCCTCATCTATAAAACGATAAATGTTCCCCAAGATGCTAGGCTGAAGAATATAGGGCTATAGAATATTCTTCCCTCCTCAAAGGGGAAAACCAAGGAAATCTGCGGACAAAATGGAAGAAATTAAGCTTATTATTGTGCATAATAAGCATTTTTGATGCATACAAAATTTTATATTTAATATTTTAGAAGGAAAATATTACTAACCTAGAAATATCTGAACTCAAGCCCTTTTAATATCTTATGCAATTTCAAGGTTCTACAGAATACAACTTGTCAAATGCTATACTAAAAAATCTTAAAAAATTTTTTTTAATTTAAAATATTTACTTTTCAGTTCCAAATTCCCTTCTTCCCTCTCCTCTCCCACTCATTGAAAAGGGAAAAAATACAATACACATCATATTTGTGAAGTAATATAAAACATAGTTCCACAATTGCTGTGTTTCAAAAAAAAATCAAGGAAGATAAAGAAAGTAGAAAAAAATATACTTCAATCTGCACTCAGATTTTATCTATTCTCTCTCTGGAGGGAGATATAGCATTTTTCATCATGAATCTTTTGAAATTTCCTTGGATCATTGTATTGATCAGAGTAACCAAGTCTTTCACAGTTGACCATCATTACAGCATTGCTATTACTGTACTGTACACAATGATCTCCTAGTTCTTTTCACTTCACTTTGCATCGGTTCCTATAGTTTTGCCATGGTTTCCCTGCCCCACCCCCCCTAACCCACCGCCTTCATCATTTCTTATAGCACAATAATATTCTACCATAGTCATATGCCACAATGTATTGTCATTCTCCAAATAATGGCCATAGAAAATCTTTAAGGTTGCTTCTGGAATCATTCTATGATTCCATGACTCTGTGGCAAATAGGGCAGTGCCAGTTTCACAAAAAATAGGAAAGTCTTATTATTTTCTTTGCCAGTGTGCTTTCTCTTGTTGGCTTGTGAGACAGAATCTGGTAGTCACGTTCTAATGACGACTGTGCTTTCAAAGGCCAGAAGCAGAGTAGACATTGGCAGCGGCTTGCATGCCTTTTTTTTTTTTAATTGTATTCTGAACCAAATACCAAATAAAATTAAGCTTTTTTATATATGGAGTTAGAACAGAAAAGAAGGGTTTATTTATGAAACTGCAGATATCTGTAATGCATAGCTTGCTTTTTTAAATAAAGTATATAATAAACTTAACCTGTAGTATTCAACTTATATTCTTGTTTGTGCTTCTTTCATCCTTCTTTCTCTTTACTATATGAATACACACACACCTAAAGGTTCCTTAATCTTTTTCCTCCCCTTTTCTTTCCTTTCCACCCCATTAGAAACATAAATACAAAATCTTTATAACAAATGTGCACAGTTAAGCAAACAAATTGCCTGAGTACAAAAATGTGTCTTATTCTGCCTCTTGAGTCTATTGCCTCTCTGTTAAGAGGTGGATAGAATGTTTCATCATCAGCCCCCTGAAATCATAGGTGGTCATTGCATTGATCATGTCTTTCAAGCTGTTTTTCTTTATGCATCCATTTATTTCTATAACAATTAGAAACCAGATCAATACTGTGCTTGTTCAAAAGGTCAAGTGGTATAAGGGTGACATTAAACTTTGGATTTGGAAAGAAATGGGAATTCTGATTCTCTCTGGCCCTGTGACCTTGAGATCAACAGAGGAGTTAAAAAAAAAAAAAAGTAGAAGGATTCCCTTATTAAAAGGTAAGAATTAAAATTTACCTGAATTTATCAACTTTATTAGTAAGGAGAGGCCTGCAGCTCTAGAAAGTTGTTGGCTATTATTGTTAACTTTATATCTATTGTATAAATATACAACTTTTGTTAAATTTATACCTATTTGTAGCTTAGTCTTTCTGTGTAAGTTATATTATCCCTCATTTTTTTCCCCTCAGCAAAATAGTGAAAGTTCTAAGCACTTGGAAGCATTTCCATACTGCATGTTATTCTTTTGGGGGAGAAATGTAGTTTATTAATAATGTTGAATGAAATATAGTAGTAGATAGAGGACTGTACTTGGAATTCAGGAGATCTGGGTTCTGATTTGCCTCTGACAGTGGTGTGACCACGGGCAAGTCAACTCACTAGAACCATAAGTTATAAATTGTTATGATTTGCTAATTAGAAGAAGTTCCCACACTTGGAGTAAAATTCCAGGCCTTTGTTATATCAATTTCAGTTGAAATACACATTTTTCAAAAGCTACCAGATTAACCCTTCATGATGGGAATTATGACGAATGAAGTGTATGAAACTCTAGTGACTGGTTCTCAGTCTAGACCTATTTATCTTCCTTCTCCTGTTCTTTCTGTATCATCAGTCAACATATTACAGTAACCAGAGAGTTCAAGAAGCTACATGCAAAATATTTTCAATGTTCTTGTGAACAAGGTGATGTCTGAAGGCCAGGAAAGGTTGAACAACTTTTTGACAGACAGTGTAACTGTAAAGGTAATGAGACTAACATTTTAGCAAACATGTAAGAATTTTACAAACTCAAAGTATTTGCCTTTCAAAGAGAACCAAATGCTCAATTTTAAAAAATGTTTTGAGCAGAATAACAGAATTTTAGAGTTCGAAAGGAGCTCAGCAGGTTTCTGATCCTATGTAACACACCTAAGAGGTGGCCATAGAGCCTTTTCTTGAAGATCTCCAATGAGGGAAGACCCATTACTTTACAAGGCAGGCATCCCAACTTTGGTGCAGCTCTAAATGTTTTCCTGACACTGAACAGATTTCTCTCTCTGTAACACACCTACACATTGCTTCTGATTCTGATCTCTAAGGCCAAACAGAATAAGTCTAATTCCTTTTTCTATATGTCAGCTATTCAAATACTTGAAGATAACCAGCATGGTAATATCTCCCACTCCCTTCCCATTCTGTTCCATTGTTTTCTTCTCCAGGCTAAACATTCCTAGTTCTTTCAGCCAATCCTAATAGAGCATGAACTCAGGGCTGGCTTTTCACCACTCGTGTTACCCTCTGTTGCCCTCTCATTCCTAAATTGTGGCACCCAAACATCTATCTGAAGAGGCTGAGGATACATACTGAGTGTGGAGTTTAGGGTCGTAATCCGAGAAAACTCGCAACAAAGTTAAGCTGACATGTATTCCACACCTTGACTTTTGTGTGGCACATCATTAAACTTCAATGGCGACTCCCAATAAATACCTTTACACAGCCAAATCAGATTTTTCAGAATTGTTGTAGAATTTAGAATTGGAAGGGACCTTATAGAAACCTTCTCTTCCACCCATCTCATTTTATAGATGAGGAAACTGAGACCTACACTTTTAAAATGACTTGTCCATGGGAGATGGTGGATGGAGCCAGGATTCAAGCTCAAGTTTTCTTTCCAAGTCCAGTTTACTTTCCACATCTTTTCTTCTCACTTGAACTACTGCAGTAACCTGTCTGGTCTCACCTTTAGTCTTTTCTTCCTCCAACTGATATTATACAGTCCAGAATATGCTCTGCTAACCAAAATAGTTTTTCTAATGCAGACATCTGAACATATCAGTCATTTGCCTAAACATTTTCAAGGATTCCCATGATGTCTGTTGAATAAGTTTCAAGCTCCTTGGTCTGGCATTCAAGGACTCCACAGTCTGCCCCCAGCATTTCCTTTCATACTACTTTCTCTCATGTATCTTTTTTCAGGTAAAACAGACCATTTCTCCAAATACATCTTGTATTTTCCAGCCTCTATGCCTTTATTAACACTTACCTATATCTAAAATGTTTTCTCTCTGGCATTTTAGTCATTTGAAATCTTATTCATCTTTAAAAGTCCAATTTATTATCCTAAATTGCAGAATTTCAAAGTTGGAAGGGTCTTCGGAGGGAATGAAGTACAACCCATACTAACTTAATTAATCCACATTTAGGTCCACTGAAGGAAAAATAACTCCTTTGGGTTGGGGGTTTCTTGGGTTTTTTTTTTTGGTGTCTATAATCATTCTCTATATCAAGTTTCCTGGATACCACAATTCTTTTCTTCATCATCACTTGTACATATGTAGCAGGCATGTCCTAGCCAGCAGAGATGCAAAAGCCTAGGTTTAAAGAATGCCTGTGGTGGTGATGATGGGCAGGGACTGAAAGAGGAGGAATGGGGAATAATGTGGAGAAGGAAGAATAATAACAATTGATGTTGAGTCAGCCCTCACCTCCCACATGATGTTGGCTGTAAGAGTAACTGATAGCTAGACAGCACCGTCTCCATGTTTAGAAACTCAGCAGGCTTTGTTCCAGTACTAAAAGGACAGGTATAGATAAATGCAAATATTTGCTCTCTTGAGAGAGAGGAGAGTGATACAGGGCTGGAGAAAGATTCTATTATTGTGCTGCCTGTGACAGACCTGCACCCTCTGATCACTGCTTTTATCAGTAGCCTGTTGCTCAGTTCTGGGCAAAGCTTACTCAATACTTGAACTTGTGGGTCAAAGTAAAGACCTGGGTGAATGTTGGGGTCTGAGATATGTGGGTGGTGGGTGCTTTGCTCTTACATTGATTATTTGCTTATATGTTTTAAAACACATTATAAATTACAGTTATTCCTTCCACATCATGGGGATTAAGGGTGTGGTACCCCTTGATCTAGAAAATCTAAAATTTTTTGTCCCTCCCTTCATGCCAAAGAAGCCTGAATTTTTTCTCTGCCTTTTATGAGCCAAGATGGAGGCATAGAAGCAGGAAAACTCCGCAGCTCCTACCATAAACACTTCAAATACCTATAAAATATGACTGTAAACAAATTTTAGGGCTCCAGAACTCACAAAAGAACAGAGAAACAAAGCTCCCACTGAAGGCAGCTCAGCAGGTGGGACCGGAAGGCTCATTGCAGGGCACTGGGAGCTGAAACCAGTCTGGCCTGAAACTGCAGCTTGGCCTGGGGTGGGGGGAGCCACCAGGACAAGCCACAGCTGGAGCCTTCAGGAGAGTGGATCAGCGGCAGCTGTGGCAATTTCCAGAATTATCAACCCATAAGAAATAAGGACTGAGTGAAAGGTTAGTGGAACTTGGCTAAATCTGGAGGGGAGAAGCAGGTCCAGCCATCCACCTCCAGGGCAAGGAAGCAGCAGAAGCAGCGGCCCTGCCACCGCCTCCATGTGGCTGTTTCAGAGCCTTCAGCCTGCAGATTGCAGGGGGGACAAGCAATCATTCAGGAGCTAAGTGCTCTTGCCTTAAGCTGCCTGGATCAGGATTGTGGTCTTGGGTGCTGGTCCTGAGGTGTGTGAACAGTGAGCCAAAGCTGGTGGGGGCTGCAGTAGCCACCTAATAGCTCTGGCAGCAGTGAAAACCCCAGTGATTTGGGACAAAGCCCTCCCCTCTGGAAGCAGAGTTCCACAGAGCAAAAAAAGTCAAGTAATTGACTGGCAACATGAGCAGGCAAAGGAAGCAAAGTAAGGACAGCAATCCAACTTTAGATTCCTTTTTTGGGGACAAAAAGAATCAAAGCATGGAAGGGGAGGAAGACAACACAGTCAGAACTCCTGCACCA
>CM053586.1:167808761-167930259 GCA_028646515.1 Pseudochirops corinnae
GTGTGTGTGTGTGTGTGTGTGTGTGTGTGTGTGTGTGTGTGTGTGTGTGTGTGTGTGTGTGTGTACGTGTATGCTCTCCCTTCCTTTAATCAGTTCGGATGTGAGATTCAAGTGTCAAGCTGCTTCCACCCCCTCCGTGTTTGTATAGATGTATACTTGCACACCCTGATTATGTTAGTTTTTCCTAATCTTCCTTCCTCCCCCTTCCCCATCATGTATTCCACTTCTTCTCTCTTTCCATTTTCCTTTTAAGATCATTAGGACATAACAGAACAACTCCTAGGCCATGTCTACTTAGATTCCCTCTATGTCTCCTAATTATTATAGAGTTCAGAAGAGACATATGTTTCATCTCCCCATATTAGAATGTAAGCAGTTTATCCTTGTGTATTCCCTTACAGTTGTTCATTCATGATTATCTTTTATGTTCCCTTTCACTCCTACATTGGAGTTTCTTCAGAGTTTCTACAAAGCTCTGGTCTATTCACGAGGAATGTTTGGGAGTCCTCTGTTTTATTTAAGATCTATTCCCTTCCCTCTTCCCTCTGCAGAGTCTACTCAGTTTTGCTGGTTGAGTTATTCTTGGCTGAAAGCACACATCCTTTTCCTTCTAGAATACAGGCAGCATTCTAGGTTCTCTTCTCCTTTATAGTGGCGGCTGTTAAATTTCGTGTAATTTTGACTGTGGTTCCTTTGTATTTGGATTCTTTCTTTCTGGCTACTTGAGGTAGTTTCTCTTTGACCTGGAAACCAAATTTTAGCCATAAAGTTTCATTTGAGTATGTCTTTCAGGAGGTAACCAGTGGATTCTTTCTATTCTCATTTTGCTCTCTGGTTCTAAGAGATATGGGCAGTTTTCTTTTAAGATTCACTGAAATATGTCTAGGCTCTTTTGAGGAAAGCATAGTTTTAAGGTAGTGCAGTGATTTTTACATTTTTTTCTCTTCCATCTTTTTTTCCAAGTCATTTGTTTTTGCTAAGAGATACCTTACATATTTCCTCCCATATTGTCAGTCTTTTGACTTCTTATAATATTTCTTGTTGTCTTATGGAATCGTTAGCATCTCTTTGGTCCATTCTAATTTTCAGGGAGTTTGTTGCTTGGGCAAAGTTTTGTACTTGTTGTGCCAAACTATTAATTTCCTTTCCAATTTCTTAACTCTCATTTCTTTTCCTGAAGCCTTCGCATTCCATTTATAAAAACTTTTAAAAAAATCTTAAAAAAAAAATCTCTTCCAGGCATTCTAGTTGAGTTTGGTACCCAAGCTGTATATTTCTCTGAGGCTTTGCTTGTAGATGTTTTGGAAATATTCTCTTCTAGATTTACTCTTAAGCATGCTTGCTACCATAATAACTCTTTATAGCAGAATTCTTTTTTTGTTTGCTTATTCTTCCAGCCTACCTCCTGACTCTGGGCTTGATGTTAGGGCTAGGCTCTACCCTACTTCTGGAGAGATCAGGGCTGGTCATGTTGCTGGTTTCTTGGGGGTATTGAATGTTGTACTATTTCAAAATCTCATGCACAGGCTGGGGACTTGCAAGCTTTCAATGCTCTCAACATGATCTGATTGAGACAAAATCTATTCGTTCCATCCTCCCCACGCCCCTCCCCCATCTGAGCTTTGCAAGTTCCTGACCTGGGTTTTGTTCTGAACAATCATAGATACTATGGATTCAGCCCCTATCACCTAGCTGGAAAGCTCTATTGGTTCAGAGTGATGGAATTATATGCTTCCCTTTGATCCAGGATTCCTGTCATGGTTATATCTCTGCAGGCTGAATTAAATACTAGAATCAAGACCCTGTTCTGCTCCAGGAGTCTGAGCTACACTGCTGCTGCTTTCTTCTCAACTTCTTCCTTTCTCAGTACACCTTGACCCACGGCCTTTGTACTTGGGAACACCACCCCCATGCACAGACCCCTTTTCAGTCCACCCTGGCTCTGCGACTTAGAACTGAGTAGTGGACAATAATGCTGCCAGTTGGCAACTGTCCCCAAGTCAATGTGCCTAAGTATGGATCTAGGGGTGCCCTGATATGGGATTCCTTTTGCCCTGGTGCACAGCCTCTCCCTGGGTACCAGAATACCTTGGTCCTATTCATCTCCAGCATCCAAAGACCTCTCAGTCTTGCTCTCCATGCCAAGCTGGGCTGGACAAATGACTAACAGTGTTTTCTTTCTGCCATCAGATTTGGTCTGGTATATTTTCTAGATCTGTTTAGAGTTCTGCAGAAGAGAGCTTGGCTATCCCACTTTCTATAATTCTGCCATCTTGGCTCTGCCTCCCTCCTTCCCCTCTACACACTCATCTGATGATAAGATCTTTATGTTACAGATGAGGAAACTGAGGCCCAAAGAAGAAAAGTGAATTGTTCAAAGTTAGAAACATATCTCAAACCTGAGTCTTCTGACCTCAGACCAGTTCAGTGATACTACAAATCCAATATACTGGTAGTAGTGATGATGATAATGATGATGGAGGAAAGTGTCCTCACACACAAAAAGTATTAATGAAATGCAGGATCTGTTACACCAAGGCAGCTATAGAAAGATTACAGTTTCCTCAGAAAAAGAGGAAGAGAATTGATAGATGTTTGTAGAACAGGTCAGAAACCTACAGAAATACTTTTACAACAAGTAGACATAATTTCACCAAACAATAGTAAAGGCCAGTGACATTTACATGTTATTAGATTTGTTGAATGGAACCGAAAGTGGTTTACTACTGGATAGAGCCTATGAAACTGCTATGATCCAGGGACAAAATTTAAAAGCCCTCCATGGGGGACAGCCACAAGAACTCAGCCAGCAATAAATCAACATAGAAGAAACAAACAAATGGTGGAGTCATGAGAATTTATTTGTGGAAGTGGAAGGGTCTTTGATGGCAATTCAGGATTAGGTTATTGACCTGAGAAATTACAGAAGGTTTATCCTTAAGAAGCAGATTTAGTGATCAATTGTAGATTATACAAAGATGTGCAACAAATCACCAGAGGTTTTAAAACTTTAGCATCTGAATAATTAGAAAAACTTGACTTAGTCTAATCCAATTAGACATCAGAATCTTACTTTCATGGACAGACAGATAACAAATCCCCACAAATACAGACCTTGCCAAGTTATAATTTTGATCCCTAAAAACTCCAGTATGACATTTTAAATCACCGTACCAAATGCTTGTAAACTCTAAGTTACTTGAATGAAAAGCTTTCAAAATGTAGAGACAGTAGAGGAAAACAAAATCATGGTGGACTGGGATGAAGTACATTATTACCCTTTAGTCTTGTCTGCTACTAGAGAATACTTTGAGTGAACCTCCATAGTCTGATGAGCTTATATCTTAAATATTCAACCACAAAAAGCAGTTATTTTATCTTAACCTATTGTCCTCTGAAATCACTACTCTGATGGCATCAACCTTTCCTGCCAATCAAAGGGAAAGAAAAAAGTTTAGGATTTAGAGCTGGAAGAGACCTTATTGATAATCTAGTCATACACTCTCATTTTACAGATGAAGAAACTGAATCCTGTTAAGTTGTGATTTGCTCAAGGCCACTCAACACAAGTCAGTGTTGGTATCAGGATTAGAATTAGGCTTCCAATTCCAAAACCAGCGCTCCTTCCATCATACCATATTTTGCTCCATTCTGTAGATGAGGAACTGAAATTCCTCAACAGAAGAGGATCACCTGCAATAAAAATTCAGCACAGGACTCCCCACACTGCCTAAATTAAAGTGATCCTAATCCTAAGGGGGCATGATTCAGGGGCTGATAGGATGAGGAAAGTAAATCAAGAAGGAAGACAGGTCAAGAAATAAGAAGAGACAAATGAAAATGAACAGGGGAAGAGTTATGGAGGGATGCTGGGGGGAGGAGGGAGAATAGGAAAAGCTGGGATGATTAATATTGATGAGAAGTTGTGAGGATAGGTCGGGTGATAGGGACAGGTGGGGAGATATGGTGACAGGTGGGAGAACAGGTGAGGAAGTAAAGGTGGGACAGGTTTAGAGAATAACTCAGCAGGATTAGTGAAATCCAAGCTGAGGGACCAGTTAATCAAGGATTAAATGAGGTGGAGCGTCTGTGGACCCTCTCTCTACAGACAGGAGAGAGGTGTCAGAGTCGAGGTGATGATGTCAGAGCTGGAGCGGTGATGTCAGAGCCCGGGCGGTGGGGCGGTGATGTCAGGGCTGGTGCTGATGCTGGCGGCGCAGTGCATTGTGGGCAGCTCCCCGCTCCGTCGCCGCCGCTGCCGCGGGAGGAAGATCGGGGTCGGGCCGGGCCGGGCCGGGATGGTCGGGGTCGCGAGGCCGCCGCAGCCGCTGCCGCTGCAGCCACCACCACTGCCAGGGGGCTGCGCAAAGCCGCACTGAGCCGCCCCCGCCCCCGCCCCGCCCGGGCCCCGGGGGATGCGCCGCCCGGAGCCGCTGCAGCCGCAGCCGCAGCGGAGACAGAGCAGGTGAGGGCGGGGCGGGGCCGGGGAATCAGGGCCCTGGAGGCTGGATTCTGAGGAGCCTGGGGTTGGGGGCTGGCTCGAGGAGACCGGGGCAGGAGGAAGGCGGGGAAGGCCCGGGCGGGTGCAAAGGAAAAGAGCGGAGATAGGGAGGGCCGCCTGGCCTCTCTCTCTCCTTTCCCACCCATCGTTGCTGCTGCATCCCTCTGCTCCCAGATCCAGGCTCCCTATGTCCTCCTCCTACTCCCCCGCCCTCTCGTCACCACCCAGAGCAGGGCCAGAGGCAGCAGAGCCTGAGGCCCATCCTTGCCCTCAGCATCGGGCTCACAGGCTCACACACATCCCTTTTAATTCTCTCAAAAGAATCCGGCATCCTCCTGCTCTCCCCTTCACGAATTTTTTACCTTTCTCTTCATTCTCATCATCTGTCCTGATGACTTTCATATTGTCCACCTGCAAGCCATTCTTATCCGTCTACATAACACCTGTTCCCATTGCTTCTCCTCTGTTCCCATTGCCCCTTTACTGGTCCATATTATCCCCTCACATGTATCCAGCATTCCCTCATCTGTTACCATCATTTTTTTCTTACTTAAATATATCCTTACTTATCCCTATTACTAATCTTCACTCGATCTGATCTTTCTCTACCATCTCCTGGGTAACCATCATCCCCTCACCTGAAGGGGTGATCATAATCCCCTCAACAGTTTCCTTAATTCTCCAAGCAGTTCCCAGTGTCCCCTGATTTCTTCTCATCCTCCTTATCTGTCCCAGTCAGCTTCCTTACTTTTCTGTTACCTCCATCTATTCCTATGACCTCTCACCTGTTCCTGTCACCCCTTGTCTGTTCTGATCATCCTCTTCACTTGCCCCTCCCCTGAACCTGTTCGTAATGCTCTACCTCTCCCCATCAGCTCCTTCCCTGACTCCATTATCTCCTCACCTGTTTCCATCACTCTCCCTGTCCCATCACCCCTTCCACTGGTCTCATCATTCATCTGTCCTTTCATACCCATTACTTGGGCCCTTCAATGTAGACTCCTTACATAACACACACACATAGACACACACACATGCACATGCATACACAGGAATTTTAATGTACGCCTACATGAACTTTCATTTACAGTTACTTATACACATCTGTACATACATACATCTTCTGCACGAGGTAACATCAGCATGTACCTACTATTTCATAGCAGCAGGCACATACTTATAAAAACATATACAGATTCTCCCTGTCCTATCTCATATGTCTCCCTTGATCAAAGTCATGGAAGTCTTGGTAAGGAAGGACTCAAAGAAGAAAAAGGAGGTCCAATTCTTTCTTCCTGTATACCTACCTCCATCTCTACCCATAACAGATAATGTGACAGTAAGGAGAGGGGAATACAAGTTGATGGACTGGAGAGAGAGACAATCACATCAAACAAAATTATTCACCTCTACACGGGAGCTATAATCCCTAATTTCCCCCTACAATGTCTTCCAGCCTTATCTCTTGGATTCTATTCTTTCATCCTGTCATTGTTTATACTATCCTTCTCCTAATTATCCCTGTCCCATTTTAGTAAGGGCAGCTAGGTGGCTCAGTGGGTAGAGTGCCAGACCTGGAATTAGGAAGACCAATCTTTGTGAGTTAAAAACCTGCCTCAGATGCTTACTAGCTGTGTTACCCAGGGCAAGTCGCTTAAAACCCTGTTTGCCTCAGTTTCCTCACCTGTAAAATGAGCTGGAGAAGGAAATTGCAAACCACTCCAGTATCTCTGCCAAGAAAACACCAAATGGGGTCACAAAGAGTTGGACACGACTGAACAACTCAGCAACAACAATGAAACATTTCAACACTGGTGGGAGGTGGAGGAGAGGGAGGCTTGTTGGGGGCTGTTGGAGAGGGCTCAGCTGACCCATTTGAATAAACAGACTCTCTCTCCAACAGTTACTCCCAACTCCTTAATAAGGTAGTAAAACCCCTCTAGGGAAGGGAGTTCTGAATCATTCACCTATAGCAAGAAACTATTGGAAGCCAGTAGAGTTCATACCCTAACTCCTTATCTATACCTCCCTACCCATGAACTTAGCTTCAGGATGTCTAAATGCTGGTTCCCAGGGTAACACATTCTTTCCCAAAGAAAAAAGAGAAGCAGTTTCTTAATATCTTTTCGGGCCTCCAACCTGGTTTCTATAGATACTCTCTTCCCCTTTCCGTGGCCTTATCAACTTTTTCCTTCTCCTGGATGCCTGGATACTCTACTTTTCTCTCTTCCATCTTTCTTCACAAGTTACCCCTTTCCTACAGGGTCAGTCTGAAGATGGGAATAGGTAGCTATGTTAGGAAGAGAAGAAGGGAGAGCAGAGAGGACACTGGCCCTAATTCCCCAAATGACAGAGGTATTATTACCTTCCATGCCCACATGCCTCCCAACAGGATGATAAGAGAGCTGATTCTCTCTTCTCCTCTAAAATCTCTAAAGAAGATCCTTGCCCTTACCTCCCTAAATAACAGGTACTCAGTTTGCTAAAACCACCCTCCTCCCAAAGTTAGGAAGCCTTTCCTTATGACCCACCTTCTTTTACTCCCCCCCCCCCCAAGTCTTATTCCTTCTCATCTTGTCCTGAAGAGAGTGGTCAAAGGCTCTCTCCCTCCTCTATTCCCAACAAAAAAGGGCCTCTATCAGAATAGGCATCTTCCTATTCACTCTTCTTCCTTTCAATCCTCCCTTACCCTACTAGGTGGCTTCATTTTCCCACATCTCCTAATTCATATGGGCTCCCTGCTTCTCTCTCACCCTCCTCCAGATCTCTTCTCTTTTCCTCTCCTTCTTCTCTCCCTCCAGGCTGATTAATTGTCTCTACTTCTAAGGGATATCTTGGGCCTATTTCACAAGGGGATGTACTATTACATCCTTCTTACCCCTGTGGCTGTATTAGTGAGTCTCTCTTTCCAGGTAGAAATTCTCCAAAGTTGGTTTTGAGGTTTTGCTTTGTTTTGTTTTCCAACTGATATGTCTGCTTAGTCAGGGTGCATTTTACTATGTTGTCCTGGCTTTTCTTGGCTAGAGTGATTCCCAAGGTTAGCATGTCTTACCTTGGTTCTCATGTCTTTTTCATACTCACACGTTTCACCTTGGTTTGCATGAGTCTCCTACATGACCATGTCTCGCCTTGCCTAATTCTTATGTCTTTCCTCATTGCCTCTCTCTCCATTAATTTTTATCAGATATCTTTTACATTAGCATGTAAGCATCCCTACTCTAGCATGTGTCTCCTTAGTTTAAAAGGCCCTCCTATAATGAATAGCATCTCATGTTGGCTAGCATGTTTCTCATAGTTAATGTATCTCTCTTAAAACATTGTGTCTCTTTGGTTAACCAGCATGTCTCACCTTGGCTAGCATATCTTTCTCTAACACTAGCCTATCTCACTTGCTTATCTAGATTCCTGTGGTTAGTATGTTTCTCTTCTCATCAAACATGTCTCTTCTTTTTGGTTTTGGAGTCTTTCTTCATTAATATTTTTCCCATAGATGTTCCGCCTCTTATTGTTGGTGTCTACCTCGGTTCTGTCCTTGGCTAGCATGGCTTCTTCTGTTGACTCCTCTCTTACCCCAATACCCATGTCTTCCCATGCCTGGTATAGTTTTTCTTCCCTCTTCAAAATGTTCTCCAGCTGGATTTGCTTTGGGTGGGGAAGGGAAGGTGCCCCAGTGAATGGTACAGGTGACCTTTCCCCTTTGGGAGGTGGTGGGTGGGAAATTTGGACTGGGGAGATGTTGGGCTTTCCTTATCTTCAAGGTGGGTTCTAAGCACCACCCTACTTACTTTCATCCCCACCCACTCACAAACCCTCCCCACTTCCCCAGGTAGATGGCCCAAACCAGGCAGGTGCCACCGAAACCCCTCCCTCTGGCTGGCGGATGCAGTGCCTAGCAGCTGCCCTCAGGGAAGAGGCCAACATGAGTGGGGGAGGGGAGCAGGCCGACATCCTGCCGGCCAACTACGTGGTCAAGGAGCGCTGGAAAGTGGTGAGTGACCCATGGACAGTAGAAAGGCAAGGAGTAGTGAGGGATCCTTGGAGGGGGATGGGTGGGATGGGGTGGAGTAGAAAGGGTTAAGTGGCTGGTGCTCAACGTGTTCCAGCTACTGAGTCCCAAAGGGGGAGGTGCTCACATACACATTTGCATATGGTTAGCATTCTATTTGCATGCTTAATTTTGTACAGCTAGGCCGAGAAATCTTTGTTCCTGCCCTGCTTCCTCGGTCACCCCTTCCCTCTTGTCCTTGCTCCAGGCGCCTTTAGGGCTCCCTTTTCCTGCAATGTCAGGTTCAACTGGACCATTCTAGAAGTAGTCCTAGTTGGATTTCCATCAATGCTCCGGGTCTGAGCTGCAGAGCTCAAGGGAGGAGGAGGAGTAAGAAGGGAGTTCTTTTTCTCAGACCCTATTAACTCTCTAAGGCACTGGTGTAAGGATGATCCCCCCTGGTTTGACAGAAGTAGGGAAGATCAAACAATATCTCTCCTACACGGGCTCTAGGGGTGAAGACCTTGCAGACTGCACCCTACTCCATCCTACCCACACTCAGATTCCCTCTTTACCCCTTCCCCCTCTGGCTCCTGCGGCAGGTGCAGTGTACAGAGACTACATTTCCCAGCATGCCTCACTCAGCCAGAACCAGGGTTCCTTGCTGCTTAGCCTGCTGGGAGTTGTAGTTCTGACTTCCTCTTACTGATTCTGGGCTGAATAGGAGGGGTATGTGGGGGGGAGGGAAGGAGATGTCAGGAAGTTCAATGTGGTGGTGGTGGTGGTGGTGTTGGAAAGGGGGGGGGGGGGCTTGTGCTCATTAATTTCCTTCACCTCTCCTCTGGGATCTCAGTGTCCTGTTGGCATTGTAGGGTCAGGATGATTTTTAGGAAATTCTGGGATGAGGGTGAGGTTCCTCCTGCTTGTGGAGCTGAGAGTGACCCTCCTCTTCCTCCCCTCCTCCCTTGTGTCTCTCAGGGCTTTATGGGTGTGTTTGTACCTGTGTGTTTGTCTGGGGTAAGTGGTGGGAGAGCCAGAAGACATGTCTAGGGGAAGGGGTGACTAGAAGAGAGTTTATTAGGGTGTGTATTGTCTAAAAACTAGTCTTATGGCTAGAACTTTGTAAAGAGTCCGAGGGCATTCTGTGAGGGAGGCAGGGCATAGAGGATAGGACTGCTTCCTGGGGGTAGGGGCAGCAGGAAGAAAGCCTAGGTCTTGGGGGCTGGCTCGTCTCCATGGCAACAGCCACCAGGCCACTCAGGTCCCTGTTGATAGGGAAGAGGAGGAGGAGAAGATAGGGAATCAGGGAGAGAAGGGGCAAAGGTTGCCCTCTTGTCAGAGAAAATGACATTTCATGTCTGACTGCCTGGGTTGCTGAGAAAGGATACTTCCCTTTGCTCCCTTCTTCATATGCTGGCATCCTGAGGTGGGAGAGCTGATATAACTGAATGATAACTCAATATAGAAGAATGGAAGAGGAGAAAGCAAGAGAATATATTAGTGGGATTTTCATCTCTCCAAAATCAGCTACTAATGGGGTCTCCAGATGTCGATAATCCAACTCTTTAGTTTCTTGTAAGAGAGGGGTTGGGGTCTCTAGCACTTTAACATAGGAAATAAGAAGACAGAATCAACCAAGAAAGGAAGATGGAGGTGACTGGGGAGGAGGAACTAAGATAGTCCCACCTTGGCCTGTCCTAAGTACTCATATATGCAGTGGTTAGAGGGAAAATACAGAAGGAAGAGAAGATGTGTATCATCCGGGAGTTCCTAGGTTTATGGGAAGATACATAATATGGGTTCTCAAGTCTCCCAGTCTGGGGGAGTAGGGAAAACAGTCTCTGGCTTAAGGAAACTCCCAGTAGGATGATGATGGGGAGAGATACAGATCTACTTTTGGTATAATTTACCATCTGAAAGGGAAAGACAGGGAAATAAATCCAAACTCTTCAAAGGGAGGAGGAATACTGAAAGGATTGGAGAGACGGGCCCAAGGTGGCTATTTAGGGAAGGCTACTGGGTAAATAGGGGCTGATGAGTGTTGTTGAGCAGAATTTTGAAGTTGAGAGGACAGGATTTGGTGTAGGGAGTGAGGAATAGGGAAAGGGTTCTGACTGGGGCAGTTAGGGAAGGGGAGTGTGGGAGTGGAGGGCGGCAGGTATCCTGATTCTAGGGGAGGGGAAGTAGGCAACCCCTGGAGAACAAAGAAAGAAAGAGAAAATTCCTAGAGAATTTGGTGGAGGATGGGGATGAGGGTGTTCTGGTTGTCCAAGTTAACACCCTTTACCCCCTACCTTTAGGGAGACGCGTACCCAGCCTGTTCAGTATATGAGAATCTCTCCTGTCTTTAAAGATAGATGCCTGGGTGTGCAGTTCCGTTCTTGACTCTGAGTCAGAAATTCTTCCTAGTGTTTGTCTCATTACTTCTGGGGCACTTTTCCCCTTTTCTCCCTTTCCAACAGTTTCCTTCCATGCATTCCACAGGGCCCCTGCTCCTTTCCTTCTATAAGTCTTCCTCCACATCTTCCTACTCCTGTCTTCCTCTCTTCCTCTGTCTCTGTCTTTCTTCTCTCTCTACTCTGTCTGTCTCTATCTTTATGTCTCTCCCTGTGTGTGTCTCTTGTCTCCCCTACCAGCACCTTGGGGAACTACTCGGTTTAGTTCACCTGTCTGTGGACTCCCAGATTTTTAGTTCCTGCCTCCTTCTTTCTAATAAATAATTTTAGCCAACCAGAAAGTATTTACTTAGTACCTACTGTGTACAAGACCTGAGTTCAAATGTGGCCTCAGACACTTACTAGCTGTGTGACCCTGAGTAAGTCACTTAACCCTTATTGCCTCAAAAAAAAAAAAGCTATGTAACACCGCCCAGGGGGATTATAATCTAGGTGGGGAGATAAGACATATACATACATGGACACAGATAAATAATTCAAGTCAGTACATATTATATATAGTATAAATAGCGTGAGGGGTACTTCTGAATCAGGAAGCTCTGGTTTCAAATTCTGCCTCCTGATACTTATTGGATGTGCAGCCCTCAGCAGGTCACTTTAACCTCTTACTGCCCCCAGGAAACCCTCTTAAGACTGTAAATTGGAATAGAGCACCAGCCCTGGAGTCAGGAGTACCTGAGTTCAAATCCAGCCTCAGACATTTAACACACACTTACTAACCGTGTAACCTTGGACAAGTCACTTAACCCCAATTGCCCTGCCATCCCCCCTCCAAAAAGAAAAAAAAAAGATTGTAAATTGGAGAGCAGGTGCTAATTTCCAGTTATAGAGAGTTTTCTTACTAGGAATTTCCTAAATGATCCTCAGCTTCTTTCCTGGAATTTCCTATAAATATGAAATCACAGCTCCTGAACTAAAGAAAAAAGGAATGAATGATTGAAATATATGTATGAAGTAGTCTGGTAGAGGGGGAAAGCCCTTAGGTTTGGAGTTGGAGGAGCTAGATTCCCATCGAAGATCTGCCACTTACTAGCTAAAAGACCTCAGACAAGTCTTTCTGAGCCTCCATTCCTCATCTATAAAATGAAGGAGTAGACTCACACAGTCTCCCAAGTCCTTTATGTTCTGTGTCCTAACAAGGAGTCTATATTCTAAGGCTCCTACCAATTCTGGTATACTGTGATTCCAGTGCTAAGTGTCAAAAGGGCAGAGTGGAGAAGTGCTTTAGAAGGAAAGCAGAGGGAGAAACAATTTGCAATCTGGATATTTCCCTGCACCAAACAGGTCTGAGGGGCTCCATCTCCTCTTCCCCATTTTTTTCATCATTATCCTCTGAGGCTATGAGCCTTACAGCCTTTGAAGCCAATTTCAACTCTGCTTTTTTCTCTCCCTTCCTCACTTCTTCCCACCAGTTATTTATCCATATTTTATTTTCTCCTTTTTCTGCAGCCCATCTATAGTCTAGCTCCTTTATTCTTAGATTACTGAAATAACCTCCTAGCTGGTCTTCCTGTTTCTAATCACTCCAATCTGTCCTATACATATGATCTTCCCCAACCAAATCCCACTGTCTTCCCTCCCTTGCCTTTTACTTTATAGCTGTCCCCTCAAAATAAAACTCTCCACTGGAACCTCAAGGCCCCTCATTCTTCTCTTTCTTATTATTTCATTCATCTTCTTTTCTTCTTCCCTTTAGCCCCAATGTCTAGGACTCTCCACTCCAGCTGGCCAAAAGCCTCTTTCCATTCCATCTTCTCAGCCTTAAATGCAAACTCTCCTTCACTTGGTGACTGGGGATAATCCTTTGGCCAAGAGCCTTCCAGAAGCTTTAGCCCTCATTGATCTTCAGCCCTCATTGATCTTTCTTGGACCTCCTCCTCTCAGAACTGTTCCAGAAAACCTTGTCTTAAATAATCTTTTTATCACTTTGCATTTTTTACAAAAACTTCCCTGATTCCTGAACTCAAGATATTAATGCTGAACCAACTTGGTTCTCTGAATTCAAAGGATTGATACAGTTCAACTCTAATTACCCATTTCCCTTCTGCCACTGTCACTCTCAAGGTGCCCCTTTCTCTAGGTATATACTTCTCTGCATATATGCTCTGCATGTACTCCCCGGTCCAGTGGAATGTAAATTCTTGGAGGCCAGAGACAGTTTTGGTTTTTTCTCTCTTTGTATCCCCAGCCCTTAGCAAGCACATAGAAGATGTTTAAAAATACTCATTGAAGTTCTTAGTATCTACTCCTCTTGGAGGCAGCTAGGTGGCTCAGTGGATAGAGTGCTGGGCCTAGAGTCAGGAAGACCTGAGTTCAAATCTAGCCTCAGATACTTACTAGCTGTGTGACCCTGGGCAAGTCCCTTAACCTCTGTTTGCCTTAATCTACTGGAGAAGGAAATGACAAACCACCCAGGTATCTTTGCCAAGAAAATTCTATGGACAGTATTGGTGTGCTATGGTCCACAGAATCAGGAAGAATTGAATACGACTGAGCAACAACATTCCTCTCTTACTTTCCACTTAATTTCCATACACTCCCTATCACAAGAGTAATTTTTTTCCCCAAAATTTATATACATGGGAAAAGATAATCTACAATTTCAGAAATGTTGCATTTAGGTTGTAATTAAAATCTTTAAAAGGAATCTAGGGACAGCTACGTGGTACAATGGATAGAGCACTGGCCTTGGAGTCAGGAGGACCTGAGTTCAAATCCAACCTCATATGCTTATTACTAGCCTTACGAGACTTACTGGGCAAGTCACTTAACCATAATTTCCTCCCCCCACAAAAAAGAATAATAAAAAATAAAAGGAATCTCTGTAGTCCCAGAGTTGGTGGCCCTGTACTAACCTACCTATATTTCCAAGCCTAGTCTTGTCATACTTGCCATACTGATCTCCGGGACCAGAGTCATCACCGGTAATTTTTACACTTAGAGACATGATTGGGTGGAAGGTCCTGGGTCACAGTGGCTGAGGATGAGCAAGTGAACTTCAGGAAACAAGAGAGCTCCTATATGACTGCAAGACTGATTTTTGCAGGGAAATTAGGAGGAACAGGGAGCCAGGAGCCAAGAGAGGACTCCAAGAAGGCTGAAAACATATTCCTTGATGGTATTGTCAGGACTTTCTAAATTTTTGTGCCCTGAAATTTAAGGACAAAGCCCCACTTGTTCCCCTCAGGTTATAGCACTGATTGGGTAGATAGAGCTCCGCTCTCCCCTTTCTTATCGTGCAAGAGAAGAATGACATCTTCCTTTAGAATACACTGAAGTTGAATCTGAGCTCTGTGCACCTAAGCTTTCTAGACTGAGATCATTGTTCTACCAGGGGTGGGGAACCTGCAGCCTCAAGGCCACATGTAGCCTTCTAGGTCCTTGCGTGTGGCCTTTTGGCTGAGTCCAAGTTTTACAGAACAAATCCTTTTATTAAGGGAATTTTTTCTGTAAAGTTTGGATTCAGTCAAAGGGCCATGCTTGAGGACCTCGAGAGCCACTTGTGGCCTCAAGGCCGCAGGTTCCCCACCCCTGGTGTAGGCTTATGAAGTTTTAACCATAGTCCTATGGAATTATTTAATCAAGTAGGTTACATTTCATTTTTCTCCAACAAGGGACACACCAGGAAATACAAATAGGTAAGATGGGAGCAGTTCCTCTTATCTCATGGTCAGAATTCATTCTGGTTTGAAGGTCACCCCTGAAGTTTACTAAAGACACCCTTTTCTTTAATCCTTTCCCTTCCTCTACTTCCCCAGACTCTAAAAAGTAAACATCTTTTCCAGGAAGTCTGCCTTGATGAAGCTCCCTGGCTGTGCTTAGCCCCGTCTTGGCAGCAGCTTGCTCTCACAACTGCCGTCTGTCGCTCTGTCCATCTGTAACGCTCCAGTGTCTGATGTGATGCTCTATTGTCTAATGTTGGCCTGAAAGTCATTCCTTTATTTTCTGTTATGGGGGAAGGGGAATGGAAATAACACTGGATTGCAAGTCAGGAGACTGGATTTCATATACTGGCTCTGTTGCTCTCTCCTTATATAACTAACATTGGGCAGATCATCGCATTTCTCCAGGCCTCAATTGCCTCCTCTGTTAAAAAAAAAAAAAGTGGGTCAGCATATATGATCTCTAAGGTGTGTTCTTAACTGTAAATCCTGGAATTACACAAGTGTTGGGGATATGCTATAGACCCAGATGGTCCCCAGAGACCCAACTTGAAGCTCTGGCTTGTCTTCCTGCGGAATCCAAGTTGGGAAGAAAGTATTTCCCAAGTCACTTCCTGTCTGGGCCTCAGTTTCCTCATCTTTAAAATGGGGGGGGGGGTTAGACTCCCTAACTTCTAACATAGGGCCCTTCCTGCTATTAATCCTACAGTTTTGACCCACGGTGACGGACAGAGGTAAGAAATGACACGGGAAGGTTGGGATGACTAGAATCCTAGACTGCACCAGGTAGACGGGACTTTAAAAATTATATAGTCTAACTTCCTCATCTTAGAGATGGAAACTGGGGCCCAAAGTAGGAAAGTGACTTACCCAAGTTCATTAATGGCAAAGCTCGACTAGAATTCAGGTCTTGACCCCCTGGCTCTTTCTACTGTATCATAGCTTGTAAAGGGAGCCAGATTCAATCGTCTCCCTAGAACTGCCTAGACTCCTAGAGGAGGCCAGGACAAGAAACTGGGACCACTGCCACTTCCTCCACCATGCCAGAATTTAGACAGGCAGTACAGAATCTCTATTACTATTACTAATAAAAGCTAACATTTACATGGCACCTACTGTGAGCAAGGCCCTGTGCTAAGCACTTTACAATTATTATCTCATTTGATCCTCACGACTGCCCTGAAGTGTTGTTATTCTCATTTTACAGATAAGGAAACTGAGGCAAACAGAAGTTAAATGATTTGCCCAGAGTCCCACAGCTAGGAAGTATCTGAGGCTGGATTTGAACTCAGCTCTTCCTAACTCTGGGCCTAGTGCTCTATTTACTGTGTGCTATGTTACAACTACCCATATGTGCTGTTGCTGTCTGATTTTTTTTTTTCCACATTCTCAATGACTACTGTGTTTTCAGCCTCTTGCAATCTGACATCTGCTCCCAACACTCTACTGACATTGCTCTGTCCATGGTCATCAGTGCCTTCCCAATATAATAAATAGCTCATTTTCTGTCCCCATCCTTCTTGACCTCTCTGTAGCATCTGACACCCTCCTTGGCTGTAGAAACCAAGGGAGAATAGATTCTTTCTCCTGAGAAATATTCTTCTTGGTTCTCTTGAAGCAGTCTTCCTCTGCCTCCTCTCTTGGTTTTTCTTTCTCTTAAATATGGGTGTTCCCTAAGGACTGGTCTTCAGATCTCTTTTCTCTTTCTACTTCTCTCTCTCCTTTGGCAAACTCATCCTTTCCCAAAGCTCCAGTTACCACCTCTTTGCAGATCACACCCAAATCTGCATCAACAGCCCTGACTTCTCTTCTGAGTTCCAGACCCACATCTTCAACAGTCCCACAGGATATTTCCATCAAGTTGTCTGACCGGCACCTCACAGTAGAAGAGAAAGAACACTGGCTCTGGAGTCAGAGAACCTGGGTTCAAATCCCACCTTTGACCCTTGTGACCTTGGATGAGTTGCTTAACCTTCTAGAGTCAGAAGACTGGGTTTGAATCCCACCTTTGACCCTTGTGACCTTGGGTGAGTTGCTTAACTTTCTGAAGTCAAAAGACTGGGTTCAAATCCTGCCTTTGACCCTTATTACCCTTGTTGACCTTGTTTGAGTTGCTTAACCTTCTGGAGCCAGAAGATTGGGTTCAAATCCTATCTTTGACCTTTACTACCCTTGTTGACTTGGATGAGTTACTTAGCTATCATAGGACATCTCTGTTTCCTCACCTTTATAATGGTGGATTAGATGGTCTCTGAGGTCTCTTCCAGCTCTTATTTTCGGAACTTGTTGTGTTTTCCCTGAAACTTATTCCTCTTTCTGATATCATTATTTCTACCAAGAGCATAAATCATTCCTCCTTGTCTCTCAAGGTATAAAACCTTGGGATTGCCTGTGACTCGTTTCTTCTCCTTTATCTCTCATGTTCAATTGGTTACCAAATCCTGTTGATTCTCTCTCTTCAACATCTCTCATATGTGTCTGCTCCTCTCTATTTCCAATGCCACCATCTTAGTACAGGTGCCTTACAGCATCTGCCTGAACCACTGCAATACCCTTCTACCAGATTTTCTTAGCTCTACTCTCCACCCCTTCCAAATCATCTTTATGCTGCTATTAGGTTAATCTTCCTTCTGTGTAATAGATATGATCAAAATTTTCAGTGGTTCCCTACCGAATCCCAAGTAAAGTCCAGGCTCTTATATGGTATTCAAGACCTTCCACAATCTGGTTTTATTTCCAGTAACTATCCTCCATGCACTCTACACTCTATTCAAACTGCACTGCTTTTTGCCTCTTGATCACACTCCATGCTGTCTGCCTCTACTCACACAGAACTCTATGCCTAGACTGTCGTCTATCTCCTTTATCTGTTGTATTCCATCTTCTGAAGCCCAACTCAAATGTCTCCTCCCTTCCACTTCATTTACCCCTTGGATCTTACATTATACTTTTGGGGGCATAAAAATCTAGTGGTGTCATATATTTATCATGTAGTATTATATATTACCATTATGTCTTATCCCACAACTAGACTGTAAGTTTCATGAAGGCAGAAGGGATGTGTTTTATCTGAACTTGGGCACTCTCCATATAGAAGGCCCATAATAAATGTTTAATGAATGAAGGGAAGGATTGTTACTTTGTGTTGAGCATTTGTCTAGGAGTTGTAGGGGTAGCGGGCACTTTTCAGTAAGTGGAGGGCTTAAAGACAGTCCCTTGCTGAGCCCCACTTCCATTCCCCCATGACATCATACAGGATGCTACCAATCTGTGGGGGAGCCCTCCCTCTTCTAGAAGCTCTTTACCATCTTTTATGCATTCTGAGAAGGTGCCTGCTTTCTTGAGTGGAGGTTCTCTAAGCCTGGGTATCTGCCAGTCCTGCTGGAGGAGAAAAGAAGTCAGAGCCACCCAGGGAGTCAAAAGGGCTTCTCTCCCTGGATTGTACTCTGTATAGAAACATTAAGACCACATTCTCTTTTCTCAGACTCTAAAATCTGATCTGTTGTGTGTGTTGTGTATATATGGGGACTGAGCCCTCTCTCTGTGCCATGTAAGCCTCATGTTGGGCACTGAGGAGAGGAAGTAATGGGAAGGGGGAAGGGGAAAGGATTGGCATGATCTTTGCTCTTAGGAAGCTCGAATTTTGATAGAAGAGACATAGGCCCTGCACTTAGATAACTCTCAATTTAAGGGGAAGGTGAGGGAGATAGAATCCTCATGCCCAGGGAGTCCTTGCCTTCTTGGAGTTCTCAGTTTGAAAAGCAAGAAATAGTCCTTATTCAGGGAGCTACCCAACTTGTGGGGGAGACAAAACACTCCCAGAGGACATAGATGTAGATGGTAGTTCACAGAGAGAGAGAAGGCAATAGTGAAGAATGAGGGGAACTGTCTTGGACCTGGGCTGAGCTCTCTCTATCCCCCTCTGTAGCTAAAGAAGATCGGGGGCGGGGGCTTTGGAGAGATCTATGAGGCCATGGACCTGTTGACCCGGGAGAATGTGGCCCTGAAGGTCGAGTCTGCCCAGCAGCCCAAGCAGGTCCTCAAGATGGAAGTGGCGGTGCTAAAGAAACTGCAAGGTACCCATTCAGGTTCCCACTCCTAGGCCTCCCAATGCCCCTCTCTCTGGGTACTCTCTACCCCTGGGAAATGACAGTGATCATCCCTGAATACCAGAGGGCAAAGATGGCTCCACACACCATTAGGCCTTGCTAGGCAGAGGGATGAGGTACATGTCATGGGGACAGGTGGAGAGATGGGGAGAGGGGTAATGTGGTAGATGATGGAGGGGGAGGTGACAGGGGAAGTGGGACTTGTGAAAAGACTGTAGGACAGGGTGCTGGGGGTGGGACAAAAAGAGATGACATGGCTTGTGATTCTCTGTGGTCCACAGGGAAGGACCATGTTTGCCGGTTTATTGGCTGTGGCAGAAATGAGAAGTTCAATTATGTGGTAATGCAACTCCAGGTGAGATCCTTGAAGATCCTCTTGGTCCTTCTGTCTCTTCTTCCTGAGGAGCCAGGACTCTGGGTGCTACTGAGGCAAAGGAGGGCTGTGATCAGAGTAGGGAGGCCAGTGCCATCTCGGCTGCTGAGCCAGTGGGTGATGGGACTTTGGGGAGGCACCATGACCACAGTAGCCTTGGGGATGGCTCTAAGGGTCGTGATGTGGCCAACACATTGGGGTGATGTTCTAGGGCCGCAACCTGGCAGACCTTCGCCGCAGCCAGCCCCGGGGCACCTTCACCCTGAGCACCACATTGAGGCTAGGCAAGCAGATCCTGGAGTCCATCGAGGCCATCCATTCTGTGGGATTCCTTCACCGGGACATCAAGCCTGTGAGAGCTCACTGCCCACTTCTCCTTTCTCATTCTCCTAATGCTCTTTCCCATTCCTTTCTCCTCCTACCATATGTGAGGAAATAAAAAACAGGACAAAAAAGGGAACTAGCCAGTCCAGATACTACATCAGGGTTTTCTTTCTTCTTCTCTCTACCAGGGGTTTCTGATATGACATCTTTGAAATTTTATTTAAAAAAAAAAATTTAATCACTATATTTCATTATAATTAGTTTCCTATACATTTTATTTTATACATTTAAAAACATAATTCTGAGAAGGGATTCATAAGGTTTCATGAGACTTCCAAAGGGATCCATGACTTAAAAAATCTCTGATCTATACTAAATCATTACTAGATAGCTATATTAGAGCTCTCTACCAGAGAGAGTTTCTTTATTTATAATGAGAAGTATGCTTGACTTGGAATCAGGAGAAACCTGGGCTCTACACCCCAGCTCTGATACTTCTTGGCTATGGGAATGTGGGCATTTTAGTTAACTTCTCTGAGCCTCAGTTTCCCCATTTATAAAATAGGGTTAACATATCTGGAGTAACTCTGTCTGAAGGGGTTTGATGAGAATTAAATCAAATAAGCCATGGAAAGTGTTTTGTAAACCTTAAAGTGATATATAAATGTCAGCTATTATCTTTAGTTGCTAACATCTCAAAATTCTTGGGGAACAAATCTTTGCATATCTTCTTTGATTGTCCAGCTCTTAGCCCACCCAGAGACAGACTAGGTGGTTGTTTGTTGGTTGTTTGTTTTAAGAGAAAAGGAAATAAATTTTAAAGAGCTGACAAATATGTCTCAGAATTATCAGTGTACAGAGTACAAGTATCTGTGCTGAGATAGCTTCCTATGCTGTTTTTATGGATTAAAAAAATGAAGAGTTGTGGGCTAGACAGTCACACAGGATGAACGAAAAATTGGTTGATGTTTAAATCCAAAGAGTAGTAATTAATGGTTTGGTGTCCCCTTGGATGGAAGTTGTCAGTGATGCATTCCAGGGATCTGTGCTTGACTCTGAGCCGTTTGACATTTTCACTGGTGACTTGAATATAGGTATAGATGACATGCTTCTCTTATTTGCAGATGGCATAAAGTTTGTAGAGGAGTGCTAGCTTACACACTCTGTGACCAAGTCAGGACTCAGAACGATCTTGGTATACTAGAACCCTAGATTGAATAAAATCAGATGAAAGTTAATAGGGATAAATATGAAGTCTTATTCTTGGGTTCAAGGTCACTTTACAAGTACAAGATGGCAGAGGCATGACTAGGCCACAGTTCCTCTGAAAAGTACCTGGAATAGGGAGGTTTAGTGGACTACAAGATCAATATGAGTCAGCAGAGTAAGAGAGCAGCCTAAAGTAACTTAGGTCTCCTCACAAGAGGCAGGGAATCCAACAGTAAGGAGGTGATAGTCTCATGGGACTCCGTCCTGGTCATACCACCCCTGGAATTCTAGGTACTGATAATATCTAGGTCCTTGATATTGATATTGATAAACTGAAGAGCGAAGGGTAACCAGGGTGGTGAAGGATCACATGTCAGGAATGATCGGTTGGAGGAATATTTCTTCTGGAGAGGAGAAGCCTCAAGGGGAACATGATAGCTGTTGTCCAGGACTTTAAGGACTGTCATAGGCAGGAGGGATTAGCTATGTTCTACTTGGTGATGAAGGGCAGCAGCTATGAGTAGAAGGTGCAAAGAGGCAGATTTGTTGTTACTGTTTGTCCTTTATGCTCTAAGAGGACCAATGACACCACGAGGGGGATGTCTTGACTCAGAAGTGAATTGGATTTAAGTGAGACAGAGCTTGTAAAGTCATCAGTCTCACTTCCCCATCCAGAATCATTGAAGTCCAGTGGCAAGACAAGAGTCAAGGCAACTGTCAATGACCTCAGATGCAGAAAGGCCTTTCTAAATTAAAGTCTCTCCTGGGTCTGTTTGTCTGAGGCAACACCCATTCAGTGATTTAAGGGCTAGGTAAGAAATGAGACAAAAGAAGGCCTAGTTTACTATCACAAAAATATCAGTCTGGGAGACAAAGACCCTCAGATTTTCTGGAACAACTAATTAACCATTTGAGCTGTCCCATAGCAGAATGGGCTTCCTGGATAGATAGTGAGTTCCTTGTCTCTAGAATTATTAAAGCACAGGCTGAATTTTCACTTGTCAGGGATGCTTTAGAGGGAACCTGTCCAGGTGGAGATTGGACTAAATGGCCATTGAGGTCCCTTCCAACGCAAGGATTCTGTGATGTTGATTTGCTTCCAAGTGCAATCAGAGATCATGCCAGAAAAGCAAACAGATCAAGCATGGCTACATATGCCCCTTATCTTGCCAAATCAGGCAGCCTCTCTTGCCTAGAGACCACAATTCCCATGGAGTGGACTTCTCCACAGATGTTTCAGGTGAGGAAATGGGACCCCAAGGAGGAAAGAAGGCTGACTGGCCTCTAGACTCATCACTGCCACCGAGTGTAAGGAGTGATACCTGGGCTTCAGTCCCATCTGCTTGGTCATCCTTCCTACCAGAAGTCGAGTTTCCTCACCCCACCCCACGTCACCCCTACAACCTTCTTACCCTCTCTTCTATCCCCTAATCTTCAATCTCTAAATTCCTTTCTCTTCCCTAACCATCTCTCTTCTCCTTAAAGGCAGGGATGGTCTTTTGCCTCATTTTGTATCCCCAGAACTTAGTATAGTATCTGGCACATAGTAGGTGTTTAATAGATGTTTATTGATTAATTGATTATCAATTTTAAAAAGTAATTACTGAATACAGTTCTGGGCCCAGCCCTATGGGAGACTCTGTGAGGAATGTAAGATGTAGTCCCTGTCCTCAAGGAGCTACCAGTCTAATAGAAGGAGACGAGATACAAACAAACATGACTCCATCACATGACAGCACAAGGAAGGTGATAAGGTGTGCTATGATGTGACTTGATGGGCAGAACACCAGACTGAGAGTTGGAAGACCCAATTCTGTAATAATGATAGCTGACATTTATATAATAATAAATAACATTCCTACTGAGCTTATTACATACCAGGCACTGTGCTTTACAGTTATTACCCCCATTTAATCCTCACAACAGTCCTGGAAGGTAGGTGCTATTATTATTCCCACTTTACATATGAGGAGATTGAGGCAAAATGGAAGTCAAGTGATATGCCCAGGGGCATACAGCTAGTAAGTGTCTGAGGCTAAATTTGAACTCAGGTCTTTATGACTCTAGGCCAGGCACTCTATCCACTGCCCCACTGAGCTGCCCCCCTGTGCCAACAAACTGCAGAATACCTCAGGTAAAAGAGGAAGTATAACTTAATGAGCTATCAATTCAAAGCCAAGAAGACCTTGGTTCAAGTTTTACCTCAGATACATACCGCTTTTCCCTACCCCATCCCAGTCTTTTTTAAAACCTCCCAGGGTTCTCTTTCCTTTCTCCCAGTGTCCCTCTACCCCTTCTCATCCCTTTAGTCTTTATTCCTTAGATGTGCCTGTGGATGGCGGTGAGGGGCGGAGATTGGAAAATGGCTCAGCCTTTTCTTCTCCTCATCTCCTCTTCTATAGCACCCTCAACTCTGATGCCAACTCTGCCTTTCACCTCCTTTCCTTCTCTCTTCTCTCCTCTTCCCTCCAAAGGACACAGCTGCTTCCTCCTCCCCTGAGCCTGCCTCTGTCCTTTCCTCTCTTCCCTACCCTGGAAGGAGTATCCTTCCCTCTATCTTCCAGGGTTACAATGTGGGAATTAGCAAAGTGTGAGGTTCTCTGGCTAGGCTGGGAGAGCCTGAGGGGCATGGTAGAAGGCAAGATCTGTCCACCTAAGGCCATTGTATTTTCATAGCATACATACTAGATCTTAGAGCTAGAGCTATCTGGTCCAGTACCTTGATATTATTATCCCCCATTTTAGAGGTTAGACAATTGAGGTTCAAGGAGGTAAAGGAAGCTTGAGGCTTGTCCAAGATGTCTAATGGGGAAAGGATGGGGACAAGGACAATGACAAGAACCATGTTCCCTGCCTCCCTAGTGCAAGGCTCTTAATACCCAGTGATGTGCTGAGAAATGTTTAACAACTGACTTGCTAGGGGAAAAAAGGATGCATTATCAACATTTTCTCCATCTCTTTCTTAAAGTCTAGACAATTAACAAAACAACAAAATCAAGCCAATTTGTAGCATTTGCTGATTTCTGAGGCGTAAATGTCCACGGTGAACATTAAACAATCAGCTCTGGTTCCAGCAAACCTCTGATTTATACCTTGCTGTCTTGCATCCTGGGTTTAGAAGGGGGGTATGGGGAGGGATCACCTAAGACCACTATGGAATTCAGAAGGTTAGAAGTTTCCCTTGACACTTTACTCTCACCCCCGCAACAAGGTCATTGAGAGCAGCCTTTAGGGTGGAACGGGGGGAACATGATTGCAAGGCAAATAGGGGGGATATTAGAGAGAGAGGGGCAATATAGAAATTTCCTCTTCCCCCATCCCCCACTCCACCCTATCTGTCTGACTGGAGAAATACAGGATTCACGGGTCCACTCCTTGTTCTCCCCACAGTCGAATTTTGCCATGGGCCGCCTGCCCTCCACCTACAGGAAGTGCTACATGCTGGACTTTGGGCTGGCACGACAATATACCAACACTACGGGGGAGGTCCGACCTGTGAGTACCACCTCCCTACAATCTGGAGTCACTTCCGTATTAGAAACCTCCCACACCCCAATGGCTCCCTGAAGAATACTCATGGGATTCCCTACCCCAGACATATATATCTGGGGTATACCTACTCCAACACAAGGAGTGAGTGAATACTAGTGCCCCCCCACTTTCAAGATCTGCCCTTCACTTTCCAATGGACGGGTCCCTTAGCATTCTACTCCTTCACAATGGAATTGTCTGGCTCACATCCCTTGTCAGGGATGGGAAGCAAGGGATTGAGGGGAAGGGGTGAGTTGGACCAAGTGCCAGTGTATTTTACATCAAAGAACAAAATACTTGAGTTTGGGAATTGAAGCATCTGGGTTTGAGATGAGTAGGACTGTGGGATTGGGGTCTCCAGGGTCAGGGGTTGAATACCTCTGAGACCTGGGTCACATTTTAAGGTGTCAAGACACAGGTTGCATTATGGAGTGTCTCTATGCCTGATCGGTAATGCTAGGGTTTGTCATGTTCCAGTCAAAGTATAGAGGGTGTCACGTAGATGAGATGACAATCATAGTAATTTATACCATGACTACTAAGTTCCAAGCCCAGCATTAAGCATTTTATAAATATTATTTCATTTGATTTGGTGATTAAATAGTCTTTCTCCCTGCAGCCTCGGAATGTAGCTGGGTTTCGGGGGACAGTTCGATATGCTTCAGTCAATGCCCATAAAAACCGGGTAAGTAGTTGATTCTTGGAGCTGGTAGAGACTGATTACAGAGATGGTTGAGGGTAGGGGTGTAGACTGTTGCTGAATAAGGAGATAGGGATTCCTAGAGAGAACTGAGCAAGGGCTAAGATCAACAGCTTTTAGAGGTGAAGCCCTTTCAGTCTCTCCCCCTTCCTCCCCCCACCCCATGACTTCCTTTGCTTCCCTTGCCCTGGGACTCCAGTATTCTGTCCCCACCTTTCTCCAGCTCAAGACAAATTGTGCAGAGAGTGGACACAGGAAATTTAGTTTTCATTTGGAACATAGGGGTTCCCCTGTCACTTTCAGGCCCCTAGGCCTTAAACAGCTTTGCTGCAGCCTCCTGCCACTCAGGAGGAAGAGAAGTTCCTCTTGTCCCTCAGGGATGGAAGGCTGGAGGGGGGAGCTTCAGGCTACTCTGGATCCCATTCTGTCCCCTTCAGGAGATGGGCCGCCATGATGACCTGTGGTCTCTCTTCTACATGCTGGTAGAATTTGCTGTAGGGCAGCTTCCCTGGCGCAAGATCAAAGACAAGGTGAGAAGCCTAGGGAAGAAGGCTTGGTTGAGATGGGTCTGGGGGAGCAGACGAGCATGACGTGAAAACCTGAGGAGTAGGGGGAATGGATAGAGAATAGGAAAGAGTAGAAGCTCGTGGGGACTGAAGGACCTCTGGAGAAGTGGAGTACATTGGAGATGTTGGGGAAGAGACTGATGCTATTTGGGGACAGACTTAGGGCAGTTTCACTACTGGGGGGAGCCTCTACTTTTCCCCTCCCCACACATCTCCAGGAGCAGGTGGGGATGATCAAGGAGAAGTATGAGCACCGGATGCTGCTGAAACACATGCCGTCAGAGTTCCATCTTTTCCTGGATCACATTGCCAACCTCGACTATTTCACTAAGCCTGATTACCAGGTCAGTGTCTGTCTCCATCTCACTCCTTTAAAATGTTCATTTTGGTCAGTGCTCTAGGAAGGAAGGGATTGGGGACAGGAAGCAAGTAGGGTCATGTGGAAGGGTATCCTACCCCATTCTTCCTGCTGACCTCCCTCTGGCCATTATTCTACACTTGGGGGCCCCCTCCTGAGATTCTACTTCTGAACATCTCTCCTCCAGACAGTCTAAAGGATTGCTAGAACACTGATCACCACTCCACCTATTACTTAACTTCATATCATTCTGGGATCCATTCATCTGCCTGGCATCATCATGGAGTCTGTTAGACACTCAATGCTCTAATCTCTCTGCTCCACGACCACTCAGAGCATAGAGAAAGTCCTGTATTGGGCACTCTGGGGAAGTATATCAACCCTGCCCCCAAAGAGCACACAGTCTCCTCAGAGTACTTCCTTAAAGGCAGAAGGATGATCAAAAAGGAAAGGATGTAACTCTCACTGCCTGGGTCTCCATAGGTACTTGTCATCAAGAAAGGTGGCAGAGAGTAGATATAACACTGGAAGGAAGACCTGAGTTCAAATCTCACCTCAGATACTTAGTGACTATATGATCCTAGACAAGTCACTTCCCTTTTCCAGGCCCCAGTTTCCTTATTTGTAAAATGAGAGACATGTCTAAGGTCCCTTCTATCTCTAAACTTATAATTCCTTTAGGGATAGGAGAGAGGCATCAGGAAGTCTCACAATTGAGGTGCCCATCTTTAGCACTGACTCTATTTTGCTACCCAGGTTATTAAAGCTGTTGACTTGAAGTGCTAACTTGCATATCATTTTGTATGTAGATCATATAGTATTTATTTCAAATCAAAATTCTTCTTGTGTTTTAGTATTCTACCTATTCCTTGTAAATCTTTATCTAATGCAGAATTTTAAAAATCTGGGGTGCATGAATTTAAAAAAAATTGATAATATTTCCATTGGATTGGTTTTCTTGATAATGCCATATGTTTTGTGCATTTAAAAACATTCTGAGAAGGGGTCCTTAGGCTTCAACAGACTGCCAGTGGGGGCCCATGACACACAAAAAGGTTGAGAACCCCTGCTTTGATGGTTTCCTGGCCCCTCTCCCCAAGTTCCCCTGTCATACCTTTCTCCCTCTCCCACAGTTGATCATGTCAGTGTTTGAGAACAGCATGAAAGAACGGGGCATCACTGAGAATGAGGCCTTTGACTGGGAAAAGGCAGGAACGGACGTCCTCCTTTCCACCAGCACATCCACCCCACCACAGCAGAACACTCGACAGACAGCAGCAATGTTTGGGTGAGTCAAGGGAAGCTAGTGATGGTCTGAGTTGTAGCCCCTTTCCTAGCACCAGTGACTCTTGATCTGGAGACATAATTTCATCTAGTCCTTGCTGCCCCAGCAAGGAGCTGCCTGCCCCACCCTGACCCTGGCTTTCTGTGTCTCTCTGTCTCTGTCTTTGTCTCTATCTCTCTGTGTCTCTGATATAATCTATTTTTCTTCCTGTCTATTCATTTATTTCTTTATTCATTTCTCTATTATTTATCCATTAATTCATCTATTTATACATTTGTCTTTAAATTTAGGGTTTTTTTTTTATAGTTGACAGAAATCCACCTTTTCTCTCTTCCTCCCTCTCTCATTGAAAAAGAATGAAAAAACAAAACCTTTGTAATAAATATGCATAGTCAAGTAAAAATAAATTCCTGCATTGTCCATGTCCAAAAAAAAAATTATCTCAGTTTCTCAGTCTGCCCCCCTGAGACTGTTACCTCTAGAGCAAGGCATCATTGCTGTCCTTCATGAGCTCATGGTATGGGGGTGAGGGCCCCTCGCTGAAGCACCCACATCATGTCTTCCACTTCAGGAAGTTCTAGCTCATGTCTTAATACCAATCTCTGAGTAGGAGCTTGGAACCCTAGGCAGGAAACAGACTTAGATAGGCTCAAATCTTCTAATTTTGGGGTCTGCTTCCTTTCTTCAACTACATATCTACTCTGCTTGACACATAGTAGGCACTTAACAACCCTAAATTGCTCCTTATTGTTGAATAATTGCAGCTCACGTTTCCACAGCTCTTTCAAATTTGGAGTAACATGGATGATCTCATTTAAACCGTACAACCATCCTGTGGGACTGGGGCTTTTATGATCCTCACTTTACATATGAGGAAAGTAAGGTTCAGAGAAAGTGGCTTGTCCACAGTCATGAAGCTAGTAAGCGTGGAGACTAGATTTTGTCCTCTTGTCTATAAATCTGATATTCTATAATCTAGTATACCATGCTGAAATCCTTTACTCTGATCCAAGGTCCTTGGAGATCGTTACTCTTCTCTTTGGATATACGAAAGCCAGGGATTATCCCTGCCTTCCAGATAGGATATATAACATGCAAATACCTATGTATAAACAAGATATAGCTAGGATATATTAGAGATGATGCAGAGGGATTAAGATTAAGTGGGACTGGGAATAACTTCCTGTAGAAGTTGGGACTTTACCTCTGGGCCTTGAAGGGAGTCAGGAAGGCCAGGAGGTAGAGATGAGGAGGGAGAGGGTACTAGGCATGAGGGGCAGTCAACTAGAAAAAATGCCTGGAGTCAGATGGAGTGTCCTGTTTGAGGAACAGGAAGGAGGCCAGTGTCACTGGATCACAACCAAGGTGGAAGGGATTTTGATGTACTAGAAAGGTAGGACGAGGCCAGGTTATGAAGAGTTTTAAAAGCCAAAGAGAGGATTTTATATTGATTCTGGAGGGTTGAGGTTTCAAAAGACAGTATTTGAAGAAATGGAAAGCTCTCTCAGCTTTTCACCATGTCATCTCTAATTTGAGGGAAGATCAGTTAGATGCAGCAAATACTTATTAAGCACTAGGAAGGTGCCATACTAGTGGCGGGGGGTACATAGATGGAAAAATGACAGTCCCTGCCCTCAATGAGCTTATACTCCAAAAGAGGGAAAGGGGTAGGGTATGACGTGTACAAAAATAAACATGATACGAAGGAAGGCAGGATGGGGACAAAATGGAGCTATCCAAAACACTCTAGGAAACCATATGGAGGGAGAGGAGGTTAAGAGAACACAACACTTGCAGATGACAGGATTGTGGAATTCCTCTCCCACTGAGCTAGCATCTGGCTTAGCCAACACATGGCCCTGCCATCTTGTTTAGGTGGACCAACTGTGCTACATTTCCTCCCCAGCTGTGCATAAAGGTAACTTCTGGCTTTTTTTTTTCCATTTCAAAGCTGGGATGTTGGCAGAGCATAAGTCATGGATCATAGAATTTGAAGTCAGAAGAGATCTTAGAAACAATCTAGTCTATGCTCCTGTTTAAGCATATCTCCACCCAGCAAAGAAACATTCCTAGGTTTACAATTATTACAGTTCAGTTGTGTAAGTGGGCCTTTCCACACATTATTCTCAACCATCAGAAGGGAAGGGCCATTTCTTTACTTCATTTAGAATTAGACCCTTGGAAGCGGCTAGGTGGTGCAGTGCATAGAGCACTGGCCCAGGAGTCAGGAGGACCTGAGTTCAAATCCGGCCTCAGACACCTTACACAAAAAAGTAGGCGTGTGACCTTGGGCAAGTCACTTAACCCCAATTGACTTCTGAAAAGCAAAAAAAAAAAAGAATTAGACCCTTTGTGGGGCAGGAGCAAAAGATGGGTTAATAATGAGTCATTGATTTGCTCACAGATCCCACCAGTTAATGAGATCCCCAAACTTATATAGATCTGTATGCACATCCCCCAAGCTTTCTCTTCTACCCCACCAACAGATGCTTTCTTCTTGTTTGTCTTCTCTCCCAGAGACTAAAAGAAACAGGCAGGGAATCAAATAGAAATCAGGCAGTTTAATGAAATTGTTAAATTTGTTACATGTATTTTTATTAATGGCTAACACAGGGAAAACCTAACAGAAATAAGGGGGTTAGACCAAATTATCTCTGAGGTCCTTTCCAACTCTAGAATCCTAGGAACTAGTGAAACGGGGTCTCCCATTGGGCATGGTGGCCCACACCTTTAGTCTCTGCTGCTGGGGATGCTAAAGCTGATGGATCACTTAAGCTTAGAACTTCCGAGCTATAGCAAGACAAAAGTTAACTGGGTGTCCTCACAAAGTCCAGTACCAGTATGGTGAAACCCCAGGGGTTGAGGGGGCTACCAGGCTGCCTAAGGAGGGATAAACTGGCTCAGGCCAGAAACTGGGGAAAGCTTTAATGCCACGAGCAGTAGAAATGAGCCTGCGAATGGACTATACACTTCCAACCTAGGGAAGATAAGAAGATAGAGTCAAAAAAGAAAGAGAGGAAGAAAAGAAAGAGAGAGAGAAAAAGGAAGGAAGGAAGGGAGGAAGGAAGGGAGGGAGTAAGGAAGGGAGAGAGGAAGGAAGGGAGGGAGGCAGGAAGGAAGGGGGAGAGGGAGGGAAGGAAGAAGAAAGAGAGGGAGGGAGCAAGGAAAGAAGGAAGAGAGGAAGGAAGGAAGGATGGGGCAGAGGGCACCTCCTGATATGGATTTGGGTTTCTTACATGCACTGTTGACCCAGTGAACACCCCAGTCCTTCACTCCCACTTTGGTTCTTTACTGAGCATACTTTTCTTTTCACTACTCCATTCAGAAGTAGTTGAGTCCTACCCACAGAGCTCAGTAGCAGATAGGACTCTAACTTGCATAGGTCTGCACAGGCAGAACTATTTCCCAGGCATTCCCCCCATCCTTCCTTTCCACACTCCACTACCACCCCACCAACCCCTAGTACATGCTTTCTTCCTATTAGTCATGGTAGGAATTACTAATTTTTATGTGATTTGGAGCAGGTCACTTCCCCACTCTTGCCCTCAGTTTGCCCATCTGTGAAATAAGAGATCTGAGATCCTTTGGGGATAGAGATGAAAAGCCTGTGGTGGGGGACTCACTGACAATTTTGTGTCTGTCTCTTCTCTCTCTCCAACTATAGGGTGGTGAATGTGACCCCTGTACCTGGGGACCTGCTAAGGGAGAACACAGAGGACGTTTTGCAGGGCGAGCATCTGAGTGACCAGGAAAATGCACCCCCTCTTCTACCTGGGCGGCTCCTGGAGGGGCTGGGCCCCATCCCTCATCCCACTTCCCATCCTGGAGTCCCTGAAGCTGAGGTCTGGGAGGAGACTGACGTCAACCGCAACAAACTCAGGATTAACATCAGCAAAGTAACCACCTTGGGGAATAGCCCAGGGGAAGACCTATTTCCCCATTCCTCTATTCCTCTGTCTTCCTATTTTCCACCTCTCTATTTCCCCATTACTCAGTCTCCCCATCCCCCTGTGTTCTTGGCCTCATCTTTCTGTCCTCTAACTCCCAATCCTCCTATTATTATGCACTATTCTGCATCTCCTCTTCCTCTTTCCCCCAGTGCCCCTTTCTCTCTATCCCCCTATTTCCCGTCTCCCAGGAGAGAAGGACTCTCAATCATCTCATCTGAACATTCCTGCCATTTTCCTTGCATTGGAGAACCATCCCATCTCCTGGAGGATCCCCATCTCCTTGAGAAAGTGGAACTCTCCAGGAGACAAAGTCTCTTCCCAACCTCCTACCCCAACCCAAAGCCCTCCTTTATCCTCTCCCATCAAGCTCTGGCCACTGTAGCCTACAGACCCCCCACTCTCCCTTGCAGACACAGTGTGTGGTGGAGGAGGATCAGAGCCGTGGAATGGGGGTCCCCAGCTCCCCAGTACGTGCACCCCCAGACTCCCCAACCACCCCTGTTCGCTCCCTGCGCTATCGAAGGGTCAACAGCCCTGAGTCTGAGCGACTTTCCACAGCTGATGGGCGGGCTGAGCTACATGAGAGGAGGTGGGTCTGGAGGCTGGGGGAGGGATCTGGGTTGACTGAGTTCGAAGACTCAGTCCCCTCCACATTTTCCTTCAGCTTTTTCTCATTTAGCTCTTTTCTGGGTTTGGGATAAATCATACAAGGGAAGGGGTGTTGGTTTTTACATAGTGGCAACCATACATAAATCCTGAAAGATGCTAAGGGACACGAGAAGGGATCAGATACAGAGGATAGCTTAGTCCGGACGTTAGACTGGGACTTTAGAATGGGATGGTTCAGATATGAATGAATAAATGAATGAAATGAAAAAGCATTTACTTTATGTAAGTGCAGGAAATACAGATACTAGTAAGCATGGTAGAAGGTGGAACTAGGCATTAAGAAAGAATTTGGGTCCAAAGAAATTTCTGTTCCTTTTAAAAGGCTTCTTAAAGGAAGAACATCTAAGGAAAAGTTTTGGGCTAGTGGACAAAGGGAAGATGGAGGTCTTCTTGGGTGAAGAGAATATGTTTGGCTCCCTTAGGCTCCAGAGTAGAGGAGAAGTGTCTCTGAAGCCCCAGAGTTTGGAGAGGGCTGATGCCACAATAGACTAAAGACAGATCGTGGAGGCCCAGGAGAATGTTGGTGGAATAAAGAGGGTCTTTGATTGGATAAAACACTGGGATAGGGGTAAGGGATGAGAGGGAAATCCAGTGGTGTGTTTCCTTCTGTGAACTTGTCCTTCAGCATGAGCTTTCCAAAGAAGGTGCATTTGAGATCCTCCAGACGGCAGGGATGAGGAGATGTGGGGTGGCAGCTGACCCAAGCCTCTCTTGGGCACCATGGCTGTGGGGTAGTTTATGCTACTGGGGTAAAACACCTGCTAACTTCTACTGCAATCCCACCCCTAAGGAGTACTCAAGAACAGTATCTTGCCTCCTTTTCAAAGGCTGTAAAGAAACAATTAGTCAACCCCTGTAATTGAGAAACCCCTGTGTGCAGAGTCTATATTGTGGTAGAAGCAGGAAAAAAGGAGGAAATTTGGTTCCAGCAGGTGAAGAGTTTACAATCTCTTACAGAATCTTAGAGATAGGAAAGGGACTAAAAGAACATCTAGTCTCCCTCCTTATGTCACAGATGAGCAAACTAAGGCACAGAGATAAACTGATCATTCACACAGTGAGCTAGAAGAGTCAGAGGTACAATTCAGCTTACACATTTCACTAAACCACCTTTGTCTTTATCTCTCTGTGTCTCTTTTTCTCTGTCATATTCACATAAAAAAAATTAATTCCCTTACAGACATAGGGAATAAAGAGAATAGATTTTGAGGAGGTACTGAGTAGAGTTCAGTAAGGCTGAGTGGAAACAGTGTGCAGCTGTTGAGGGAAAGTGCTTGATTGATCTTCAGGAGACCTGAGTTCCAATCTTGACTCTGCTGCTGATTAGCTTTGGATTTGTCATTTCCTTCTCTATGACCCTCAGTTTCTTCAGTAAAATGAGAGATTTAGACTAGAAGGCCTTTCTGGTCCGTTCTAGCTTCATGAGATTAATCAGAGAGGACTTTTTGGAGTAGGTGGGTTTTAAGCTGAGTTTGAAAAGACCAAGGATTGGAGGAGAGATCAGTGCAAGCTTTGGACAAAGGCCAGTAGTGAGGCAAGAAGGGGCAGGGAGAGAGCATGCAGATTAATTCGGTTTTGAGTGGAGGCTCTGATAAATGAGATGGGGGAGCTTTGGGGAGCTTGGGAGAGGAGACTTGAAGGCTAGGCAGAACAATCTCAATTGCCTTTGAAGGCATAAGGGAACAACACCATTTCAGACCCAGTCCTAAAATGTAGACGCCCCATGGAGTTTTCATCTTCAACACCCTTTTCCTTCTAACTCCCACCCTCTCACATTCTGTAACTCATTTCCACCAGGGTAGAGTACCTTCATTTCTTTCCTTCCCCCTATCAAAGTCTGCTTTCAGGTAATGAATGTGAATGAATGAAAAAGCATTTATTAAGTGCTTATGATGTGCTAAGGTAAGGGTTTACTATCATTTATATATTCATATCTATTTATATTTTCATGTAAATTTAAATCACTGACAATATTTGAAGCCTTATAAACCAATAAAATCATAGCTATTTATTGAACCCCACTATTGGGAGGCAGTATGGTATAATGGGAAAAGTACTAGATTTTGGTTCAGGTTGCCATCCCTCCCTGGCTCCTCTCACTACACTCTCTGTGTAGCTTAACCTATTTGGGCTTCAGATTTTTCCTATATAAGATGAAACTGGCCCACATGATTTTGAAGGTTCCATCGAGTCTGGGATTACAAGAAGTATTAAGACTCCTGGAGTTTGTGTTTCAGTTGCAGAAATACATCATAAACAGAGGAAAGGTTTTCATAACAAAAGGTTAAAAGGGCAATACAACCAAAAGGGCGTAGATTTCACAAAACATCAGCATAGGATAATGCCAAAAGAATGGTGTGACAATAACTATTACAGGAGCTTTAAAGGAGAGATTACTCACATTATTCTGTGGTTAGGAAAAGGTTTATGAGAAGCATTTTAATCAGTGGATATTCCAGGTTCTCAGAAAGCCTAGAGCCAAGGCCTAAAGGTGGGAGAGAGTACAAGACATCGGAATTTCTGAAAAAGAGATTGAGATTGAGAGCTGAAAGGGGCCTAAGAGATCATCTAGTCCAATCCTCTTCATTTTACAAAAGAGGTAACTGAGGCCCAGACATCCCCAAAGTCACAAAGGTAGTAAACAGCAGAACAAAGATTTGAACCCCATACTTTCTGACACCAAATTCATTCCTCTTTCCAAGATGCTCGTTGTTATTCTACAATGGGCAGGCTAGTCTGACCTGAGCGAAAGAATTGTATAGGGTAGTGATGAGAGATATACATGGAAATGTAGATTGAGGTCAGATTATGGTGAAATCTCAAAAGCCTGGCTAAGGAGTGTGAATTATCTTGTAGGTAGGAGAGAGTCATTAAAAGCTTCTGAGTTTGGGGGAGGAGGGGAAAGGAAGAAAATTAATCTGGTCCAGAATGGATTAGAGATGGGAACTAGAGACTGGTGGGCTGGGGTGGGAGAGTAAGTGGTTGGAAATTTCTCCCAGTTGGTGACATTAAAGCAAAGACCGGATGACCATTTGTTTGGTGTGTAGTAGTAGGGTCACCATGTCCCCTGACTGAAGAAATTTCAAGCTCTGGAATTCTGATTCCAGATCACAACCAAATTTGTGATTTTGAGTAGAGGCAAAGAGATTAGTTAGGAGGCGTTCAGGTACGAAGACTTAGAATAGCATGGGGGCATTTTTCATGTCTAGGGTGTCTTTCTCTGGCTCTTGAAATCACACCAGGTGGGTACAAGCATTGGCCAACTAGGAGCCTGAGCCTACTGGCAAACTAAACAGGGGTGGGGTGAGGGGTGGGTCTAGAACTGGGCAGAGCAGGGCAGGGCCAGGCTGAGCCCCAAGGGCTGTGTGGCTTTGCAGGTCTCGGATGGACCTCCCGGGTTCCCCCTCCCGCCAGGCGTGCTCTTCACAGCCTGCCCAGATGCTGTCGGTGGACACAGGCCAGGCGGACCGGCAGGCCAGCGGGCGCATGGACGTGTCAGCCTCTGTGGAGCAGGAGGCCCTGAGCAACGCCTTCCGCTCTGTACCGCTGGCAGAGGAGGAGGACTTTGACAGCAAAGAGTGGGTCATCATCGACAAGGAAACGGAGCTCAAGGACTTCCATCCGGGCGCGGAGCCCAGCACGTCGGGCACTACGGACGAGGAACCGGAGGAGCTGCGGCCCCTGCCCGAAGAGGGCGATGAACGCAGGCGGCCGGGGTCTGGGGCCGAGTCCGCCCCAGTGCGGCCCCGAGGGCGCAGCATGCAGACTGTGGCCGAGGAAGATCTCCGGCAGCAGCAGCATCAATTGCAGGGCCCGACAGAGCCCACCCTGCTTCCCACCCCGGGCAGCCCCTCACACTCCTCCCTGCACTCTGGACCCAGGCCGCGGAGAAGGGAGTCGGACCCCATCGGCCCGCAGAGACAGGTAAGACCAGCGCTCCCCATCCCTGCCTCGGGCATCTCCTCAGCCTTCCTTGAGGTCCTAGGGATCCCCGCTGCTGGGAGCGGATTGAGGGGCAGGAATCCAGGAGCCCAGTGGCAGCAGCTAGGCTTAACCTGTTGACTTGCCTCCCCACTTTGGTGCCTAATCCCCGGCGTGGCAGCATAGCAATGGTGAAGAAAGCTTATGGAGCCAGGGACTTGGCATGCCTGGGTTCTAATCCCAGCACTGCCACTAACTGACTGTGTGACTTGGGACCAAACACTAACCTTCTCTCATTTGTAAAATTGAGATCATTTTGCCTGCCCTGCCCTTTCTTGGGTTGTTTGACACCAAACTGGGAGTAGCTAATGTGGAAGTGCTTTGAAAAGATGAAAGGTGAGATACGTGTTCAGCAAATTCATGGGTTATTGAAGGGGGTCCAGTGTTATAGGGATACAGAGACATGTTAAGACAGTGTTAGTGCCTGCTCTCAAGGAGCTTACAGTCTAGATTGGAGATAGAGGGCACACCTTGATCACATATTGTTTTCTGTTGTTATTTAACTTTTTTGAAGAGAAAATGCCCCATGAGTGATACAGGCAGTAAGTGCTTTAAGGGTTCAGAATAAGGGGTATGTAAATCACTATAGGGTAGGGCCACCAGTAGGAAGGAAAAGCTGGGCTTTGAAGGCTGGGTGGATCTGTACAGAAGAAGAGAAAACTAGTGTGGAAATAGGAATATACAAAGGTTTTTCTTTGGAGAGGAAAGAGAGGACAGACAGTATAGCTTGGAGCAGAAGCTAGCAAAGGGAGATAAGTAGTTAGGGGCCAGATTATGGAGGGCCTTTAATGCCAGGCCAAATTGCTTGGAATTTCTCCTATGGGTAGGAGGGAGAGGTATTTATTATGATGCTCTGAGGGAGCACAGGGTGACCAGGCATGCAGCCAGCAAGCTGAGTTCCTTTCTTCTGTGGTACCCACATGATTAGCTGCTCTCCCCAGGATCTTCCCACCCACTGTTACCTATGGGGTGCCAGTGTGTCAAGCTGTGTGACCAGTTCCTCTTCTGTGCCACTCAGGCAAAGAAGTTTTTAGTATAAAGGGCTGGGCAAAAGAGAGACATGTCCTATTCAAGAGATGATAGGCTCCTCAGGAGGTGCCAGGGGAATGTCAGGAGCTGCCAGGCAGGGAGCCAGGCTGTATGCGTCAATGCTCTACTCCCAGATTCTGGGGGACAAAGTGTCCTGTGAGGTTACAGTTGTGGTCTGTGGTGCCCTTAGGCAGTAGGGGGTCCTACCTAGGGGGCAGGTCTCCCAGAAGAGTTAAGGCATATTTTAGAGATAGGGAAGAAAGAAAGAAAGGAGGAAAAGGAAGGAGAGAAGGAAGAAGGAAAGGAAGAAAGAAAGGAGAGTAGGAGGGAGGGAAGGAGAGAAAGATGTAAGGAATAAAGAGAGTAGGAAGGAAGGAGGAAAGAAGGAAGAAAAGGAAGGATAAAAGGAAAAAAGGAAGGAGAGTAGGAGGGAAGGAGGGAAAAAAGAAGGAAGGAAGGGAGGGAGGAAAGAAGGAAGAAAAGACAGGAAAAAAAGAGAGAGAGAAAGGAGAGTAGGTGGGAAAAAGGAAAGGATAGAAGAAGGAAGGAGTGAGGAAAGAAGCATTTATTAAGTACTACTGTGTGCCAGGCACAACACTAAGTGTTTTACAAATATCTCATTTGATGAGTATAGAATAGCATTCCAGATAGATTTTTAGCCCCTGCAAATGGCTGCCCTGACTAACCAGACTGTAGACTTGGGGTACACCAACTCTGGAGGCCCTGTCCCTCTGGGAGCATGGCAAAGCAAAATAAAGAAGCTGGGGATTTGTGTTCCATTCCTCTTCTGCCTCATTTTCTGCACTCATTCTGGTCTCTTTCCTTGGTGCCCTTTCATTTCTCTCTACATTCCCACTACCCAGCCCCTGGGACTAGGCCCTTTGTGCCTTCCAGGGTGGCATATTCAGTGTTTATATGTGCTACTGGGAGTCAGCTAAAAGAGACCAACCCCCCCTATATTCAGAACAACTGGCCCTAATATGTTCATTCTGCCTTTGATCTTTTGAAGATAAAGACCCCATCTCTGCATTCTAGATCAGAGAGAGGCAGTGTGGTATATTGAAAGATCCCAGGTCTTTGGAAATCAGTGCCATCCATATACGGTCAGATTGACTTAGCCTGTTTGTAGAATGAAGGTATTAAACTAAATGAACTCTAAGGTTCTCTATAACTCTAACATTCTGTGAATCCTATTTTATTTTAACTCCTATGATGAGAATTCCCAGCTGTCTGGAAGTGGGTGATATCTGAGGTTGATGGATTGATCTGTGCGTGTACACCGACACATATCCACATGCAAGCCTGAGAGGAGTAGATTTGGGGTACAAGATGAAGTCTTGTGACGTCTCTCAGGTCAAACTGTATTAGATGTTGTCCTGGGCCAGAGGAGTAGAGAGGGCTCACTTTTCTCATAGTCATCTCTGCCTTAGACTAGGGACCTTACATTCAGGGGACATAGGCATGGGGAGGTGGTTCTGAGGAAGGAGGATACTCCAAGTCTGAGAATGACAACCTCGCAGTGACTGACCTTAATAGTGATAGATTTGAGCAAGTGATTAAACATGCTCATTATTAACTCTTCCTCAGGTCAGTAAGTGCTTTTGAGGGGAGGAGGATGGGAGTTACATGAAGGCTTAGACAGGTGATATTGAAGGAGAGGACATTCACTTTCTCTCTTTCTGTTAGTCCATATAATTCGAGAAGGGGGAGTTTATGTGAATGAAAGGGGACAACTTATGGTGCTGAGAAGGGTGGTCTGGGTATCTGTAAGTAGGGTGGGATAATGAGAAAAAAGACAGGATGGGGCCACTGAAGGCAACAGATAGATCCAGGCCTGGATTTTTAAAATGAGGGTAAGATGGGAACGATAAATGAGGAAGAAGTTGGGGTTTTCAGGAGGAAGGCTAAAACTATTTCCTAGACACATCTGAAGACCTCTCTTGAGAAAGTGGCTGAGCTGTTGGAGTTTCTGGAAGTACATCCCCCTTCCCCCTTCCCAGATCTCCCACCTCCTGTGTTCCAGCTGCTGTCCTAACTGCTTGACTGCCCTTGGGGTTTTATTTCCATTTTCAAGAGCCAACTGTTTTCTTGTCATTCCTCTGACTCATGGTACTGGGTCCTCCCCTCCCCCACCCTCATGCTGAGCTTGGAGCCTCAGGCCATGGCCATCTGTCTGTCTTTTTCCAGAAGAGGAGAAAAGGGGAGATGGAATGGTGTGGTCTTTCGTTTATCTGTGTGTGTGTAAAACTCTGGGAGCAAAGGGATATAAAAATGTGTTGTTTTTCTGTGTATGGTTGTGTTTACATGCACAAGTAGATTGGTGAATGATATACCTGTGTCATGTGACAGAATGTGACAGTGTCCATGATTGTGTATGTGTATACATGTGTCATTTTGTGTGGGAGTGCCTTGGTTTTCCTTTCTATAACATGAAGATTTTAGACTAGATCAGGAGTTCTTAATCTGCGGTACATGGATAGATTTCAGGAATTCCATGAACTTGGACAGGAAAAATTATATCTTTATTTTCACTAACATCTAATTGAAATTTAGTATTTCCTTTTATTATAAACATAGGCAGCAAACCACAGTCATATTAAGCTTCACCAGACTGCCAAAGGCATCTATTGTACAAAAAAAGGTTAAGAACCTTTGAACTAGAAAATCTTCTAAGGCCTCTTCCAGCCCAGACATTTGGGGTTTCTTTGTCTGTGTGTATTTCAGTGTTTGGATTATGTGACAGTGATCTACATGAACTAATATGTGGATACATTTCAGTGTCCATGCACAGGTCAATCCATCAACTAGCACTTAATAACACCTAGTCCATGCCTTGTACTCTGCTAGTTATGAGGATTTAAAGACCAAACAAAACGGTCCAGCTTCAACTTACATTCTGTCAGAGAAATAGATTCAGATATAATATATGAGCATGTGCAGATTCCTTGTGTAGACAAATCATAAACAAAGAAAAGAGAAGATTATTTCATTGGGGGAGGAAAGATCAGGAAAGATCTCAAGGAAGAGGTCATGTTTGAGCTTAGCTTTGAAGGAGGGAGTGTGTATCTGTATGTGTATATAGGTACAGTAGACATGTGAATATGTATATCTGTGTGTGTTCATGCGCACTGCACACAGATGTATCTGAAAGTGGTGTGTGTGTGTGTGTGTGTGTGTGTGTGTGTGTGTGTGAGATCTGTGTGTGGACCAGTAACCTATGTAAAATTTATACATATCAACCATGTTGTCAGGATGTGTCCTTAAATCATTCAGTCTGGGTCCATGGGTGTATTGTGCAATTATACATAACCTTATCTCCTTATGGGATCACAGACTACTTGACTAATAAAACTCACAGAGCACTTTGAGATGAGTATGTGCCTGTGGGGCAGCCTCTCTAGGTAAGCAGGTTCAGTATAGATACTTTCTTACCCTCTTTCTCCTCTGGACCGGTGGTAGATACTTGTGAACTCTGTGCCGTGGGGTCTGTCTCTCTGATGCTGCTAAATATACCTCCTCTTTGGCATCACTCACCTTATTCTTCCCCCCTTCAAAAAAATTTTTTTTTTCTTCTTCCTGTGAAGAGGGCTGGGTCCTAAGCTGGGCTTTTTTAAAGTTTTGGGACGTGACATGTTCTTGACATGTTTGATGTCCTGGGGGGACTTTTGAGTGGCTGGTTGTATTACCCTTTTGCAGGAGCAAGCCACCTCATCCATCTTGGCCTCATTTTCCTCTCATCTATAACATGAAAGGGCTGAACTCAGTGATCTCCGGTGTCCATTTTCCAGATCTATATTACTATAAGCCTTTGATTTCATCACCCCAGATGAGGTCTAGAAGGTATGAGAGATGGGAAGAGATAGCTGTGCCAAAGCAAGACCTTGATACAGAAATACCTGTACCTGTCCACTCACAGTCCTGTCCCAATCTCACTTGCTTCCTTCATGATGCTATCCTCTTAACTCTTCTCTCCATCAGTTACCCTGTTTCTCAGTATGTTAGTCCACATAATTTGCTGACAGCTGTGTTGGAGGACCAGATCAAGAGAAGATGGTTCCTGCTCTCAGTGCTCCAGGTGTGAAGGAGACACATGATTGAGTCTTTAGGGAACTTAGTCCTGTAGGAAAGACCAGCTTTTGGGGAACTCCCAGTCTGAAGGAGTAAAGAGAGTCCCTGTCAATTCAATTCAGTAAGCATTTATTAAGCACCAGGTACCGTCTTAAGGTTCTCCGAAGTCTGATGGTTAAACAGCACACATATACTCAGGCTACAGACATAAGACACCCTCCCCAGCAGTGGAAAGCTTGACCAGAAAACTCTTCTGATCGTTCCCAGTAATGTCTGAAGGATGGGAACTGCTGGGAAACAAAACCAGTCCTACCTATCACTGAACCCTGTTTTTGGTTTTGAAGTTTGGGGACTGGAAGTGACCTCCTGTTATGTAAATTTTGTTATTAAAATGATCATTTAAAAGGGTAATAAATACAGTCAATTTTTGGTTATCTGAACAAATGGGGGAGCAGTAACAGGGACATTTCCCAGTAGTATATAATAAAGAAATGTTGTTTTGGCTTTGGAAAGTGATACATCATTTGGTGGTTGAAGTTGTCACAGGATTTTCCTTCCTAAAGCTCTTTGCCTCAGACCATTCTTATTGTATGTCTTTGTTTCCTGGAACCATTTAGACTGGGTTGGGGTAGAAGGGTGCGCCACTCTGAAATTTTACTTCCCTTGTTCCTCAGGATAATCCAACATATAGCCTATAATATTGAAGAATTCTGGCCATTCCTGAAAAAGAGGGGGTCCTCCAACTCCCAGCATTCAGGAGAGTATCTGTGGTCATTGGAGTATCCCTGGATGATCGTACCTATCCCTAGGATGAGTCTTTTGACACCAGGCATCTGAAACCCACAGAAGCACTTGAGGGCCATTAAAATACTTACTGACTTTTATTCAGAGGCTGACATAGTAGTAGGTCATTCATTCATTCAACAATCATATTCTAGCTTACTACTTGTGTGATGTTAAGCAAGTTACTTAACCTTTTTTATCCTTAGTCTTTTCATCAATGAAAGGGTAGAGTCTATTTAGATAGCCTCTGAGGCCCCTTCCAGTGCCAGATCGAGGATTCTGTGAATAGATAGTATTCAAGACCTCTTTCATCTTTAGATCTATGAGGAATCTATCTTGCTATTCATAGTTAACATTTTTGTTATTGTTTAGTTGTTTTTTAGTTATGTCCAACTCTTTGTGACCCCTTTTAGGGTTTTCTTGACAAAGATACTGGATTGGTTTGCCATTTCCTTATCTGGTTCATTTTACATATGAGGAAACTGATGCAAATAGAGTTAAATGACTTGCCCAGGGTCACCCAGCTAATAAGTGTCTGAGGCCAGATCTGAACTTGTTAAACTGAATTTTTCTGCCTTCGGGCCTGGCACTCTATCCATTGCACCACCTAGTTGCTCATATTATTCCCTTTTACACACTCTGTGTTCTAGCTAGACTAAATTACTAGGTGTTTTCTGATAACATTCATTCATACAAATACCTGGGTGTATCACTCTCTCCATCCCATACTCTCCATTCCCTAGAATTCATTCCCTTCTTCATCTCTGTCTGTTAAAATCCCTATCTTCTTTCAAGGCCCAGCTTAGTTACCACTCCACTCTGATGCTCTGATTCTCTCTAGCTAAAAATGATGTCTCCCTCAAATTTCCTTGGAGTGCTTTTTATAGAGCTCTCCTTTGCCCAGATTTGTACCATGAGCACGAAGACATACCTAGGCTCTTCATAACCTTCACTGTCCCTGTTGAGAGCCTGACAAGAGGAGATCTACAGTGTACTGATCTGATGAAGAAGCTTCATAGTCTATCCTCCCCATTAGACTGTAATCCCTTTCATCTTTTATCAAATGTCAAGGACCTGAATCTGAATCTTGTGTGAGATCCCCGTCTATATGAATTTGGGCAAGGCACTTCATGTCTTAAATGACAGGGTTGGACTAGATTGTCACTGAGGTTTTTTCTGGATCTAAATCTAAGATCCTACAATCCTACTGATGTTACTATATTATGGCTTTCTTGTAGTGCTTAATAAATGTTGAATTAAGTGTCTGCTGTATGCACTGGGAACATAAAAAGATTTGTAAGGCATGGGGGCCTTTCCTCAAAGAGCTTATGGTCTAGATTCTTTTTTAGGGGGAAGGTATCAATTCAAATAGAGCTAACACTAAGTTATGTACCTGTGAATCATCTACAGGGAGGCCTTCATCCCTGGTCCACTCCCAGTCAACCCAGTCAGTCCTTGTGGGCTCAGACTACAAACCCATTAGTATACTATATCCAGCTTGAGTCAAACAAAATAATGAAAGAAAATCTTCTGTGGAGAAACAAAACAATATATTTTTTTCTTGTTCTGCTGTTGAACAGACTTGCTCCTATTATGCAGACTGCCCTTAGCCTCTCCCATCAACATGGGAAATTGAGAGTTGATTATAATAAGAACTTAGCCTCAAGAATGATGTCCTCACCACCCTCCACAGGTCTCTAGGCATTTTCTATAGAAGCCCTTACTTCATTCCCCATACTTTCACATCAGCCCCATTTTCCCTTAGACTTTTTGATTCCCTGGTGCTCTCATCCTGTTGTACTCCTCACAGGGACAGTTGAAGATGGCCTAGCACTGGAAACAGGACACCTAGATCTCCATTCTTATTGCAGCTGTATGACTAGGGTAGGGAGAGGGTAAAGCCCTTTTCTTTGAGCCTCTTTGGAAAAAGGGCACAAAACTTCATATTTCATCACTAAGAGGGAAGTAGGGTGTCCATAAAAGGTGGAGGAGGCATGAGACTTGAGGTAGAACTTTCCAACTGGAATGGTGGTATGGGTCCTCAAGCCTAAATAGACTAACTGAGGAAGAATTAGTACTATCTAGGGACTCTCCCTCCTTTTCTCCATTAAAGTGTATTTTCTTCCAGCTTACTCAGGGAAACTCTAAGGAGAAGAAAGGAATGAAACATGGCATAGGATCTTTCCAATCCCTGTCTACCTAACCTTTGCCTCTCCTTATCATCCTTTCCCTGCAGTTCCCAACCCAAAGAGAGTAGGAAAGAGAAGTATGTTCCCAGTATATTTTCCAGTATTGTGTTGGAAGTTATTCCTGAACTGGAAAAAAGACTGTATTCTGTCCTGCCCCCCACCCTCACCCCAGTACTCACAGACCCTTCTCTGGTATTTTGTTCCTCCCATTCCCAGGATAGAGGGCAGCTTAAATTTTTCTTAGCAGATCCATTAGAGGAAACACTCAGAAGAAATCCTAGACCAAATTATAGAGGCCTTGTCCTTGCATGCTGCTTTCCTATGGCCTTGGACACACCAACCATACCTTTCATTAGAGCCTGGAAACAGGGTTCCATTCTGAGGGCCTCAGAGAGGGAGAACAGAGGTGATAAGTGATGGAGGCAGGAAGTAGGAGGGGGAAGAGTGTTTATAGTGAGAGGTAGGGGGGTTGGAGCCAAGTGTTGCACCCTGAGTGAAGTGCCCCATGGCTCAAAGGAAGGTATCCTGGGCCAGACTTCTGCCTTTAGGAAGAGGTCATGTGAACAACAGGAGTATGCAAGGGTATGAACTTTCAGAGGAGACTGGACTGAAAAGGAGTGAGGAATGAGGAGCCAGGCCAGAAGTCATCAGTCAGGCCCTGGGGTAGGGGTCAAGTCTGATCTACTATTAGCTGTGGTCACAGTCACAGTAGGTAGAGAAGGGTCTGTTTAAACAGCACAGGACAACCTCTCCTCAGGTGGTGGGAGCTCTCTTTTATCTCAGGTGTGGGGCAGGGCACAGGGTAGAATTCCTGAGGGTAGGATTCTGAGGTATGTGGAATGAGGAGTGATGATGTCATGTGTGATATAAGTAATCAATAATCAATCAACATTTATTAAATGCCTACCATGTACCAGGCACTGTGCTAAGCTCAGCAGAGAAGAAATAGTTAGGGGAGTGCTGAAACCTTTGGAAGATGAAGAGACACATGTCAGGATTCAGGCAGGGCTGTGATGAGTGTGGATAGGGGACAGAGCCAACCCTCTCAGAAGAGGTGGGGGAAGGGAAGGAACAAAGCCTGAAATCAGAGAGGGCTTTGACACTGTGTTGGGATATCCCCAGAGCTACGTGCTGAAAGCAGTTTAAACCATCCCCAAGGCATCATAGTATAGTGGAGAGAACACCAGACTTGAGTCAGGAAGCCCCAGACTCAAAACTTCCCAAGTTAACAACTGTGCAAGGAAGACTTCCAAGAGCCCCTTCCAGCTCTAAATCAGCACTATGGCTAAGTGATGGGAACTGAGCACTAAATGTCAGCTGTTCAAAGTAACTAAAACTGGCCTGTCCATTCACACATACTGGGTAGTCCCAGGCCCCCTTCTAAGGACAATGGAGTTAGGGGTGGGAGGCAGCTCCTTCCTGCCTGATTCTTCCCAGGATAGAGGGGAGATAACTAAAGCTGTCTGAGCACAGCACACACACCCCCTGGACAGCAGGAAACAGTATAGGAGCAGCTGATGTGGTGGGAAAATGCCCCACTTTTGTCCTCCTCCCTTTTCAGGCCTCACATCCATGCACTTCCTTATCCTTTCCAGAGTATGAGAATCAGGCAGAATTCAGCACCATGGACTGCCCTTAGTGAGTTCAAAACCTACTGACATTGTTTCCTGGGTGGATCAGAATTCAAAACTATGGTAGGCCTGGTCCCTGAATTTAGAAAATGTATAGTCTGTGAAGGAAGACAAATCTCACACATGAAACAGTTTAAGAATGACTGCAACAGAGCCAGCTTTGGAATACACTGTGGTTTAAGTCCTGCCTATAACAAGCTATGTGACCTGAAGCAAGTTGTTTAATTTCTTGTGCCTCAGGCACCAAGACTGTAACTTGGAGAGCAGGTACTGATTGGAATTGATGGGGAGAACTACAACACGGAGGGCTTCTTACACTGATGAAATGGGGGGAAGGGGAGGGCAAGAGGAAAGGGGGGGGGAGAGAGAGAGAGAGAGAGAGAGAGAGAGAGAGAGAGAGGGAAACACAGAGACATACAGAGAGACACAGAAAGACTGAAAAAGAAAGAAAGGTGGGGGAGAGAGAGAGAAAAAGAGAGAAAAGGGGATAAAGACAGAGAAAGAGAGAAAGGGGAGAGACAGAGAAGGAGGACAAGAGGAGAGGATAGTGAAGAAGTGAAGAAAATACTGTTCTTGAAAGTCAATAGACCTTAGTTTAAACCTGGCTCCCACCAACTTAGTTGCGTGATTCTGGCCAAGTCACAGACCTTTCAAAGGGAAGTCCAAGTTCCCACCTATACAATGCCAGGTAATTTCTCCTTACTTCCCAGGATTGTTGTGAGGTAAACTGACAATGTAAAAGCGCTATGGAAATGTGAGTTATTCTTATTATTGCAAACCAACACATGGAGAAATACAAACGAGCATAAAATATTGAATAAATAAGTCCCTAAGGGGTTCCGTGCAAAGGGACCATGAAAGCCAGGTGAGGTTAACCAGGGAAGGCTTCGTGGAGGAAGTGAGTCTGTGAACTGAGGAGGTGGTTAGCGCTGTGGTTCGTACTGTAGGCGAAGTTAGGAGAGGATGAAGGGGCTAGTCATTCTCCTCTGAAGGAGGCAATAGAGTGTAGACTGGGAGAGAGGAGTCGGGGCGGGAGCTCCGAGCACAAGCCAAGGTTAGGAGGCAGGCTTTAGTTAGCGAGTCCCGGTCCAGCTGTCCCCACCCTGTGTTCCCTGGGACGCCGGCGTCTAGGGGGCTGTGAGCGGCGTGTTGGCCCCCCGAGACGGAGCTGTCGAGTCTGTGCCTGACACCTCTTTTCCCTCCACTCTTCTTGGTCTCTTTCAGTTGGAGGAGGACAGACTCTCTGGGCACTCCCTCCCGAGGTACAGCCCCCTACGACGACTGGCGTCCTCCGTGTTCTCCTCCTCCACGCTGGAGACGGAACATTACCCTCACCCCGGCAGCCCCGGCTCTGGCTCCCTCATTCAGCGCAGCCGCTCGGCCGAGAGCAGCCCAGTCCGAGCGCCCCACCGGCGCCACGCGCCCCTCGCGCCAGGCAACCACAGACTCATGCCCTCGGTGCTCCGAATCTCCAGGTCCCAGCTACAGCAGGTGTGGGCCCGATTCACCCACAAGACCTAGGCTGGGCCCCCCTCCCCACCAGAGGGGGCAGGGCGGGGAGGGGGGCGTGCAGAGGGAGGGGGGCGGACAGAGAAGGTGGCTCCTTCCCAGAATGCAATAATCACACACACACACACACACACACACACACACATTCATACTTTTCCTTCCCCACTCCATCATGCAATACATGCCACCCCCAATAACATTGGCTCAAGGTACTGTAACATTCCCCCTCCCTGATCAAAATACCATTCACCATTCAGCTCAAACACAGTCTCTTTCCCCCATCCCATCTCTGCTCCCCATTCTTCCCTTTGTCCAGTACCGACAGGAGGTGGGAGTGGAGAGGGGGAGCCAATGGTGGCAGTGATTGGTGAGGTAGGTGAGGTCAGATCAGACAGGAAGGCCCTGCTCCCAAACCCCTCAGATGCAAATGACAGAACAGAATTCAGTAGAAACAAAGGTGTCAGGGATATGGGACGTCCCAGACCTCAGGGTCAGTCTGGGGAGAGTTTTTCTCTGCGCCGATTAATCTGTGATCTCTAACCTCCTGTTGCTGCTTTGTGACTTATCCTCTCCCCACTTTATGAGAGGGAATGCAAGACAGGGACATGACCTAATCATGTGTCACTGCTACCCTGTATCTGACCAGCCCAAATTCCTCCCTCAGAACAGGCAGCTGAGTCATAGTGAGTGTCTAGGAGGCAGCATGGGGGTAAGGATGTGTACCACTGTCCCAGTTTAGAAAAGTTGGGAGTGAGGGCTTCTCTGTTGCTCCCCATGGTATTTCAAGGTTCAGGGATGTTCAAATGGAACAGTCCCTAGGACCTAGCTCCTTGTCTGGTTTCATTATCCCAGGGGACAGTGTCTTCCAGTCACCTCGCAACCCTCCACCTCTTCTTTGAGGTACTCCTTGGAAATATTGGGGTTCCTTGGGATCCCAGCAAAGGTGCCTCCCCACTCCATACCTGCCAGTAACATCCAACATCTCCACCCTCAGAGAAAAAGAAAGGGCAGTACATCTGAGTGTTAGAGAGGACAGGAGTTTGAGGCTGGGGCTCCCTTGAGAGGTTTTTCCAATTGCAAAGGTGTTTATTGCAGAGAAGCTCATGCTGGTTATGTGTGTGTACTGATGCTTACCCTAACATGTTGGGGAGGGTGGGAGATATCCCTTTATTATTGAGTAATTACCTCCATACAATCAATTCCTCAACTCTATCCGATCCCCATCCCTTACTGGCTCATCTCCTGACTCTTTACCTTACCAGCTGTTTCTAGCTGGAGATGGTGGTTCCAAGGGGAATCTGTAAATGAAAAAAAAAAACCAGGGGGCTGGAAGGGATGGTAACTGAAGTATTTTGCAGCTTTGATATTCTATTTTCTAGGGCTCCAAGGAACTGAGAGCTTATTCCCTGGTACAGCCTGTTATAGGGTCATTGGTTCCTTTGCAATGGGGATTCTTTAGAGACAGGATATTCTCCATTTGTATTTTCTGGTGACTGATCCTGATTTCCCTTAATTTCCCTTGGCGTCAGTTACCTCATCTGCAAAACTGGGAGGGAGGTTGGGTTCCATGACCTCTAAGATCTTTCCCAGCTCAAAAGTAGTGATGGTTCCATTTCAATGAATTGACTTTCATTCTCTTCCAGTTCAGTGGACAAGTCTGGGTTTGTGTGAAATAGGGATTTTTCTTATATCCTTCCATCCTCTTCAGAAGGCCCTTTCTAAACCCAGGGAAGAGCCAGGATCTCCAATTTGGTTAGTTTGGATTTCTGTGTTTGGAATCTTCTAATCACAGGGTGTTGGTGCTGGAAAGGATTTTAGACAGCATGTATCCATCCATCTCTCTGCATTCTGTTCACTTCCCACTAAACCTTATTTCAGCAAAAGAGCTTCTCCACTGGCAGCCCCATTCCCTCAATCAATCTTTGGTCTTGGGTTCTCTGCCCCCTATCAGATTTGTAGTTCAGATCCCAGACCCTCACTCTGCTGCCCTCAAAACTTCCACATGCTTTCTGTGGAGGATGATGAGCAGTTTCTTCTATGCCCCCTTCCTAGGAGGTGGCCCAAAGAGAGCTTCCAGGAAACAAAAGCACAAAATAGAGGCAGGTCGATCATCAAATCCAAGTCATCTCACCTTAGGATAAAACCTGAGGATGGGGATGTTCTATAGCCCTGAACCTACCCTCTCCTTCCCTCAATTCTGGCAAACCCCTGAGCTAAATTTGCAGTAGATTCAAGACTTCCCCCCACCTATACCTGTTTTAAAATTCTGCTTACCTCCCACTTTCTATTTCACTCTTTGCTCGCTATTCAAGAGAATATTGAATATACCTTAATTCCTAAAAACTCTCCCTTTCAGTCCCCTAACCTTCCACTCCTCTTAGCCTTTTGTCTCTAACCACCTTGAAAGCCCCTCTCCTTATCAATGAAACATATAATAAAAAGTACCTGCCCCCCCTTTCCATCCCCCTAGAATTCCCCCTTAAGATTGCATCTAAAGAGGATTCCAAAGGCCTGGGTTAATTGGAATTAGGTCACTTTGATTACTGTCAGTGGGAAAGAAGTCAGCATTGTTAGAGGACATTCCATTAACTAGAATTCTCCATTAACTGGTCCTTTCATATAGCTGTAGTTCAGCTATCACTGATGTTATTGCCCACAAAAATCCTAAGTAGTTTCTAAATCATCAAAGATTGAATTTCATTCAGAATAGTTTTAGCATTTTACTGTATTCCCTTTGGGAAGCTGCAACCTTATTCCAACAATACCTTATGATAAGGTAGGGAAGACTTTTTTTTAACAGTCAATCAAGAACTCACATAATGTAATCCAGTGCCCAGCCTTTTAGAGTAGTCCATTTGAGAGGTCATTGCTCAAAACACATTGGAATTCCTCTTTAGGGATTGCTTTTGGAACCTGGGGCCCTTCCAGGGTGACATCCCTGGATTCTTTGAAATGGATTTCTTTTTCTGTAAATAGTCAAAAATCATTCTGAGCCAGTTCTGCAGAGTGGAGTAGGCAGTCAGGCTGGGGAATGGCAGGCCTGTGTGACCAAAAGTGGGGTGTGACTGCTCAGTATACAGAGGCAGATTTTGTGTGACTTTTAAGCAGTTCTCTGAAGGCAGTTCCCTACACGGAATGAGCCCAGCCTTTGCTTGAATGAATTCTGGTGTGCTTGCTTGAAAAAAATGTGTTTTCATCTTTTTACAACACATTCTTAAACAGAATTGTTGGATTTACCAGAGCATCTCATTTCCTGAGGATGCTAAATAACTGGGAATTCACCTAATTTGTTGGCTTATTTATTTAGTCTTTCATTTATTTACTTAAATTATTTATAGATATTTCCTGGATTATTTATGTGTAGGGGCCCTGGGGTTATATAGAAAAGAGAATTTTTCCTTCCCTTTTTCCCTTCTTTTCCGCCAAAGGAATGGAATAGTGTGCGATATGTCTTCCTTCCCAAAGCTGACCAGCAGCCTCTCCCCTTTCTTCCTCCCCAGTTGGAGGTGAGGACATTCACTGTTGATTCATCTTTGAAAAAGGATAAACAGCAGATTTCACGTACATTATCTGCATGCACTCATACATATCCTATTGCCCTAGGAACAGTCTTCCATGCTGGGGAGAGTGTTCACCCCTTTATCTTGGTCCCTCAGAGTGACTGCAGGACAGAGAGGCAGGGGCAGAGGTCAGAATATAGTTGTAACCTAGTCGGAGCCAGGTAAAATGTGAATTCCCAAGTGAAAGACTGAATGTTCAAAACCAGTCTTTTATATTTGGAGATAGCTTCCAGGGCAGGGTAACTGATCTGACATTCAAGAAAACACTTAGATCCTACTGAATTCTGAATTTGAGTTCCTTGGCTAAGTGGCCTAGGCACTTGGTTGATATTTCTTTGACCTCTGAGCAGCTGTCTTTCTGTGAGGGAGCAGCTTGGTGTCCTGGAAAAGACACCTGGCTGGCCCACCAACTCCCCTTGTGACCTCAGGACTTCCCCTCTCTAGACTTCTCTCTTTTATAAAATGAGAATTGAATTAGATGGTTCTTTAAGCTCCTGACAAATCCAAGAGCCCAAGATTCCATCTTTTCTTAAATGTGTGGGCCTCAGGCTTTTTGGAGAGCTGAGGGGCCCTGCCTTCACGACTCTGAAAAGGAGTTTTCTTCTCCCTGACCCACTCAAACTAGGTGGACTTTGAAAAAGAAGCTCAAGTTTTTTGGCCATGCAGAGAGTGCGGATCATAGGATCTTAGAGGTGGAAGAAGATTTTAGATGTCACCTAATTCACCTCTCATATTTGATATAGAGAAGAAAAGTCCAGAGGGGGTTAAGTGACTTGCCCAAAGACATACAAATAGCCAGTGACAGAGTTAAGATTTGAATGTAGGTCTTCAGACTCCAAATCTAGGGCTCCTTCTACCATCCCAAGCCACAATGCCATATGCCTGTCTGTGTATGAAAGTATGTATGTGTGTGTACAGTTGCATGCTTGAGGGTTTATGTGAGTGTGTTCTGTGACTCCATGAGAGTTTTAACAGATACCTCATGGTCTTCCTGGTGTTTTACAAAGGTCTTAAAAGCTCTCAGTCCCAGGGGAGGAGTTAGATGGGCAAGATGGTTGCTAACCCTTATGCCCTACCCCAGCCTTCCCTGGCCTTCATAAGCCTTCAAGCATGAGGTCCAGTCATCTGGTCCAAATGAGGGGAAGGTATGGGCAAATGGGCACTTAACCCCTGATCTGATGAATGAGTGGAAGTTGGAACTACTGGACTATTCCTAGTGTATATTAACCTTTTAATTTAATTAACCTTTAACCCTGCTTAAGGGGATTTCTATGTGAAACTGCATAAGGGCTCCTGATCTCCCTCCATTCCTCACTTTCCCTGTCCTACCCTAGACTGGGTCACTTGGGCTACCTATCCCATTGACTTTAATTTGGTCCTGCGAAGATGTGTGGTAACCTCACCCACTGCCTGCCAGGCAGGCTATGGAGGGTCTGGGCTTTGAAACCTCCCCCCTACTCCTTCCTACCCCCATTCCAGCTCCAAAACAGGGCTGGTACCTGATACCCAGTCTGATGTATGTGTCCTTGAATGCTGGAGTGGCTGGCCATAGTAAGATCTATCTAGTCCTGACTTTGGAGATAACCAAAGGAAATGACTTTGAAGAGTGCTTAATGCTGATGTGGACAGGAGGTGGGAAGTTCATCTCTCCTCAGCTTGCCAGTATCCTACCCAGCTTCCAGAGCTGTCTCCTTCTCTTGCTGTGTCCCCTGTATGGTTCTTGACTGGGATGAGTGGGGGAGGGTTTAGGGGGGAGACCCTGGGGAAAAGTCCTGTTTTCTTCCCACCTTGGACAGGATTCAGTCCAACCTAAAAGATAGGACCTGGGCCAGTGACCCTTTTGCTGGTGAGAGGCCCCAGTGTGCTAGAAGTGCTGGCATTGTAGAGTGGTCACAGAGGTCTAAGGAGTGTTTGAGATCAGCTTTCATTAAAGGGAAAGAACAGACTTCTGCAAAAGTCCTGCTTCCTAAGCCAGAGAAGAACAGGCCAGGAGGCTTTATTTCCTTCAAAGTAATGGCTCATATTTCATCGATTTTTTACTCATCCCTCATCCCGAGGGGTCTGGCTCCCTTCACTTTCCTCAGGACTTTTCTCCAGAGTTCTAACAGGGACCCACTTAGTTAACTAAGTACTAGACCTTTCCCATCTATACCTTTGCACCTAAGCCATGGGGCAGGTTCAATTAAGTGTGACAGTCTCCATTTCCTCTTTTTTCTTATTCCTCTCCCATCTCATCAGCTCCTGCAACCCTGATATTGAGCTGTGGAATGGTTGAACTTGACCTTCCTGGATTGGTTTGACAGGCTCACTGTCCCCCTAATACCGAGGCCACCTAATGATAGAAGATCTAATCTTTTCAACCAAGCTGAGGGTGGGGGAGGGGAGTGAAGAAAGAAAGAGGGTTGGTACCAGCACAATGCCAGTCACAGTACCACACCGTTCAGGGTAGCCAAAGGTCAGTCCAAGGCATGGAGTCTCTTAGTCTTGCTGACTTCTGGTAGTCCTGGGCAAGCTTCGGTGGGCATCAGAAGACTAAAGGGCTGTTACCTAGGAGGGACTAGGTTTGGAAACTGTAGGGTGGATCTGGGGACTTCAGGGGCCCTTCTGTTGGGAGAGGGAGTCCCATACCCTTGCCTGGCACCGTCGGCTGTGTTTGTGTGCATGAGATTTCCAAAGATGTTCTGCTCCTCTCTTCATATGCAAGACGGTCCCCCAAACTTCACTCTTTCCACCAGGGCCTGCAGATATTTAGGCATGACTGGACAGGAGGTGGGGGTGGGGGATGGGGAAGTCGGCTTGGCTCTCTTCCGAAAGACCTCACTCGAGTTTTATTTTATGAGCGACTTGTAATGCTGCTTGGGTTCCAAAGCTCCGCCCTGCCCCCCATTTCCTGGCATCTCAACCCCCTGCCCCGACGCCTAGCTAGAGATTTTCTTCGCCCTTCGCAGCCCAGACAGCACAGAGACGGTGGTGTTTCTGGGCTGTTTTCCCAAAAAGTTCATTCACTGTAGTAACTTTGTACTCTGCCCCCCACCCCCGCGGCGGCGATCGATCGCATCACGAATGTATCTTGTGTTTTTTTAACAAGCTGCTAAACTAAGCCGCGTGACCGAGGCTGGGGACGCTGGCGTGGGAGGAGAGCGCAGCGCCAGGGCCAGGGGCTTGGGGTGGCCTAGGGGAAGGGGCGGCTTGGCTTTCTCCCTGCCTGGGTCCGCATGCCTGGGCAGCAGGGCTATAGCTCGCCCCCCCCCCTCCCTGGAGATGGCTCTCTCCAATGCCAGTCCTAGCACCCCGCTTCCCACACAGATCTCCAGAGCTTCCGCCTTGGGGTGACCTCAGCCCCCAAGCTGCTAGTGGGGTCCTTTCTCTTTGGCTTCTCCCAGAGGAGTTGGGGATCTGGCTGCGCCTCCTCCCCAATTGTCTGCTGCTATTTGTATATATGTTGGTTTCTCTTTTTTTGCCCCCGACCCTTGTCTATGTTCTCACTCCCCCCTCCGCCCCCCTCCAGTTTGTTTCTTTTGGCCTCCAGCTCTACTGCCTCTTTCCCCTGGGTGGGGCCTGGAGGGTTGAGGAAGAAGTCCGGTCCTCCCCCCCCGCCCCCCACTTACTTACGAGCTTCCAGGGTGAGGAGCGGAGGAGTGGAGCCTTGGGAAAGAGATTTTGGAGAAGAGGGGAGGGAGGGATGTTTTCCTGGCTCAGTGGGTTTCTCTCCCTCATCTTCCATCTTCCCCCAATCCTTTCTTACCTCACCATCCAGAAGAGCCGGGTCACCCTTTCCCTTGCCTCTTTCTACCCCCCCCCCCAAAAAAAAAAAATTTGGCCTTGCAATTTGGATGCCAAAGAGCCTAGAGTGAGGGAGAACGAAGCTCAGAGCCTGGGTCTCTCCGAGCAGTCCTGGCCTCCACTGGCCATGCCCATTGCTCCAGAATCCCTGTCCCCTCCCCTGCTCCTCCCCCCACAATGGAGGCCACTGAGGGGTTCCCCTAACCTTTTACTCCTCCCCATAAAATAAACTCAGGGACCAACATCTGCTTCCTTTGCACTTGTTCCACCACTGACTTCCTCCCTCCCTCCCCACTTCGAGAGGTCGGAGGAGCGGGGAGAGAGACAGGGCTCGGGAGTCCTTCGATCTGACAGTATTGGGGAAGAAGAGGGGCTGCCCCACGTCCCTTCATTCCCATCCTCATTCCCATCGACCATTTGGGAGAGGGCGTTGTTTGGGCAGCTCAGCCTCAGGGGCTCAGCCCAATTTTCTCTGAGGCCATAAGCACCCTCCTTCCTCTCCCTTCCCTCCCTTCACTCAGCAGACACCTGCTGGCCAGGAGACCCCTTCTTGGCCAGGAGGGGGATGGAGGGTGGGGGGCACAGGAGACGTGAATCTCCCAAGAGGTCCTGAGCCACAGCTGGTTTATCCCTGAGCCCCCTCCCCCCTCCAGCCCCCTTTTTTAATGCAATAATACTGTATTATACGCTTGCACTATTCCCCCGGGGCAGACTAAGCATGCAAGAAACAAGAAAAGAAACAATTGGAATCTTCTTTTCTTTCTTCCTTTCTTTCTGTTTCTTTCTTTCTTTCCTTCCTTCGGGCTCCTCCCCTTCCCTGGTGTACATAGCGGTTTAGAGAGCGGCTCCGGGCTCTGGCCTCTGTATAATAAAAGCATGCACTGAGCGCGCTCCCTTCCTTCTCTCCCTCGCCTTCCCCTCCGCTCGCCTCGCTGGGCTGCCTAGGACTGCGAGTACTGTACAAATCCAACACTTGAAGACGACACACCAACTACACAAACGCACACGCGCAAGGTCATGGGGGTGGGGGGCGGACACGGACACGCACCGACACGCACACGCGCGCGGGGGGGTAGAAAGGGAGAGGGAGGAAGCGCCCAGAGGGCCCCCAGCCGCAGTGCAAAGGATTTTGTGCCTTTTTAAAGTCCCTGTATGTTAATCCAGACAATCCGGAGAGCTTGTATACTACCAAATCCTTATTAAAGACTCCTTCCAGGAATCTGCCCGCGTCCTGCCTGCTTTCTTTCGCTTTCTCCTGCCCTGGCCCTGTTCTTGCTCTGGCGGTCACCCCCAGGTCTTATCCGTCGCCTCAAGGCCACGGGTCCCAAGGATTGGGCTCAGGATGTGAACTCAGCTGAAGGACGGGGAGATGAAGGCGTGTGTGAGAAGGGAGTGAAAGAGGAAGGCTTTCCTGGGCATATTAACTCTCCCTCTTCCTGGTGAGCTTGGAGCTGAGTTTCCTTTGACATGTGGGGGAGGGAGGGGCCCTCCCTGCCCCTCATCAATCCCCAGACTAGGGATGTTTAGATCCCTGTTAGGGGATGTTAGGATCTGAACTTGCCATTTGGTGTGCGATGGCAGGCATTCCTTCTCATTAGTTCCGCTGAATTAACCGTAGGATTTACACTGTGTGCCAAGCATTGCACTGTGAAGGATGGGAGAGTACTCCTCTGACCTATAGGAGCATACAGAGAATTGTACTACACTAGAACTCTTACTCTTAGGAATTTAGGGTCTAGTCCTAGGCTTGTTTTCAGGAGTAAGATAGTTGCTGGGCCGTGGACTTGGTGGCACCAGCTTCAGTCCTGGTTTCCTTTTGTGAGGAGAGTAGAGAAGGGGCCTTAGGCCCAGCAAGCTGGAGCTGGCACAGTGCCCCTTTCCCCTCTTTGTCTCTGGGGTGGTGGCTGATGGCAGCAGCTGCATTCTTGTTCTGCTCCCTAGTTTCTCCCAGCAAGTAGAAATAAGAAGCTGAGGACAGTCATATCTCTAGCTCTCCCAGAGGGGCTCAGACCTTGTAAGTGAGTTGCTTAGTATTGCAGACTTGTACAGCTAGGAGTGGAGAGGGAGAAATCTAGGGGGTAGGGAGGCAGAGAAAGGGAAATAATGAATGGGAGAGAAGGGAGGGAAGGAGTGGGATGGGAAGGAAGTGACAGAGCATGGGTGAGTGAGAAAAATTCAGGGAAAGGAGAGATGATAGAGGGCTGAGTGAATGGGAAAAGGATAGAGGAGATAATCAGAAAGGGAGAAACCGAAACAGGGCAGGAACAGACAGAGCAGGACAAGGTCCACAAGGAGGTAGCTGGGGTGGCCATCAGTGAGTCACTAGGCTGTGGGGGTGGGGTGGGAGAAATAGCTTGGGGGAGGAAGAAGAGAAAGGGAGAGAGAAATCTGCTGTGCGGAGCTGACTGCCGCAGTGCCCCAGCCCCCAGGGCAGCCTGGACTCTTCCTAGACCATTATTCTCCTTAGCGTAAGGAGTAAAAAACGAACGAACAAAACTAAAGAGAAGAAAATCTCTTCTCCCGGTCTGGTCCTTCCCCAGAGAGGGCAAATGGGAGTGAATTTCCTAGCCAACCTCCATCTCCTAGGACGTTCAGGCTTTGATTTATTTTATCCCTGTTGTAGTTTCCCCCTGGCCCGGGGAGATGGGGCTCTAGGGTGAGGAGTCAGTCAAGTCAGCCAGGGGGACCTTTCCCAATAATTTCAACGCATCCTGCGTCTTAGACCTGGGCTGCCCCCTCACTGGGTCCAGACCAAAATAACTAGCTAATATGCTCCTTAATTGTGTGCTCCTAGGCTGTCCTAGGGATGGGAAGGACAAGAGGTGCTGAGATGGGCCCTGGCTCTCAAAGGACTCTGTTGTCAACTGGAGAGGAGTGTGGCCACTGTAGATTTATCATATATGGAGGCCAGAGGCACAGAGAAGGGGGAGGACAAAAGCCTAGTACAACAGCTTGAGAGACAGAGAACCTTGGGAGAAAAAGACAGATGAAGAAAGAGAAGCAAGAAGTGAGAGACAGTACATTGCAATTAAGTAGAAAAAATGAGGGCAGACTCTCCCTATGCCCCAACAACACCTCCCTCCCCCAGATACCCATGAGGTGCCTCTCTGCATTGGAGTAGTCTAAGAGACACTACAGAGGAATATAGAAGGGGCTGCTTGGACAGATGTTCTGCAATGGAGAGGCAGGGGCTAAACCGTGGGCTTCCCAGGGACACAGCTCCCTTCTTCTCCTCCTCCCCACTTTACATGGCACAGTTTAACATGGAGCTGAGAAAAGTGCTGGGCTTAGAAGCTGAGGCCCTGTTTCAGAATTTTGGGCCTCCCATCAGGGTGACCTTGGGCTAGTCATTCACATCTGGGACTCAGTTTCCTTCTCTGTAAAACAAAGGAGTTAGATTGTTATTTCTAAAGTTCATCTCAACTCAAAATCCCAATATACCCTGAGGTTCAGCTGATATCCCTCATTAGAGATCAGTACCCTGACCCCATCAGATAAAAGCTATTGAAGGGATTTTTGACATCTTGGCTCTCTAGTGTAAGCACAAGGGAGAAAAATCAGATGCCTTTTCCAGTTCAGTGCCCAGGCTTATATCCTTGTGTCCTTTCATTTTGAAGTTTAGGGGATCTGAGTTCAAATTCAACCTCAAACACTAGCTATGAGACCCTGGGCAAATTACATAACCTCTCTCATCCTGTTTCCTCATCTGTAAAATGTAAATAGTACCTGTCTCCCAGGGTTATTGTGAAACTCGAGGGAGACACTACTTAGCACAGTGCCTGGTACAGAGCAGGCACTCAATAAATGTTTGTTTTCTTCCTTCCTTTTTGTCAGAATTGTAACAAAAGGGTCAGGGAATAATTATAGGCGTTTGATTCCCAAGGTTCCTTTGGAGGTCAGACAACCTCCCAGCTCACTGCAGAATTTGGGGGAACACAAAGGAAGACATACTACACCTGGGTGAGAAAATCAAGAGGATTCTTGCCAGTTTTGGGATAGCCCATGGTTTGTGGGAAGATATTTTCCCTTCAGGAAAATGTTGAGCTAGGATCTGCCAGTCTCGTTCACTTATTCCTCTCTAAGGGAAGGAGTTGGCAAAAAGTCAGAAGTCTACAATGGAAAGAATTCTGGAGTCAGAGGACCTGGGTTCAAATCCTGTCTTTGATAATTACTACCCATGTGACCTTGGGCAGGTCACTTAACTTCCCTGGGCCTCAGTTTCTTCATCTGTAAAATAAGTTTCTACTAGATGGCCTCTGAGGTTGTTTCCAGTTCTGGTTTTATGGATATTACTTCCCCTGTTCTGCTTCCACTGCATTGGTCCCTATTGGCTCTTCCCAGCTAGCCCAGGCCAGACCCCCAGAGGTGCTTCCTTTGAACCATAAAAGTGTTCCCTTCCACCATAAGTGCTATAGGGTATGTCTACTCATCACCAGGGTTAAAGGAAGGGGACACACCAAATTGTGACTGATTCACACTGAGGGATATAAAGTCATAGAATTAAAAGTTGGATGGACCCTTATAGTTCATCTAGTCAAGTTCCAGAGCCAATCTCATTGTAACTAAGTGGGTGGCCCAAGGTCACAAAGACCCCTCAATTCTCTGATCCCTCAGGAATCTCTCTAAAACACTATTTCCCAAACCATACTTAACAGAATTCTGGCATTCTACTGTGTGCCTAGGAGCTCAGTATGAAATTTTCAATGCTAGCAGTATTTTATGTCTTTTGATTATTAAATGTGAAATTGATATCGAAATATCCCCTTCTCCACAGCCATATGATTTCATCTGTGTAAGGAAATTCAGATTGGTGACTTTTCTGTCTTAGAGAATTGCCTGGGCCATTTCCTTGACCACAGTCACAGTCTAATATGTGTTCATCAACCAACAAGCATTTATTCAAGTACTGTGCCAGCCAGATACTGTGTCAGAGGCAGAGGACTTGAACTCAGTTCTTCTTGACTCTAAGGCTCTTCTCTTTCTATTAGGCCACATTACCTCTCTGTGTGCCTTTTTAAAATAAACATTTTATTGCTGTCCCTTTTTTACATCACTGTCATTTCCCAATGATTCACCCCTCTCCTAAAAGAACCCTCCCTTGCAACAACGAACATAGTTAAATAAAACAAATTAACAAAATTGGATATTTCTGACAAAGCATGCATCATTTTACACAACCACTTTGCCAAAAGAGAGAAGCATATTTACTGTCAGTTCTCTAAAATCATAATTAGTCACTGAAGTGATCAGACTTAGGATGTTTTCCTTTCAGACTTAGATTCTGGTCCCATCTCTGACACGTACTAGTTGGGTGACTCTGGGCAAGTCTCTTAACCTCTAGGTACTCTCATCTAGAAGTATAAAACAGCCTACTGGCCGTTGCTGCTGCAACCAGATTAAAATATAATTAAGAAATATTGAACAAATTAAATAAAAATACATTAGAATGTAGATGATGTTAATCTGTAGTTTTCTAAGATAATATGTGGTCTACAGGGATACTTATGTAGGTTTAATGGCCATGTTCATATTTGAGTTTGACCCCAAATATCAGAAAAGGTGTTGACCTGTATTAGGAAGGGAAATTTCCTCACCTGGGATTTTCCTTTACCAATGGAATCACAGTTTCTTTCCCTGTCCCTACATTTCCACCTTCTCTACTTAGAGGGGCATCTGATGTCTTTCACTGTTGCTTTACTTTATGTTATCTCGGGCATTGTTATACTACTTTTCTGGCTCTCGTTTGTTTCCTTCACAATGCATCAGTTCATACAGGTCTTCTCAAGTTTCTCTGAATTCTTAGTTGATATTTCATATAGCGTAAGAATATTCTATTACATTCACATCCCACAATTTGTTGACCCCACTGACCTTCTTCAAAATGCTTGCACAGACAAAATAGGCTTCAATTTCCTCTTTTTTTCCGAAATTTCCCAACCTCTATCCCAAAGGTATTTCATAACATCAAGGCATTGGGCCATCCTGTGTAAGATTCCAGACCCAAAAATGATCTGTGGCCAAATCAGTTTGGGAAACACAACTCCAAAGGTCAGAGAAACCAATGGTCACTGGTTCCTTCTCCATTCATTCGTTAAACAAATATTTTTCTAATGCCTGTTATTTGTAAAACTTTTCACTGGACCTGAGGGCTGATATAAAGTTAAATAAGTCTTGATGATTCAATCAACAAATGATTATTAATTATCTACTATGTCCTAAGCACAGAAGATATAAAGAAAGGAAAATGAAAGAAAGAAAAGGCAAAAAGCAGGGAAACAACTTTTAAAAAGCTTATGTGCATACCAAATATATATGGTACAAACTGGAAGTAATCTCAGAGGGAAGTCACTAACCTGGAGAGGTCTAGGAAAACCTAGAGGAAGGTGAGATTTTAACTGAGTCTTGAAAGAAGATAGGAAAGCCAGGAGGTAGAGGTAGGGAGGAAGAGCATTCCAGGCACAGAGGATCAGCAAGTGAGTCGCTGGATTTTAGAGGATGTGTTGGAGAGTAATAAGGCTGAAAATGTTAAAAGGGGCTTGGTTATAAAAGGCTTTAAATGCCCAAGACAATTTATATTTGATCCTGGAGGTAACAGGAAACCATTAGAGTTTATTGAGGGGGGGTTGGAAAAAAAGTAGTAGTTGATGTGAACTTTAGGAAAATCACTTTGTCAGGTAGAATGGAGGTAGATTGGACTTGGGATAGATTTAAGGCAGGGAGACCAAATAGGAAACTTTTGAAATAATCCAGGCTTGAGGTAATGAGGACCTAGACCAAAGAAATATATATGAGAGATATTGTAAAGGTAGAAATTATAAGACTTGGCAACAGATTAGATATGTAGGGTGAATGTGAATGAGGAATCAAGGATGACATTGAGTATTTGACCTTGGGGAATGGTGGTGTTCTCAATAGAAATAGAAAAGCTGGGAATTGGGTAAGGGTTTGTTTTGGGGGGGAGAGGGGCAGGGAATGAGATAATGATTTCTGTTTTAGACATGCTGGGTTTGAGATGTCTATGGGCCATCCAGTTCAAAATGTCCCAAAGGCAGTTGGGGATGTAAGATCAGAACTCAGGAGAGAAATTAAGAGTAGATCTATAGATCTGGCAATCATTTGCTGAAAGATAATTGAATCCTTGGGAGCTGATGAGATCACCAAGAGAGATAGTATAAAGGGAGAAGAGAAGAGGGCCCAAGAATATCCCTGGAGGATATTCATAGTTAGATGTGACCTGGATGTAGAGCCAACAAAGGAAACTGAGAAGTTGTGAGCAGACAGATAGGAGGGGGACCAGGAAAGAGCAGTGGCACAAAATCTAGCAAGGAGGGAGCGTCCCTCTCCAAGGAGTCTCAGTTTGAGCTAAATGAATACATGGAGACCACAGTCCCTGGGGCAATTTGATAGCCCCCTAGAATGACCCCAAGTACTCTCAAGAAGTCAGACCACAGAGCAAAATGTCCAGGGGCCCAAGCCACTGCCAACAGGGAAGGAAAGACAGAATTCCCCAGGTTACCTTTCTCTCAGCTGGAAGTCCTCTTTCCTCTGGGCAGCTCTCCCTCTGAAGTGGGTACCACTGATAGGGAGGGAGTGCACACTGGGAGTAACTCTCTCTGAGACTGACCAATGCTGTGATCCGTAGCAGCTTCGGAGGACTGACTTTCCAAAGGGAGGTGGTGGACTCTGGGTGTGCAATAAGGCATACATCTTCAGACATGGCCAGCATGTTAGTTTGTTTTGCCTAGCTGTAATTATTATTGATTATAATAGAGGATTCTGTGGGGGAGGGAGGAACGTTCATTAGGAAGTGAAAGTGATTTTTAAAAATAGCATCAATCACGTTTTTTTCAAAGGAAGAGTGCTGGGCTAGGATGCAGGAGACCTAGGTTTTCACTCCGCCTCTGTATATTTCTTTGTCATTGCCTTTTTCTGTACCTCAGTTTTTCTACCAGTACAATGGAGAATCCTCCCCAAACCTTCCCGGTAAGAGTTGTCATTCACAGGTGTTAGGAAGGAAAGGCCTTGGTGAATGAAAGAGAAGAGAATTATAACCAGGATTCCAGGAGAAGGTGGAGCACCATGATCAGGAGTACTTCCTGTGAGGGAGACCCAATACACAATCACCACACAACGGACACCATTCTCCTGACTGCCACTCTACCAGCCTTTCCCCTCACCTGCTGCTGATGGCTGTTCCCAATGAGTAGCCCAGTGGTAGAGTGTGTTGGTTATATCCAAGCAGTAGAGAAGGAGAGAGTAGCCTCAAGCAAAGAGATGGAGAAGGGGAAAGGGATTTTGGTGGCTGGTACCTGGGAGGCAGAAGGCATTTCTTTTAGGGTGATGGGCATGCCTAGAGCTTTGGTCTAATTTTCCCTGATCAAACCATCCAGGAGAAGGTGTCCAGGAAACACGGGAGGGAGTAGTGGCAGATGAGGAGGTACTCTAGGTCCATGTCAGTCCAGAGACCAAGTTAGTCAGTCAGTCAACATTTATTAAGTGCCTACTGTGTGCCAGGCCCTGTGCTAATAGTTGAGAATGCAAAAAAAGGTAAAAGACAGTCCCTGTTCTCAAGGAACTCACAGTCTAATGGAGGAGACAGCATGCAGTCAACTATGTACAAACAAGCGAAATATAGTATAAATTAGAGATACTTAACCGAAGGAAGGTACAAGAATTAAAGGGGATTTGGAAAGATTTACTGTAGAAGGGGCAGTTTTGGTGAGGAAGCCAGGAGGAAGAGATGAGGAGGGAGAGAATTCCAGGCATGTGACCCGCAGGAAGATCCAGCCAAGGAGATGGAGAAGGAGCGGTATCTGTGCCTCAGTTTCCTGAACTGTGAAATAATGCAGGGGCTAGTCTAGTGTCAAACCCAAAGAGAAAGGGGCCCTGGGTAACGTGTTGACTTAGAAAACTACAAGCTGGTCTTATTCATGTTGTACTTTTATTTGTTTTCGCAAACACTTCCCAATTCTGTTTTAATCTGGTTCAACCCACTTAGGAGTTTTCTTGGCTGCTTGCAGCAGACAGGCAGGAAGTGGGACACCTCTGGTTTGGAGGAGCTTCTAGGACTCTTTCAGCTTAATGTTTTAGGTTTCTTCGAATTTCTTGGTCCTCTTAACTAATATTTTTAGAATCAGTGCCTACACCTCCCCAGATCTGGGATCTCTACCCCAATTCACCTAGCCCTTTTTCTTGTGTTTTCTGGTCCTAAACTCTCAGGAACAGGGGCTCAGTCGATTGCTCTGCTCCTCGTGTTGGCAGCTAAGAGCAAAGATTATGATTTCTCTCAGGTAGAGATCATATAAGTACAAATATTTATAAATCCCTCCATTCGTTCTCATAGCAACCGCTGAAGATATGTGCCTTGATTAACCCATTTTACAATTGAGGAGCTGAGTCAGACAAATTTTAATGGATCTGCCCAAGGTCCCATAGCTAGATTGAGGCCAGATTTGAACTCATCTTCTGAACTCCAGGACTCCAGTGTTCCTTTGAATTTAGAGAGCACACATTTCTCAGCCTTGGTTTTTGGCATTGAGTGGCCCTAGAGGGCTCAGAATCTTCAAGGACTTTTTTTGACAATAACAGCTTACCTGTTTCAAGCCTTCAGGGTTTACAAAGCAGTGCTGTACAGCCCTGTGAGATAGCTAATGTAAGTATTATTCCCATTTGACAGAAGAGGAAACTGAGCCTCAGAGAAGGGAAGGGACTTATCCAAGGTCACGTAGCTATTAAGTAGAGAAGCCAACATTCAAACCCAAATCTCTAAACTCACTAGGTCTTTTGACTATAGCACACTAACTCAAGTATTCCTTCCCCTCAATAGTTTCATGCAGATGAAACAACAGGATCATAATATCATAGATTTAGAGCTGGAAGGACCCGTGGAGGCCATCTAGTCCAATTCCATCATTTCACAGATGAGGTCAATTGGCTGGACCAGGGTCTGGATCTGAAAGCTGATCTTCCTAACTCCAAGGCCAGCATTCTATCTGCTACATCATGAAATCACCTCTTGGGAAGCTTCCTTGTGTTGTGGAGGTGACCCTGGATTTCCAAAGACTAAGCCAGCATACTCAGTGTGCTCTGGGAGGGCCTGCCAGGCTGGAAAGGCTTGGAGGTACAGCAGCAGAGTGGCATCTGTGCCTGGCCAAGTCCAGAGAGTCTCATCCTTAGCTGGTGACTTTTCTTCTACCATAGTAGCTCATGAAGGCCATCAGATAAGGGCTATGAACTAAGGGAGTCCTTCCCTCCCTGAGGCAGTCCCAGACCTTTGAAGTGCTAGGTATTCAAGGGTTAATCCTACTAGTATATATTGTTATAGTTCAGTCCTGTCCAACATTTTGTGACCCCATTTGGGGTTTTCTTGGCAAAGGTATTAGAGTAGTTTGTAGGGGCAGCTAGGTGGCTCAGTGAATAGAGCACTGACCCTGTAGTCAGGCGGACATGAGTTCAAATCCAGCCTCAGATACTTAACTCTTACTAGCAAAAAAAAAAAAAAGAGTAGTTTGCCTTTTCCTTCTCCAGCTAATTTTACAGCTGAGGAAACTGAGGCAAACAGAGTTAAGTGACTTGCCCATGGTCACACAGCTAGTAAGTGTCAGAAGCTGGATTTGAACTCTGATCTTTCTGACTCCAGGCTTGACTCTGTCCACTGTGCCACCTAGTAAAGCCTACTGGAAAGTTTGAGTACCTGGATTCAAATCCTGCCTCTGATGCTTACTACTTATGTGACTTTGGACAAGTCTCTTCACTTATCTGGGCCTTGGTTTTCTCTCTTGTAAAATGAAACCGAAATGACCTCTAAGGTCCCTTTCAGCTCTGAATCTCTGATCACCAAATTATGAACAAACATTTGTTGAATACCTACTATGTGCCAGGCATTGTGGTAGGCTCTGTGATATTATATTATCAGAAATGACTGATATTGCCTTAGGGAAATTCTCTTCCTATAAGGGAAGACAATGTGTATGTATATGAGATGTTCCAAAAGTCTTAGTGCAGTTTTTTGGAGGGGGGAAGGCAAGGCAATTGGTGTTAAGTGACTTGTCCAAGGTCACACAGCTAGTGTCAAGTGTCTGAGGCCGCATTTGAACTCAGGTCCTCCTGATTCCAGGGCTGGTGCTACTATTCACTGAGACACCTAGCTGCCCCTTGGTGCAGTTTTAAAGATTTTTGTAGCTACTAAGCTATTAAAGCTTAAAACAGCACCAAGACTTTTGGGACACCCTAAATAAGTATCTCTAAGGTAGAGAAAAAGTAATTTGGAGATGGAAGCCACTGGCAGCTGGGGTGGGGATGAGGAGTATCAGGAAAAGATTCATGGAGCTGAGTGAGCTCTGAAGGCTCCTACTCATCCATTCAGCCCTTTAAGACCTGTAGTCCTGGGGCTCTGGAGTCAGGAGGATCTGAGTTCAAATCTGGTCTCAGACTCTTGACACTTATTAGCTGTGTGACCTTGGGCAAGTCACTTAACCCCAATTGCCTTGCCCTCCCCCCTCCAAAAAAGAAAAGGACCTACAGTCATGAGGAAGGCAGCATCAAATAGTAGAGAGGGAACTGGCCTTGGAGTCAGAGGATCAGAGTTTGAGGACTGACCAGACTGTTGACTGTCGCTTCCCTTCTCCAGAACTCAGTTTCCTCATCTGTTAACTGAAAGGGTTGGATGGTTGTTAGGGGGGAGCAATCTCTAAGATCCCCCTTCAAGCTCTGCCAGCTGTGTCCTTCACCTCATTGAGACTCAGTTTCTCCATCTGCAAAACAGGAGCAATCATACCTACTTACCCCACCTTGAAAAGGCAGTTGCAAGGAAATTACTTTGGAAAGTGCTATATAAATATGAACCGTTATTATTTTATTATTGTTAATCACCTTTCAAGGTAACCCATTCCACTTTTGGACAGTCCTAATTAAGAAGTCTCCCTATATCCAGCCAAAATCTTCTTCCCTGCAACATCCCCCCATTGCTGATAAAGTGGCCTTCTTAGGGCCAACAAGAATGCATCTAGTCCCCTTTTTACAAGATAGGTCTCCAAGTGTCTGAGAGCCACCATCGAGTCACTCTGTAGGTCTTCCCTTGTCCAGGCTAGCTGTACCCCTCTCCTCCCTCACCATAAATTGCCTGCCTGAGTTATTGGCCAGAACCAGACATCCAGTAGTCAAGCAATCACTCTAGAATCCAGATTATCCCTCTGAACCCTAGACACATGCTTCAGGGTTAGGGATGCTAGTTAGGAAGGAAAGAGAGGAAGAAGGAAAAGAGAGAGAAAGAGGGACAGTGAAGGAGGGAGAAGGAGAGAAAGAGAGGGAATGAGAGAGATTGGTCTCATTAATCAGCAAGCATTTATTAAGTACCTTTTGTTATTCAGACATTTCAGTCTGGTCCAACTCATTTGGGGTTTTCTTGGAGGGAGATACTGGAGTGGCTTGCCATTTCCTTCTCCAGCTCATTTTACAGATGAGGAAACTGAGGCAAACAGGGTTAAATGACTTACCCAGGGTCACACAGTAAATATCTGAGGCCAGCCTGACTCCAGGCCTGGTGTTCTATCCACTTTACCACCCAGCTGCCCTAATTAAGCACTTACTGTGTGCCGATCTGTCAGTCTTCTTCCTACAGTCTGGTATCTGACATATGATCATAATAAGAACTAGCAATGATAGAGTATTTTAAGATTTTCAAAGCACTTTACATTTATTGTCTCATTTGAGCCTTACAACAGCCCTAGGAAGAAGGTGCTATCGTTAATCTTCATTTTACAGATTAGGGACATAGACCATGCACTGTATGCAGGGTTTAGAGTGATTCCTCTGAGCTGTGGAGGGAGGGAGGGAGGGAGGGAGGTGGTGTAAAAGTCTCCAAGGAGACACCGATGGCTATGGTTCTCTACTGGCCATTCCAGTTCAGAGGCGGCAGGTCATGGGAGGCCTGGGACACTTTGGGTTGGTGGAGGAATAGGGGAATCCCATAACTCATCTAGTCCTCCCTCAATCCAATTGCAGGTGTTCTCATTGTCTTCACCTTTTGAGGTGAATGGCCTCCCCAGGGCTGTGCCCCTGAGCCTGCCCTACCAGGACTTCAAGAAAGACCTGTCTGATTACAGGGAGCGAGCCCGCCTCCTGCATAGGGTCCGAACAGTAGACTTCTCCCATGTTGTCCTCAGTGTCCCTTGTCATCCCATGCCAACTCCCGTCCAACAAGAGGTCAACGGTAAGGGCCAAGAAGAGGAGAATGAGGAAGAGGAAGAAGAAGAGGAGGATGAAGAAGAGGAAGAGGAAGAAGAGGAAGAAGAAGAGGAGGAAGAGGAGGAGGAAGAAGAGGAGGAAGAGGAAGCAGCCTTGGGACGGGTGCTGGGACTGAGAAGTGACTCCAGCAGTGAAGTGAGTGAGAAGAGTACAGACAGAAGCCAAGAGGGAGCCCCGTCCACATTACTCGCTGATGACCAGAAGGAATCCAAGGGCAGGGCATCCATGGCTGATGGGGACCTGGAGCCAGAGGAGGGCTCCAAGACACTGGTGCTCTTCTCCCCAGGTGACATGAAGAAGTCACCTGTCATCACTGACCTGGCTCCTGACCCTGACCTAGGCACCCTGGCTGCCCTGACCCCACAGAATGAGCGGCCCCACCCCACAGGCAGCCAACTGGATGTGTCTGAGCCAGGGACACTGTCCTCTGTCCTCAAGTCTGAACAGAAGCCCCCTGGGGCTGGTACTGGGGCGGGACCAGCTGTAGGACCAGGGGGAGTTGTGGTGGCTGCCTCTTCACCCTTCACCAAAGTTGAGAGGACCTTTGTGCACATTGCTGAGAAAACCCATCTCAATGTTATGTCTTCCAGTGGGCAGCCCCTTCGGCCTGAGGAAGCCACCCTTGGCAATGGAGGGCTGGGCCCAGAGGCCATCCTGGAGAAGGACGTTGTTGAGGAGAGGCCCCCTGTTCCCTTAGAGAATGGCAGTATTCTGTCTGGGCCAGATGGAGCAGAGACAGAGAGCTGTGCACTGTCTGTACCACCTGGGGATACACCCTCAGAAGTGGCCGGTGACACTCTACCCAATGGCCTTGCCCCTACCAATGGGCAGCCCCCCACCATCCCACCTGAGCCTGGTCTATCTTCAGAGCCTGGAGGCCCGGAGAAGACAGTCTCCGTGGCCCTCCTTGGCTCCCGGCCTCGGAGCCGAATCCCCATCCTCTTCTCTGAGGAGGACACAGGCTCTGAGCTGTCAGCCTCAGTCTCGGCCAAAGAACGGTGGTGTAAGCGGACACGGCAGCCTGACCTTGCACGACTGGTGATGGAGAAGAGGCAGGGCCGCCTCCTGTTGAGGCTTGCCTCTGGAGCCTCATCCTCGGCTTCATCCAGTGAGGAACGGCGTCGGGCCTCAGAGACGCTGTCTGGCACGGGATCCGAGGAGGATACCCATGACTCAGATGATTCGGCCCCCAGGAAAGTGGAAAGGGCTGTGGGCACAAGGAGCCGGATCCCTCGCCCGGTCAGTGTGAGGACACCCACTCCGGTACAACTCAAAAGTGGGGGGAGTCCCCAGAGGACACAACACCCCAGTGCCCCCAACAGCATGGTCCCATCAACAGACACAGCCATCACCAGCAGGTGAGATAACAGACATTTCAGGGGCAGGTAAATAGGGCTGTGCCCTATCCCTCCCTCCCACTGATGCAATGCCCACAGATGTGGTGCTAGGTGAAGGATCTGGCCTTAGTCTTTAGGTCTCACTAAATATTGCCAGGAAGCCAGCCCTTTTTTGGAACCTACCCAAGGGACCTTTCCCATTTGTTTCCAGTATTTTCACCTTTATCCTAAATCTTCACTGATAATTAAGCCCCCCCTCCCAGCTTCCTGGGCCCTGAGCCTGGCTTCTGAGTACAAAAATCTGCTACTTCCACATCTCAACCACCCTTCCTTCTCCCTCTGTCACTGCCCCATAATTAGATATTGAAATCCAGCCCTCACTTGCTCTTTATCTTCTAACCCCTGGCCTCCACACACTCCATACCAAAGAGTACATTTTCCAGGGTTTAGTTACAAGGAAGAAAAGGAACATACAAATTCAGCAAGATAATTAGAAGTTCCACGGGGTAGTATTCTACTTCTGAGTGATTTTATGTAGCTAGTTTCCTGAGAACTAACTTTGCCAATGAGGCTTTCTAGGCCTGGGCACCCTATTCCTTTGTGGCTTCCCCCAAAAAAGAATGGCTTCTCTGGCCCCAGAGCTCCTTGCCACCCTCAAGTCAATTTGGGATTCTCCTACCTGGGCACTCTGAAACTGCCTCAGTAATCCATCCTGGGACGCCAGGTCATGATCAGACAATCAGGAAACACAGGGGAGAAGGAGGGAAGGGCAGGAGGCCTTTGGCATCTGACCCATATTATTCCTCTGGAATCATGAACTAATTAGATAACTATCCTCCATCCAATCAATGGAAAGACAAGGAAAAAAAAAGTAAAACATCACCTAAAAAAACAGAGAACAGCACTAAGCAAATTAATTGACCAGCATTTATTAGACACCTACTAAATGCCAAGGTGCTGGGGCTACAAAGACAAAAAAGGAGCCACCCCTGCCCTCAAGGAGCTTTCCTTCTATGGGAGACAACATGTACTGAGACCACTCTCAAAGCAAACAGAGATGAGCTTGTCCATCCCCTGGGAGAGCTCTGTCCATCTACCAGGGGTGAGCCATGAGGATGTAGGGAGCATTGGCCAAGTGACCACCAGGATGCCGGGCCTTGGGGCAGTGTCCAGTGACTTCTGGCCACTATTGAGCTCTCCTCAAATGAAAAAAGAGCCGATTCCTGCCAGATCACCCTGGAGCACATGCCCCATCACATTGCTCACTCCATCACCCTGACACTCTCCCAAATAATGCCCCATTAGGTGCCCCTAATGGCGAGTACCCTTACCTGGTTATGTTATTAACTTCTAAGTCTAGCATATTCCAGATGTTTGGGAAGAGAAGAGCAGGGAAGAGAGGCAAGAAGGAACTCAGATTAGAATTTTTAGTTTTCCATTACCCAAACACTGTCATCCTTGGGTTTCAAGGAAGCAGGAGTGTTAGTAGAAGAACAGACGTGAGAGCCCCAGTATTTCATCATCAGAAAAAAAAAAAAGACTTAGACCAGATCAGGGTGGGAAACCTATGGCCCTCTAGGTCCTCAAGTGCAGCCCTGAATCCAAATTCTGTCAAAGGGCTGCACTTGAGGCCACAGATGGCCTCAAGGCTACAGGTTCCCCAGCCCTGGACTAGCTGGTCTCTAAGGTACTTTACAATTTCACACTGAGACTTCAGTGTGAAATTCCTCCTCCTAGCTGCTCCTGGAAAATTCTGAATATGGTCTCTTATGTTCTTTTCTGTTCTTCCCTCTTTCCCTTAACAGGCTCCAGCTACAGAGATCCTCTGGGCCTCCAGCCACTGCTGACCTCCGCGCCAAACAACCTCCTGCCCACTCAAGCCCTGGCTCTGCCCCAAATTGTGCCAGTCCCCGCCGCCCCAGCCATGTCCCTTCTTCCCGTGGCCCCGTCCTCCCTTCCACCAGACATCTCAGTGCTTCCCCAAGGAGCCAGTCTCTAACCCGGAGAGAGAGTCCCTCTCCCTCCCACCAGGCTAGGCCAGGTGGTACCCTACCACGGGGAGGCCCCCTGGCCAAGGCCCAGCCTCAGACTCTGGGGCCTGGGCAGCCTGAAGGCCCCCCCTCACCGGGGGGCCCCAAGAAAGGACCAAGAGGGAAACTCCAGACTTATAGCCCGGCAACCAAAGGCAGAGCGGGGGCCTCAGGGGCCTCAGAGGGCAAAACCGGGGCCAGATAATGATGCCTAGCTTTCAATCCAGTCCGGCTGGGTACACCCCCAACCTTCACTCTACGCCCCCACCTTGGCCGGTGACACTGGAGCAACACCCCCAGCACAGCCTTACATGCCAGATATTTGAGCAACCCACCAACTCTACCAATTCCCTCCCAGACACCCACACACAGCCACGCATCCATGCACATACACATACATTGTGTTGGCGCCTCTTAGGTAAGCCCCACCCCTCCAATAGGCCACCAGGAGCCCTTGCTGCCTGGGCAAAAGGGGGCACTTCAGAGGAAAGATGCCTCCTCCTTCCCTGGTTGCCTTCTACCTTCTTCATGATCCTCTCTGCATCGGAGGAACCCTGAGGCTTTGCTGGGCTGAATTTCTTATTCCCCAAGGAATGAGTGTCCTTGCTCAGACATCCCAGGCCCCTCTTTGCTGCCCTATCTATCTTGGGGGCTGGAGGGAAGCCTGCTGGTTGCATTGGCCTTGGAACCACCCCCAGGAGGTTTGGGCCAGGACCTTGAGGCTCCAAAGGAGTCAACCACACTAATTCCAGGTCCCCAGTTTTCTTCACAGACTCCAATATCCCTGAGACCTCCCATTCATCTATCCCTAGCCAGAGCTTTATTCTTCATCTCTTTGTCCCTGGTGGGGCTCTGTTCTTGCTCCATGGATGACCTCCCCTTCTCTCTTTCCCTCTCCTACCCTCCTCCTTCCTTGGAAGGCTTCAAGTCCCAGCAGTGAGAATCCCTTTCTTCATAGGGGCTAGGCCCCACTGCCTCTTAAGAGTCAATCCAGTCTGCACACCCTTTTTCCCCTAGAAAGGAGGGAGCAAGACCAGTAGGTTCCCCTAGCTGTCTAGGAGTGATTTGGGTTGGGAAGAGAGAAGGAAGGAGAGAGAGCAGGGTGTGGGGATAGAGGCATCAGTCCAACCACTACTCCATCTCTGCATCAAGTGACCCTGATTTGCTCTGGATAATGTCCTCGTCCTCCCTGGGCATAGTCCTACCCCCTTCCTGCCCCTCAGAGAATAAGGGTGCCTCATTAGGACTTGTACCACAGGCAGAAGCCAAGCCATACCCCAGGAGAACCCACCAGATTGTGACCTGGCTTTGTGGGTGAGTATTTCAGGATAGCGGGCTGGCGTGGGCCTTTAAAAAATAATTGAACCCCTCCTGGGGTCAGCTAATCCAGGGCTCAGAACTCACCCCCCACCCTGCTGTCTAATTTTAATTCCTTCCTCACCCCATACAGAGTGCTGCTGACATGGCTGTGCACAGCACATTTCATTAGGGTATGCATCACCCAGGAAGTTTTTTTTTAAGTGAATATTTATTGAATATACAATCATAAAAGACTTTTTTTGGTTAAACAAGTTTTTAAAAAACCCTAAAATCTAATTTAATTTTAAAAATAATAATTAAATTTTATTTTAAAATATAAACTAAAGATGAGGCAGAAAATATCAATTTTTTATATTAGGTTGTGCCCAGACACTAAAAACCTAGTTTAATTTTCTAAAAAATTAACAATTAAATTTTATTTTAAAATATGAACTTAAAAGGAGGCAGAAAATACCAAGTTTTATGAAATTAGCTTGTGCTTGGAATGCTAAAACTTAAATTGATTTTAAAAATTTACAATGAAACTTTATTTTAAAATACAAAAGCAGAAAGTACCATTAAAAAAAAATCAACTTAGGGTCTGCCTAATGGGCTGCAGTTTAAGGCTGTCTCTCTGTCTGCCTTCAGTGGTGAGGGGAGAAGTGTTACCCCCTATACTGTCTACATTGACTCTTCTTAGATTTGAAGACTACGCAGTATAACATGTAGTTATTAAAGAACCTGCTAGGCCAAGGCAGAGAGTCATGAAGACCTGACTTCAACTCCATCCTCTGATCCATCTGGCTGGGGGACCTTGGGCAAGTCACCTTGTCTGTCTCTCAGTGTTTGGGAATCTTTCTGAGACTAGAGTTGCAGATGTATATTGGTAGCAGGAGTTTCTGACCTTGAGTTTCTGGTAGCAATGAAATCACAGATATAGACAATATGTATGTATATGTATGCATATGTATGTATATGTACATGAATATATATGCACCCCCACATATATTATATATGTGTGTATATGTGTGAGATATAGTAGTGGTGGGGTAGAGTGGTGTCCAAATCATGCTCACACCTTTAACTTCTCAGAACTGATTGGTGGTCTGAAGATGGGGTAAAAGGGAGGAATCTAACCAAGCTTTGGGAAGATTGTGGTTAGTCGTTCAACAGACATTTACTAAGTGCCTCCTTTGTGCCTAACACTGTACAAAGTACTCTGGGGGGATGCCAAGTAACTCACTAATGCCCCTTTCCCCTCCCGTCCACAGATCTGCAGAGAGGGCATATCTACCTAATAGGCCTGCCCAGCCCCTGCCTGGCTTCTCCCAAGGGGGCTACCCTACTCTTTAAGCCTGGTGCTGTTTCCTCTGTACTAGAGGCAGGAGACACTGGACAGTAGGGTACACCCTCCCAGGCACTCTTCCCCACTTCCCTGAGGGAGCTGTCCATAGGAGAGAGGAGGCATGGAAGGAAGTTGGTAGGGGAAGAAGAAGGTTAATTAATACTGGCCCTCCTTTTCCTCCATCCCCCAGGACTAGCTCTCCTTGGAAGAGCTTTCTCTGAGTGTCCCTCCCTGAGCAGTCAGTCCCCAGGCCAGCCTGAGTCTGTCCTGATTAGATCTTCTCACTTGCTTGCTCACTTCTCACTCCTGGCTTTCTGCTCCCTGACTGGTTCTTCAGGGGTAGTAATCCTTAACGCCAGGCATCCAGACACTATGAGGAGTATTAATCCTGGATCCCCCCCAACCCCCAGCCCTGCTTCCAGGAATGAGAACAGATAAGATAGTTTTTCTCCCAGAGCTCTGAGACAGGTCTGGTCCCACCTCAAGGTGTTCTAGCCGATGCATGAAATATCTTAGGGCAAGGATCTTGACCTTGAGCTGGGCAGGGGAGCATAGACAGTTAGGACTCCTGAAGCTACCAGGCAAAAAGAATGTCATGTCCTCTTCTCTCCTACCTTGGTCCTTTCCCCATCCCTCCTCTTATTTCCTGCAGCTTGCCTGTAGGATTAATCAGACAATCCACTGGGAATTCGGCTGTTCAGCTACCCCTGAATGGGGTGGGTGCTCTGGAAAAGAGAGGAGAGGGACTCCCTGCCAGACCAGGGCTCCAGAATCAAGAACGGCAAAGGGGTGGAGCTGTAGAACTTCCCAGAAACCCCTTTCCCCTCTCCTCAAGTGTGTCCCAGCCAAGTCTCAGAAGAACAGCCTTATGAGTTTCTTAGACCAGGGTCAAGACCAAGGCAGATTAGAGGCATCGTATCTCGTCTTCAAGAGAGAGAAACAGATGCCGTGGAGCTCCAGGTTCTTCCTCCCCTGGAAGAAGGAACAGTTTAGGAAAGAGGGCAGGCACAGGGTACGGGCTCCCCCTCCCCCCCACCTCAGTGATGGAACATTCTTACACTCTGTCCATCTGTGCGAGGGAACCCTGACGGCCAGAGAAAAGACTGGGGCTTTGGGGTTCTCTTCTCCTTCCGCAGCAGAAAGGATCATCTTCCAGGAACAGTTCTGTTGGTTTTGGTTTTTTTGCCTTCTCCGATTCCAGAGATCTCTATCTCTGCTGTTACTTACTATCTGCTTGCCCTGTCCTCAGCAACTGACCCCTGTCCCATACCCTCAGCCACACCCTTGGATTGTGGGAGAGTAAAAGGCTTATGGAAAAAGCATGCTTAAGAGAACTGTTAGCAGGAATATCTTGGCTTGTTTTCTTCACTCCGTAGAGGTCTGGGCACCAGAGAAGGCTTGAGGGGCAGGGAGAAAGCAGTAGGGAAGGCCACTCTGAGATACCAAGTTGGTGCCAATCTAGGATCTATATATGAGGCCTGTGCATCATCAGAGAAAGCCCAGGGAGAAGCCCAGATTTAGGGAGAGGATCAAGAAGATGTGTAGGTGTCAACAGCTTCCACATCAGCCATCAGTAACCGGCCATTTCCAAAGTTACCATTTCCAAAGTTACTAGACCCAATTTGGCAAGCATTTGGCACAGCATGGTAGCACTACCATCAGCCCACTCCTGGGGATGTAGATAGAGGAACCTAGGGAAGGTGTCTCAGGCATGGCTACCTCTCAACATGCCCTTTCGAGGTGTCTTCTATCCCAGCCTGGGGCAGAGAAATCCAAATGAAAACCGAGGTTGATTCAGGACACTCAGGAATCTCCCTCCCTCCTCACCAATGACAGAACCTCCTATATCTCCCCACCCACTTCCTGGCCTGGTCCCAGTGTAAAGCTCTCCCATTCCTCTCTAGATTCAGCCAATAGGAGGATGACCCCAAGTACCAGGGCACAAATAATTATGCCATGCCCAGGGGTTTGGCAGAGGGAGGGGAAGTGCCAAGCCCTCTCTCACAATACATACACTTAGAGCATCTCTGACCGACAATCCAAAAGTCCTACAGGGATGGGGTCATGATCCCCTCTGCTGCCACCCCAAATATGAATGTAATGTCCACCCTGGGGGCCAAAGTCTACCCAAGTCAGATCCTTAAAGGGAGAGGAGAGCCTGAGAGAGCCCTAGGATATCCGCTGCCTTTCTTCATCAGGAACACCAGCTAGTCAGACAGGCTCAAGTCTTTTAGGGTGGAAGGCAATGGGAGACTGGAAACTCAAGCATCCTTAGGGCTCTAGGCCTCCCACTGACCTCAGGTTTCAGCAACACAGAATGTCACAAGGAGCATGAGGGAAAGGGCCAGCGATGGGCTGGTTTTGACCCTCAATTCCCATTTCCCTCCTCCCTCCCCCATGCTATCAGGTCCAAAGCAAACATGATTGCTATGGCTCCCTCTTTCAAAGAACCCAGAGGAGCTCAGCCTGTTCCTTCTCCCCAGTATACCTCGCTACCACCACCCAATACACATATCCCAATAAGGTTGGTCTAATTAGTACCTAACTCCTCCTTCCTTGGATACTCCTCCCTCCCAAATGAGGTCTTCCCAGCTCAGAGCCCCTCTCTCCCCTTCCTTCATCACACATATGCCTTTCAGAAGAAATAACAAACCTTTAAACTCAGAAATGGGGTTTCCTCTTCATAGTCCCCTCCTCCCCTAGAAAAGGGACCCTTCCCCTAAGCCCCACCTAGGTCTGGCTGGCCCCAAAATGCACTTAGGGGATGGTAGGTTGTGTGTCAAGACACACAGACTGCTCTGCTGGCATTCAAGGCATGAGGTCTCTGGCCTAAAGTCCCTCCTTCCAAGAGGAGGTGGGTCAGGATGGACCCAAGGCCCCATCGGCCTCACTCGGCACCCAATGTTTAGGGATGCGTTGGATCTGGGGGAAGGTTTGGCCACCCTCCTCCAATCTCTACGTTCTACTGAAAAGCCACAGAAGAATGTTTACATGCCAACAGAATGTAACAATCCCCCACCACCCCTACACACACACACACACATACGCTCACTCACTTACTCACTCACTCACTCACTCACTCACTCACACATACTGCCTACAGTCATTGCATGGCCTCTGCCCCACCTGCCTGGCCCTGTCCTGCCCCTGGCCTTGGAACTCCTATGTGGCCCATGCCCCCCAGCACACACACCCCACTTCCACCCCCCACCCAAGCCACTCTCATAATTAGATCGGGTCTTGGAAGGGAAGTAGCCATGCCATTAAAGCCTGTTGACCTTTTAGCTGGCCTGGACTCTCCTTCCCTGCAAGGGAGCTGCTGAAGGGACCCCTGGCAGGATTCTCTGCTTTCATTCGAGTTTCAGGGAATCGGGGTTGAAGGAGGTGGGGTATCTGTTTGTGGAGGGAAGTGGAGGGGGGGCAAGGGTATCTGCTTGGGGCAAATGTGGGCAAAGGGTCTGTCCTTTATCTGCTCCAGAGCCCAACCAGGCTACAGTAAACTGACGACAAGTTCTTGGGCCCTAGGATGAGGGAGGGAGGATAGTGAAGGGCAAGGCTAGAGGAGTCAGGAGATAAATTTGCTAACTTAAAATATGCTTGTCTGTTCCCTTCCTTTTAAAAATGGTCCCAACTTTGATTTCATCTGCATAGGGAACCCCCCATGTGAAAATTAACATCACACTGACACATCAGCACTCATCCATAATTGATAGTCTCTGGGGAGTTATTGGGGGTGGGGGAGGTGGAGGGAGCAGCTCTCCACTGAGATGACTATTGATCTGTCATCCTCGAATTCTTCTGAATCTTTCCTTTACTTCTGCATATCCTCAGCTTCTGCCACCTTTCCAGGTAAAGGATTTCCTCTCTGCTGTGTGCAACTGGACTTGTTTTTAGGTGAACTAAATTTCTTTCCGACGACAAAAGGGCCCTTTTATTCAAAGATAGGAGAGTTTAGCGAGCAGCTAGGTGGTACAGTGGATAGAGTGCTGGACCTGGTGTCAGGAAGATCTGAGTTAAAATCTAACCTCAGATACTAGCTGTGTGACCCTGAGCAAGTCACTTAACCTATAGCTGTATTCCTCCTGCCTATGCCTTTGTGACTCTCTAGGCTTCAATTCTCTCTCTTCTCAGCTTCTGAAATAACCACATCCTTTTACTTTGGTCCCCTAGGGTGTCCTCACCTTCCATATTCATTCCCTTGCTTATTTGAGGTCCCACCTACACCACCTCTCTGTCCCCTCTAAGGTATGGTGACCAGATCTGCACGTGAGTTCTATGCAATCAGATTAGTACACAGGGGCCCTCTTGGCCTGAGACATGCACCTCCACTCTTGGCACCTGCATCCCTGTTGACAGTGCCTCCCTCTGTCCCACCCTGACCCCCAGGCCTGGTTGTTACCAAAAGGTCAGAAGAACCCAACTCCATCATACTCTCAGGAATCCTAATGCCTGCTAGCCATTCACAGATATTCCCAGGACTAAAACTGGCATGAAGTCACTCGAATGGGAAGACAAGAAGGAATGGGGACTAAGAGAAGACGTTCTCTGTCCCCAAACCACAGGGCTTCAGGAGTAGAAGTCTTTTTCTATGTCCTCAATCATGATGACAGTCTGCCCTATTAGCTACAAGCCATTCCTTTTTCCCCCAGGCAGCCCCCTCTCTCTTCTGGGCCCCTACCACTAAGGATTTGGAGATACTGAGGCAGAGGGCGATCAGAACCAGGATACTCTGGGCAAGGTACAGCCCTGTCTCCTGGGAGCTCTCAGTCTTCATTGGAACACATGAGACTTCACATGCACCCACCCACACACCCACACCCACACCCACCCACACACACACACACACACACACACACACACACACACACACAATGCTGATAATAATAATAGCATTTATATAGCGCTTTAAGATTTGCAAAGTATTTAACATGTTAACTTATTTGATACCTACCTGTCTTGAAGAGTGAAACTTTCTGGCATTAAAAATATGTACATTTGTGGAAAGTAACTTAAAAATGTATCCCTTGCTAAACCCTAGGATTTTGTTTACCATCCCTAGTTTCTGCTCTGAGAGAGGTTAAGTGGTGAATAAGACTGGATTTGGGCTGCTACCTATGAGAAAAGGGAAACCCAGAGAAATGCCCTCCTCCCACTCCCTCCTTCCCTACTCTTTCTCCCCCCTCTCTCCTCAATTCCCCTTTCTCTCCCTGCTTTTTCTTACCTTTCTTTCTCCCCTTTTCTCTTTCTTCTTCTCTCTACGTATTCTATTTTTCTATTTTTCTTCCTCTCTCTCTGGCTATCCCCCTTTCTCTTTCTCTCCTTTTCTCTTTTCCCCCTCTTTTTCTCCCCTCTTTCTCCTTCCCTCTTTTCCCTCTTTCCTCTGAACTTACTGGACAAAGGGGAGGGAACTATGAGGAGAGGCACCAGGGAACAGTTCAAAAGAGAGATCAAAAATGGATAGGGAAGATTTCTTTTACTTGCAGCCATGAGCAGCTTGAAATGCTAACAGGACCTTCTCATCAGACTCCTGCCTATCCTGCCAAGGTAAGTTGCTGGGGCTGTTTCCCCCAAGACTGGGACATGGACCAGATGCCATAGCCAGAACCTCTCTAATCAGAGAGGTCTCTGAGGGAGATAGAAGATGGCTGAGGGGTCGGATGGACAGTGAGAATCAAGGGCTTTCTGGGTAGCTAGACTTGGATGGGTTTATAACTTGGGGAGGAGAACCTGCTTAAAGGCTTCAGATTCAGACCAATCTTTCATTCAGCCCAGGTTCCAGAGTGGGCCCATTTTCAAACGTGGGGACTCCTTTTGTGGGTCTGTGGCAAAGGGCTTACTCCTTACATTCTCCTTCATCCCAATATCTACCATCATCCCTATGCTTCTGATTGTCATATCATGAATTTTCCTACCATCACCACCTTCAGCTTCCCTGTTATAATTGTCACCCTCTCAGTCAGCATCCTCATCATCACCTTCCCATCAAAATCCTCTCGCCACTATCACCATCTCCATTAGCATATCACCATCATCAATTTTATAACTATCCCCATCATCTTTCCTATTAGCATCCTCATTCCCGAAATCACTGTCTGATCATTTGCCCATCCCTGCTGTTATTACCACCATCATCATAATCTCCACTTCCCATTCCTGTCCTAATTCCCATCTCTTCTATCCCATTACCCCTATAATTCCATCTGATCTCTCAACCTCATTATCCTTCTTCTTGTGACCATAAGCATCATCTGTAAGGAAAATGGCTTCAGTTAAGAAGTGGGCTAACTCTGGATGGAATCCAGTTTTCTTTCTTTAAAAAAATTCTTAATTTTACCAATCAATTGCCCCAAAGTTATAGTCTTCTCCTACTGCCATTATTCCTTATTCCTCACCAAGGCTTTTTCCCTTAGTCTCTCAAGTTGGAGGTTTTATTTTTGTCAATAGAATTTCATTAACACTGTAAGGAAAACCAACCAAAGAAAAGCAAACCTATTGACACAAAATTGATGAGTTATGGAATAGGAATTTTGTCCTCGATACTACATCCCTTGATGGTGATAACTTCTAATTTCTCAGCCCATTTTGTAACAAGGCCCATAGCCATGTTCCTTCCCCTTTTCTCCTTCTAAAGCTAGTGAACGTTCTGTTCCTCCCTACCAATTTCTGGGATCAGGGTTTATGAAAACATCCAAAGTCCTCTATCATAGCAAGTCTGACCCACCCGGAGATGGGGGAAACTCTATACCTCACATCATCCAATCAGGAACACTCCAAAGAATCTTGGTAGCTCAAAGGACCTACACTACATACTTTATAATTATACATATATATATATATATGTATATATATATATAATATGTCTACACACACACACACACACACACTGTTCATCACAGAGTTAGAACTCAAAAGACTTGAATTCAAACCCCAGCTTTGCTATTTATTTCCTAGTTGACCTGAGCAAGTCATTTTTAACCTGTCTGGGTCTCAGTTTCCTCATCTGTAAAATGGCTAAGCTCCTCTGGGTTCCCTTGAGATTTGAGGGTTTTGTTAAAAAATATTTTGCTATGATTTGGGGCTGGGGTGGGGAGAAGGTAAAATAAAGCAATATTTCTAGAGAAAGGACTTCTGGCTTCTCTGAGCAACCTAAGAGATCCTATTGTGCCCCCTTGCATTGATTAGAGCTCATTCAGAGGCTGACGTTCAGTTTTGAACACCATATTTTTGGAAGGATATTGACAACCTGAAGGACATCCAGAGGAGGACTAGTTGGACAGTGAGGGCACTGGAGACCATGACACATGAGATCTGGCTTCCTAGGGTATATCACCGGGCTCTCTCCCTTACCCCCATTACTCCTCACATCGCATTTGTGATTCTCTTTATACAAGTCATATCCCCACGAGGCAAAATGCCTCTTGAGGCATTTTTAATCTTTGCATCCCTGATACTTTACTTATCTAGCCATTCACCTTGACATATCCTTACCATCCATCCTGCTATTGATGCCTCTTGATTCCCAGATCATGCCCTGGGTTCCTTCCTTTACTCAGCTTTGGAAGCAGAGCTATGAGACCATCCTGTGGTGACTGGGGAGTCACTTGGCCCACTTGACCTAGCAGACCCCAGACCATGCTTCACATTCCATCAAGCTCTGCCACAGCCATTTCCTTGCCAGCTGCCTGGGTGCTCATCCCCATTCCCTGCTTTCCAGCTCTTTCTCTAGAAACAGGAGTTAAATCAATATTGCCATTGCTTCTGAAAAAGGCTTGTCAACCCCTTCTTGGTGCCACTTACCATGCCAATGACTTCCCAAATGAATTCCCTGGCCACCATTGCATTATACCTGTTATTTTACCTACTAGAATGGTAACTCCTCAAGAGCAGGTACTATCTTGCTTTTGCTGGTGCTTAGCACAATTCCTGGTAGACAGTAGGTGCTTAATAAATGCTATTCACCCAACTGACCATCCATTCCTTTAAAAACAGATATTGTTAAGAGCTTTGGATACAAATATCACCAAAAAGAAAGACAGTCCCTTCCCTCAAGGAGCTTACGTTCTACTTGGGGAAGACCAAACATGAAAAGAAGCTAAAAAGGTGTGTGGGGGAGGAAGAGGTACTAGGAGAAGGGGCATGTTGTCTAGGGAATGAAGGGTGTGCAGTCTGGGGCCCTTCCCCAAAACAGAAGTTTGAAGGGAAAATCCCCCAACTCATCTATGGAAGAAGGGAACCACAGAAGTAGTATAGCTAGGACTCAATTAGTGAGAATAAGGAATCCCTTGAAGTGGTCACATTATTTGAATTTGTATTGCATATTTCCACTGGGCTAGAACCAATTACCACATTTTCATGGTTATAATTTCTAATAGTACAAATATCAGCAGATTCATTATTCACACTAATTGGAACCTAGCTGTACTAGTGGACTTCAATGTCCCTTGCTCAGAGTCAGCTAAATATTATTCTCTTTTTGCTGAAAATTCGCAGGTAGTTAATCCTCTAATTTCCTTAGAGGAGGGGGAGGAAGATTAAATCTCTTGCAAGAAAAAAACCAAAACTTCTTAACAATACAAAAGTAGAAGGGGCTGTAAATAATAATTAAATAAGTAATAAGTTCCCAATCACTGAGGGTCTTTGAATAGAGGCTGGATAGCCACTTGTAGAGGATTTTGTAGCAAGAATTCCCAAGTTTGACATGTCACAAAACTCTACATACACTCTGACTCAGAGATGTCACCAATAGGAATATCATTCAAGGTGACCAAACACAAAGAGGAAGGAAGTTATGTGTGTGTGTGTATACACATATATATGTATATATATATATATATATATATATATATATATATACATATACACACACACACATACACATATATATAGATAGATGATAGATAGATAGATAGATTTATAATAATTTTTTTGCAGTTGAGTTCCTTTGGTTTTCCATAGTAAGTCCTTAAGTCTATAGAAAGGCAGTGTGTCCCTGTATTAATTATCCAGCAAGAGAGTACTACATCACCATTTGGAATTTCACTTGAGTTACCAACATAGTAGGCTATCAGTTTCTCTCAGGAGTGTGTGTGTGTGTGTGTGTGTGTGTGTGTGTGTGTGTGTGTGTGAGAGAGAGAGAGAGAGAGAGAGAGCACTTTCTTCTGGCTACTAGATAGCTCTTGACCTATAAATGCCTAAACTTCTCTTTTGACCACAAGCCCACACTTGACAACTAGTGGAGGTGCTAAGCAGTTTGGGTTAGTCCTCAATGGCCAGGTTCAAAATCAATCTAAGGAATGAAGTGGAATATTGCTTAAAAGATCATATCTACTATTTGTAATGTGCTCATGAGACCACACTTTGCCTGGGCCTCCTAAATTCACAAGACTCGGAGATTTAGCATATTGTGGTCATATAGTCTATTGTACATGGAATAAAATGGAAAGGAAATAGACCAAGTACTCGTATATGGAAGTATATGCCTCCAGTCATCTTCTGGTGACCCTTCCAGATCTTTGGATATATGGCCTGGAAGACCCCCTGGCCACACCTACCAGCAACTAGTAGTAAAGGGAGAAAGAAAGGAGCTATTCATATCCTATTTCAGGATTATGGAAAATCAGCCTCCCTCATTTTACCAGCCAAGAGCTGGCAGTCTTCTTACCTGGTATCATCTCTGGTTGTCTCAGTCTCTGAATCTGAACCTCCTCCACAGTATTAGTCCCCGGCTGTCTTGTAAGGCAAGGTTCTATGATGGAATGGGAACTGGGGGACTGGGGGACTGGGGGACATTGGAATAACAGAGAGATGGTTGGGAGACATAGTGGGTAGTCATTTAGAAGGAAAAAGAAAAGGAAGGAAGGAAGAAAGAAAGGAAAGAAGAAAAGGAAGAAAGAAGGAAAGAAAGGAGAAGAGAAGGAAAGAAAAAAAGAAAAAGGAAGAAAAGAGCATCAATAAAGTTTTTCTTAAAAAAAATTAAAGAATTGAGGTCTAGGTTAGACCAGATACTCATTGAGATCCTGTTGGACTCAGTTTTCCTAAATGTAAAATGAAGGTTGAATTAGATCTGAAGTCCCTTCCTGTTCTCAATCCCATGATCTTATGATGTTATAATTAACTTGGGTCTCATTGGTCCAGGGGACCCACTCTCTGGCTTCAGGAATTGTAGAATATAAAAAACTCCTTAGGGACAAAGACTTTTTTTTTTCTTTTTGGAGGGGGGAGGGCAGGGCAATTGGGGTTAAGTGACTTGCCCAAGATCACACAGCTAGTAAGTGTGTAAAGTGTCTGAGGCCCGATTTGAACTCAGGTCCTCCTGACTCCAGGGCTCGCTCTTTATTCACTGTACCACCCAGCCGCCCCCAAAGACTATTTTTCATTTTCCCATGGCAGCTGGATGGTATAGTGGATGAAGCATTGAATCTAGAATCAGGAAGACATGAATTCAAATACAGCTTACCGGCTGTGTGGCCCTGGGAGGTCACTTAATCTTTCTTAGCCTCAGTTTCCTCATCGGTAAAACAACAGAGATAACAACAGCACCTGCCTCACAGGATTGTTGTGAAGATCAAATGAAACAATATTTGTATAATGCCTTGTAAATGCTGTTGTCGTTCAGTTGTGTCTGACTCAATTCGACAAAGATACGGGAAAGGTTTGCCATTTCCTTCTCCAGTGGGTCCCCATTTTCTGAGCTCTATGCACTGCATCACTGAGCTGTCCCTGTACGATTATTCCATACTAGTATCCCCAGGGCCTAGGTGCTTCATATGTAGTAGGCACTTAATAAATGCTGGCTGAATCCAATCAACAACAACTATCACTTTCTGCACTGACAAGCCCTGATCATTTGTATTTATTTTTCATGTTCAAAGCTCTGGCCCTTCCATGAACATTATGCCGCCATATTACTGAGGCTGTCCATTCAGAGTCACCAATTGGTCATTGGAATCACCAGCCTATGAGTTATTCCGATAATAGCTCACAGCACTTTACTATTTACAAAGTATCTTCCTGGCAACATTCTTGTGGGGAGGTATGATTGTTCTCACATGAGAATGGGGAAACCATCAGAGTTTACCCAGTATCACACAACCAGTAAGCTGCCCAGTTCAGCCTCAGATCCAGGGTTGGTACCTCCAGACAGAGAAAGGAAGAGGGGTGACTAAAAGGAGCCAGGGTGACTAGGTGGGAAGAGAACTGAACTGAAAGCTGGGAGTGGGGAAGGAGTCTGTAATGACTTTGGGGGCCTGAGCCCAGAAATAAATTCCTGGGAATGGTGGGGGAAGAGGAAGAAGGGTAACGAAGATGGAAGCTGGGGTGTTAAAGTACAATAGAAAGAGTCTCCCTGGAATGTGCTAGGACCTTGGCCCAGGATCACTGGGGCAAAACGACCCCCGCAGACAGTCAACCTTGGGTCCAGGGTCAGTGTCCCTGGGTCTAGGCTTCCAGACACTGTGAATGTCATTGGTCCTAATGCCTCCCATCTCATATCCTGCTGTCATCTTAAAGAGATCCAGGTAACTCCAAGGAACCCAGAACAAAGGGCACTCAGCACAGATTGGCATGATGCCCAGGATCTCTCCCCCTTTTCCCCAGCCTGAACCTACAGCGTGAGTTCACTTATTCAGGTTGGAAAAGTAGAGCATTTGACCTCTACTAGGGGTATGGTGGGGAGGAGGCCAGGACACTGGGATATGAACGGTGGGTCACATTCAGCATGAGAACTGGGACTAGATGAACCTGGGGGAGCGTCTGTGGAACACTGGAAGAGAGGGAAACACTAAAGGGTAGGAATGAACAGTTTAATTTTTGCCTTTTTGTCCCCATAGACTTACATGGAGCAAAACATACAGAAGGTACTTAAAAAGTGTTTGTTGCATGGAAAAGAGAGGGGAGCGGGCTACAAAATATTGGGGTAAAGAGTTGGTCAGGCCCTGGGAAAAAGGGTCAAATGGGGATGATCTTAACTCCTGGCATTAGCACCTTCTGGTCCACTCCCTTTGACCAGCTTATACCATGATGGTGACCAAGAGTTCATCACCATTATCACTGTACACCAAGTATTTTCTGAACCTTGAAATCTGGGGAGAGAGACAAAAGGCCATCTCGGTCTCCCTTCTCAGATCTCCCCTCCCCTCTGCTTCTCTTCAATGACCCATCCTGAATAATGTGGTCTCTTGCCAATGGATCCATACTGGGCTAAGCAAGTGAGTAACAGCCCTGAGATGGGTTCTGAGGGGAGAGGGGTGGTGGTGAGAATAGGGCCTGAGACTGACTGATGGGAAGAATCCTATGACAAAGGTGGCCCTCTGCCTGCCTATATATTCACCTAAGCAGCACCTCTCTACCTTAGCCTAACCCGGCCCCCAGAGTGGGCGGGTTCTCAACTCACTCAGGTTGCTGCCTCTTAGATTTTCCCCAGAGTCCAAGGGTCCAGGCAGTGGACTTAACAAGTGGCTGTCTGACAGCCAGGGCTCCATGCCCAGCTGGAAGGCATGGGCTTTGAGGAGATCCTGAAGGAGGTGGGTGGCTTTGGCCGCTTCCAGATTCGAAATGTGATGCTGTTGGCGCTGCCCCGGATCCTGCTGCCTCTGAACTTCCTCTTGCCAATTTTCATAGCTGCAGTGCCCACCCACCACTGTACCCTGCCAACCCAAGCCCAAGACCCACTCAACAACCTCACCCAAGAGACAGCTTGGCTGGAAGCCTACTTACCCCGGGAGCTTGATGGTAGCTTCAGCTCCTGCTACCGATATCTCTACCCACATCCAGTCTCCAACACTAGCCAGGGGGAAGGGGAGGACCAAATTGTGCCATGTCCTGAAGGTTGGGACTATGACCAATCACAGTTCTACTCTACTATTGCTACCCAGGTAAGGTTCACTGTCTCCTGTCATGCTTCTTGGACCTTACCCAAGACATCAGACTGAGGAGGATTTCTTAGAATACAGGATCTCTTAGCTCCTGCCAATTCTAAGAGTCTATGGATACTTGAGAGGGGTAGAGGGGAGGAGTGACTCACACTAGCCCAATGTGTGGATACTGTAAGAATGAAAGGGATAGCTTCTATTCCCCCACTCACATATTCCCAGGATAGAGGCAAGGGACCAGATGTAGATTTGGAAGGGACCTTGGGAAAGTACATCCCTTCATTTTACAAAGAAAGTTACTGAGTTCCAGAGAAGTTAACTAATGACCAAGGTCACAGAAGTAGTAAGTAAATAATAATAAGCTAATATTTGAACCTGGGACTTCTGATTCCAGACCCCAGTGTTCAATCTACTACCATATGCAACACAAGGAGAGGGAGAGACTGAAGGGGCTGAGCATATAGAAAATGCTCTATAATGGAATGGAAGCAGTAAGACATTAGGAATAAAGGATCTGTTCTTTGACTCGCTGTGTGATTTTGGGTTTACCCTCTCTGAGCCTCAATTTCCCTCATTTGTCAAAGGAGGTCCTACTAAGGATTCTGCCAGCTCTGAAATCTTTTATGTCCTTTTGAAAAAATTTTCAGTAGTCCCAGCCCCTAGTCTACTTCTTTACATAAAATTGTAGAAACAAACAAATAAATGTTTGTTGATTATCAAGTCAAGAACAATATCCCCAATCCCTGGTCTGGAATGAAAGTAGGAGCTGGATTGTGTGACCTTGGTGGGAAATAACAGAAGGAAAAGCTGGTTCAAGCCATGTCTTACCACCTCCCTGTGGGAATGCTGGAGTGGGAGGGGAGAACACTCTCCTTGGAGGCAGAGTGATGGACTGGAGAGTGGTGGGGCTCCAGGGCAGCCAGAGCCCCAGTCCTGTGTCCTCTATGGATGCCAGCATAGGCGGTCTAGGATAGTGGCCAAGGCAGACAGCGGGCAAGGATGCAGGTTCCTGCCTGGGGATGCCCTACAACCCCTGCCTTAATCTAGTGGGACCTAGTGTGCGAACGAAAGGGACTGAACCGTGCCGTATCCACCTTCTTCTTCATTGGTGTGCTCGTGGGGGCCGTGCTCTTTGGATACTTATCTGACAGGTACAGGGGTGCAGAGGGTCTGGGGCAAACAAGAGAACCAGGGAAGTCAACTGGGCTCTGCAACCCAACCTGTACCATCTCGGCCAGGTCCCTAGTGCCATGCTCCAATCTCTGCCTAGGATGTACCTTCCCACTGCCCCACATCCCTCCATCCCTTGCATGGAAGTAAGTTTTGGGTTCCATGACTTATTTCCCAGGCAGAAGTCTCTGTCGCAGGGTGGGGGGGAGGGGAAGGAGCACTGCCTTCTTGACCCCTTGGAAGGCCTGATGTATGATGTATGACTCTGATGCCAGGTTTGGGAGACGCCCACTGCTCTTGGTAGCCTATGGGAGCACGCTAGCCCTGGGCCTGGTCTCCACCATTTCTGTCAGCTACATCATGTTTGTCATCACCCGAAGCCTCACTGGTGTTGCCCTGGCAGGCTTCACTATAATTGTCTTGCCCCTAGGTAAGAGCCTGCCTGGGGTTGGAGGGCTCCAGGGCATAGGGGGAGGAGGGATGGAGTGAGAGGCATGTTCCCTGTCCTGGTGTGGGCAAAGGGATGAAGAGGGTCTGGTTGGATGACTGGGTCATGGCCTGGGGTCCTAGTGGAACCAGGATTTCTCTAAGGATTGAAGAGTTCTTTGGGAGGGAGAGGATCAGATCTGTTTCTGAGATTACAAACTCAGGTCTTTCATCTATATTTCTTTTTCTCTATCTTCGGTTCTTTCTTTTTCTGTTTCTTCTTGTCTGTCCCTGTCTCTGTCCCTTGTCTGTCCCTCTTTCTGTGTCCTTTGCTCTCCTCTCCCTGTCTCTGTCTTCTTCCCTTTCTTTCTGCATCTTTGGTATCTGCCCCTCTGTGCCTCTGTCTGTCTGTGCCTCTCTGGCCCTGTCCCTCTCTCTACATCCTTTGTGCTCTCTCTCTCTGCCTCTGTCTCTGTCTCTGTCTCTCTCTGTCCCTCTCTCTTTCTCTTTGTCTCTGTCTCTCTGTCTCTGTCTTTCTCTCTGTCTCTGTCTCTGTCTGTCTGTCTGTCTCTCTCCCTCCCCCCCATGCCCTGCCCTGCACACCTTCTTGGAATCCAGAGTTAGAGTGGTTAGATGTTGGACATCGCACTGTGGCTGGTGTCCTCGGCAGCACCTTCTGGTCTGGAGGGGTGATGCTGTTGGCTTTGGTTGGCTACCTGATACGAGACTGGCGCTGGCTGCTGCTGGCTGTGACACTGCCCTGCGCCCTGGGCATCCTCAGCCTCAGGTGAGATGAGTGTGTGGCTATGGGGCATTGAGAACTAATGAAATGGGGGGAGGGGAGTACAGCCCACTGTATTCCAAAGCAGAACGTTAGAGTGGGTGATCTGGTGGGTGGTTTGAATCATCCCTCTCTTGCCCTTCCATTTCCTTAGAAGATGATACCTGCACACATTAAGGTTGGGTTTCCCTAGACACTGACATCCCATGCCCATGCAAGGCTGAGGCCCAAGGACCAGTTTGATTGGGGCACCCCCATTCCCCACCCCACCCCTCCTGCCTGCCCCTCTCACTGTCCCAGGCTCCTCTCTGGCTGGAGTGCTCCACCCTCTGCCTCCTGCCCCCCAGGTGGGTTCCTGAATCTGCCCGATGGCTTATGACCCAGGGTCGGATAAAGGAAGCCCAAATTCACCTTCTCCGATGTGCAGCACTTAATGGCCGGCCCCAAGCTAGGGAAAAACTAAGCATTGAGGTAAGGCGGAGCTGGGTGGGACAGTCTTGGTCATGGTCTATACCACCTTCACACACACCCCTTGTCCCTTCAGGTATAGGAGGGAAGTCCAATAGACTTGGGGAGCAGGGGCATAAGCATCAGACTCCCCTATGATTACCATTTACCTTTCTCCTGGACCTTTCGTAAACACCATGTTCCTTACCCCCCACATACACAGTCACATGGGCAGGTAGTAGAAAGAGCAACAGCCTGGGAGTTAGGAGACGCGGGGGAAGTAATCTGACGGTCACTGATTGTGTGACCTCGGACAGGTTACCTGCCTTTCTCTAGACCTCAGTCCACCCCAATCCCCCTCATCTCCCTAAAATGAAGGTGCTAGATATGAGGAGTGGAGGGTGAGGCAGAGAGGAGATTTCAAGACTGGAAGATTAGTGGTGCCATTAACAGACACGGGGAAGTTAGGAGGAAGACAGCTTTGGGGAGAAAGTTACTGGGCTGAGATTTTTGAGTTAGTGTTGGAAGGTTGGTTCATGGAAGAGAAGGATTTAGAGAATACAGAACACAGGTCTAGTCAGCCCTGCCATCTGCCTGTTGTTGTTCAGTCATGTCTGACTCTTCATGACCCCATTTGGGGTTTTCTTGGCAAAGATACTAGAGTAGTTTGCCATTTCCTTCTCCAGTTCATTTTCCAGATGAGGAAACTGAGGCAAACAGGACTAAATTACTTGCCCAGGGTCATAGAGCTAGTAATTGTCTGAGGTCAGATGTGAACTCAGGTCATCCTAACTCCAGGTCCAGCACTCTATCCACTGCACCACCCAGCTACCCCCCTGCCATCTACTACCTGGTGGTATGACCTTGCCCAAGTCACTTCCCTTTCCTAGAAGAAGGAGCCTCAGTTCTTTCTTTCTCTGTGTCAAGCACTTATGAAATACTTACTATGTGCCAGGCAATGTCCTAGACACCAGGGAAACAAAGAAAGTAAAAAACAACAACATGGGAACGACAAATTTGTAAAATAAGTTATTGGATCATATATGACCTCTGAGGCTCCTCTCAGCTCTTCTATTACAGGATTTTGATTCTGTATTTCTCCGTATTCCCCACAACCACCCTGACTATTCTCCTGGGCCAGTTGTCTTGATCTATGTCTTGCCATTGGGCTCTGATAACTCTGGAGGAGATAGTGAGGCCTGTGACTTTGCACAGATCTGCCTCACTTAAATCCAATTCACTTGGGAATCAAAACATCACCCTCCTGATGCCATTGGTCCTCTTCGAGAATGAAGGACTGACAACAACCTGGGTAAACCCTTTTCCCTAATCTCAGGCCCTGAGTCTGGTGGCTGAAAGGGAAAAGGTGGTTAGAAGGCCTTCCTACCTGGACTTGTTCCGGACACCCCGACTCCGACATATCTCCCTGTGTTGTATGGTGGTGTGGTGAGAACTGGGGACCTATCCTGAAGGGGTTACAGTTAGGGTGGACCCCCTGCCTGGGTTCTCTGAAGGAAAAAGTAGAAAGAATCCATCTTAGAGTGACTGGTTCTAGAAAACTCCAGACTGAGAGAGGGTGGGACTTGGGAGGTCCCAGTTCTAGGGCCTGGGGTAATAGAAGTGTCTTGTTGGTGAGGAGGGTGTAAACTGGTTAAGGAGGAGACGTCCCAGGGGAGGATTATAAAAAGCTGTACAGAGTGGATTGTGGGAGGGAGTACCTGAAAGGAAGATGGGAGGGTGAAGGAGTCAGCAGGGAAGGAGTCTCAGGGCAGGGAGGTCTGAAGGAAGGAGGCATCTGAAAGGAGGTCTCAGGAAGGATATGGAGAGGGAGATGGGGGGGGGAGTACTTTATAAGAAAGGAGGAGAATCTGAGGGGAGTCTCTGAGCCAGGGATTGCAGTGTCCCAGACCCTCCTCCTCCCATCATTACAGGTTTGGGGTGAACTTCTCATACTATGGCCTAAGCCTGGACCTGTCAGGGCTTGGGCTGAACCTGTACCAGATACAGCTGCTGTTTGGGGCAGTGGAGGTGCCCTCCAAGATGATTGTCTACCTGTCAGTGCGCTACATAGGGCGCCGCTTCACTGAGGTGGGGGCCTTGCTGGGCACTGCCCTTACTGTGGGCACTAGTCTGCTACTGCCCTCAGGTGAGTCCCCAGGCAGCCTTCCTTAGAGCCATTGTACTACCAGACTTCAGACACGTCCCCTGTGGTGAGCCCTATACCCCCTCTGAGATAATATTCTTAAAGTACTTAGCCTAGTGCCTGGCAGTTAGCAAGTGCTTGAGAAATTGTTGTTTTCCTTTGTGTCTTCCTCCACTCCTTCTTCCCTCTCTTCCCTCCTTCCTTCCCCCTCCCTCTGTTCCTTTCTTCCTCTCTTCTTCTCTCCCTCACTTTCTTCCTCCCTCCCCCTCATTTTTTTCCTCCCTCCCTCCCTGCTTTCCTTCATTCCTTCTTTCCTTTCTTCCTCCCTTCCTCCCTCTCTGTCTTCCTCCCGCCATTCCTCCCTTCTTCCTTCCCCCCTCATTTCTTTTCTTCCTTCTTCCCTCTCTCCTTTTCTCCCTCTCTCCTTTCCTTCATTTCTTCTTTCTTCCTCCCTTCCTCCCTCTTTGTCTCCCACCCTCCATTCCTCCCTTCTTTCCTTCCTCACTCCCTGATTTTTCTTTTCCTTCTTCCATCCCATGGAGGCTAAATTCTCTCCTTTTGTTAGGGATCTTTGATATACTAGAAAAGAGTACTGGCCTGGGAATCAAGACTTCTGGGTTCTAGTTCTGCCTTGACTATCAACTAATTGTATGACCTTGGGCAATTAATTTCTCTTAATCCAGCTCTTAGTTCCCTCATCTGTAAAATGAGGCTAGGCTAGATGGTCTCCCAGCTTCCTTTAAGGTCTAGATCCAATGCTTGAAGTGTGATCTTTCTAATTCTTCAAAATCCTATGGCTCTATGATTCTGAAAAGTCTTGCTGTCCTTATGAGATGCCTATTACCTGCATCCCCACCTCCATTCTGACTTCTCCCCTTCCGGACGCGCTGCCCAGAAAAGGTCCCCAGTCACTTCCCAGCATTCTTCTCCCTCTCAGGGTTGGTGGCATGGAGATTAGTTCTAGGAGTGGCTGGAAAAGGCTTTTCGGAAGCAGCCTTCACCACTGCCTACCTGTTCACATCAGAGTTGTACCCCACTGTACTGAGGTGAGTCTGGGACCCAACTACCAATCTTTACTTTTCCTCATTTCAGTCCTATACCCCACCAGAGCTTCACCTAGAAACCCCTCTCCACCTTCTATCCCACTTCTCCACCCTCTAAGATCTCTCTGTCTCTGTTTCTCCTGTCTCTGTCTCCCTTCTCTTTTTTCTCTCTCTCTGTTTCTGTCAGTCTCTTCTTTCTTTTCCTCTTTTTCATGTACACCTTCGCACATGTGTGTGCTCGCATGCATGCGCACATGCACGCGCGCGCGCGCGCACACACACACACACACACACACACACACACCATTCTATCTCGACTTTGCTACCCAGGGCTATACCCAGCAGTTGGTATACCCAAGAAACATCAGAACCACTCTGTCTGTATATCTGGAAGGCAGCAAGGATCTATTGTTCGGTCTGTGTTTAGAAGAGTGTGGAGGAGATCTGGGCTCTTCTCCCCCTCTGCGCCTGCTACATAACCTTGAGCTTCATCTATAAAATGCAGTTAAATTGAATTGAAATCAATAGAACTGAACAAACATCTGTGAGGCTTATGGATGAGATCTGTAAAGTACTTTGTAATTGGGAAGGATTACACTGGACAGTTTGCCAGAGAAGGATCAGGGTAAAGGGAAAATGACTTTGGAAGAGGATAGCTGTCTTCAAGCATTTAAAACTTTGTTAAGGGGATAGATCCTGCCTTGGAGTCAGCAGGATCCCAGTTCAAATCCAGCCTCAGACACTTACTAGCTGTGTGACCTTGGGCAAGTCACTTAATCCTAATTGCCACAAAAAAAGCCCAACCTCACCAAAGCAAACAAAAACCCCCACAACACTGTTAAGAGAATAGGGATTAGAGTTGTTCTGCTAGGTCCCAGAGGTTGCAATTAGAATTGTTGGATGGTGTTGGATAGAGCAACAGCCCTGGCCAGGAGGTCCTAAATTCAAATGTGACCTCAGACGCTTGACACTTACTAGCTGTGTGACTCTTGGCAAGTCACTTAACTCCAATTGCCTTGCAAAAAGAAAAAAAAAGAATTAATAGATGAAAGGTGCAAAGAGGCAGATTTAGGCTCAATTTAAGGAAAGATTTCCTAACAAATGGAGCTGTCCAGAAGTGGACTGGACCAAGAAGGGGTGGGGGGTAGAAAGAGTTTAGCCTCATTGGAAGTCTGTACAGGGTGACCCAAAAGTCTTAGTGAGTTAATAAGCTTAAAATGACATTAATACTTTTGGGACACCCTGTATATGAAGGCTAGAATTATCATAGATGGAATTTCCTCTCAAGTTTAAGCTGGTACAGAGTTGACTGGGTCATTCCTGAAGTACCATCCAACTCTGGGATTTTGGAATATTAGGAGCAGCTACTAATGTGGTTTGTTCACTTGGATCCTAGACTCTGCCTGCCTCCCAGGGCCATGGGAGTAGAGCTGGGGTGGGACTGAGAACACAAAACCATGAATAGGGGCAGACCTCCCTGCTTCAGCAGTGAGCAAGGAGGATGCTGGGAAGCAGGAGATAGCTAGCTCCCAGCTGATGCTAAAAAGACTTGACATTCAAACACCAAGCATCAATCCACCCCCTCCCTGCCCTTACTCCATTTTTAATAGTGTTTTATTTCTTCCCCCATTACATACTAAAAACAATTTTTAACATTTTTTTTAAAGTTTTGAGTTCCAAATTCTATCCCTCCTTCTCTGAGATGGTAAGCAATCAGATATAAATTATACAGGTACAGTAATGCTTTTCTCCATTTTAAAAAAGAGGTGGGAATCTTTCCCCTTCTTGAATAAGATTGTTCTTTTAAGAGTTCTTTTCCCTATTCAGAGCTGTCCTGTTGTTCATTTTAATCTGACCCCCATCTGTATATAGGCAGCTAGGTGGTGCAGTGGATAGAGCACAAGCTCTGAAGACAGGAAAACCTGAGTTCAAATTTGACCACAGACTCTTACTAATTGTGTGACCCTGAGCAAGTCATTTAACCTTGCTTGCCTTAGTTTCCTCATCTGTAAAATGAGCCAGAGAAGGAAATGGCAAATCACTCCAGTATCTTTGCCAAGGAAACTCCAAAAGGGGTCACAAAGTGTCAGACATGAATGAAACAACTCAGCAGCCACCAAACAATTGGCCATCGCCACCATCAACCTGTGTATGGATGTTAGGAGAAGAAGGAAGGTTAAAAAGCCGTATCTAGTAGAGTAAGCCCAAGGGAAAGCTTTTGATCTTGAGGATCAAATTAACACGGGTGAGGGAATTTCCTCTATATTTTATCTATAGTCTTAGAAAGCTGCCCATGGCTACAAATGGTGGGCAAGAGGATTTGCCCACAGTCCTGTTAACTAATAAATATCAGAGGCATGATTTGAACCTAGGTCTTTCTGATTTCCAAACCCTGTGTTCTACCTATGGTATTATCTCTGAAATAAGCTATTGGATGAGAAAATGCTTCGGAGAGAAGCCTAATGGAGAGTTCTAGGTTTGCAGTCTGAGACCTAGGTCCTAATCTGGACTTTGACTAGTCACATATTTCCCCTCTCTCAGTCTGAGGTTTCTGACCTCTCAAATGAGGGGGATTGGACTAAATGATCCCTTTCAATTCCTACCTTTGTGAGAGATATGGAGAAGGATGAGGAGGATGAGAATGAGACACTAGATTTAGAGTGGTTTAAATCTGAACTCTGCCACTTCCTAGCTATGTGATCTTGGGTAGATCTCCTAATCTCTTTGAGCCTCAGTTTCCCTATCTGTAAAATAGGGATTATACCTGTAGTTCTCATTGTTCAGGGTGGTGGTGGTGAGGATCACACTTATATGTGTCCTCCTCTTTCTAGGACTCGGTTTCATCATTTGCCAAAGACTAGATGGTCTCTTATAGCTCTTTATCCTGTTGAACCTCTGTGATTGGTCAACGAGGTCTTGCAGTTTATCAGTTGGTCCATGATAGAGTGGACACATTGTTCATCAACTGGTCAGAGATGGGTAGTTTGAGGCACTGGTTCACCACCTTCCTCTGAATCCTCTATTCTCCTGTTTCCCTGGCACAGACAGACAGGGTTAGGATTAACGGCTCTGGTGGGCAGGCTAGGGGGCTCCCTTGCACCACTGGCTGTCTTGCTAGAAGGGATGTGGCCCCCACTGCCTAAGGTCACCTATGGTGGGATTGCCCTTCTGGCTTCAGCCACTGCCTTGCTGCTACCAGAAACTCGTCATGCGGAGCTTCCTGAGACCATCCAGGATGTGGAGAAAAAGAGGTATATTGTCTTTGGATTTGGGTTTAGGGGACTAGGGATGGGGCAAGCCCTGAGACTTTGACGAGGAGCCTTACTAGATCCCTACATCCTCACTTTCAAGAGAATACCCTCCCTTTGCTCCAGACTGGACCCGTGGGAGAGAAGAGGGCTGAGGGATGTGGGGAGGAGGGTCCCAGGGTGGGGCAAAGATAATGGTCTGTATGACTTCCTCTTCCTCAGGACCTTGTCAGACCCCCGAGAAGAGAGGATGCCCATGAAGGTGCTACAAGATTAAGATGAGAAGCATCATGGTGTTGGACAAAGAGTACCAGATGTGGAACCAAGAATTCTAGCTCTCTTAGTGACTATATGGAATGCTTTCAGTGTCCTCATCTGTAAAGTAAGGGACTAGATTAGCTCTCCAAGGTCCCTTCCAGCTCTGAATCTTATACTATAAAGTGAACAGTGACACCATCTCTTTCCAGTTGGTCCCTGGGGCAAGGAGTGATGGGACTGACAGACCCCACCCCACCCTAGGATGGGGCAGAACTGCAGCCACAATGCACCAGGCTACCCTAACACCCCCAAAGAGTTGGAACAGACTTTAGAGATGGCCTAGTCCTAGCCCCTCGACATTCCCAAGAGCCTGTTTAAATCCCTCCAGTAATGGGGCTGCCCACAGGGATTCTCTCCCTGATCCCTAGGTGGGGTGTGTGGATAAAGGCGCTCCCATTCTCCATTCTGGGGACAGGGCTACTGGGCAGGACTAGGAGGAAAGAATGTTTCATCAAGAGTCAAGAAAACCTGGTCCTAGTCCTGGTTCTGTCATGTGGTCCGGTGGGCCCATTTCCTCCCTTGCCTATAGAATGGGGATAATACCACCTGCCCAGCCTACCTCACAGGATCAGAAGAAAGAATACATGTCAAGTGCTTTGGAAAGTATAAGGCCCTTGTACTGTAAGTACTCTGGTCTCCAATGAAGCCCCAGTTCAAGTGGAAGACAAGCAGGAAAGGCAGCTACAAAGCCCGGGATGCTCTATTGATCCCCAGAAGAAAAGGGCTACGTCCTCTCCATGGGTGCCGCAGCCTGGAACTGCCCACACTCTCTCCATGAGGAGAAATACTCAGCAGGCTCCTCCTTATCCCCTCCCTTCCAGTCAGTCCTCTCCTGCTATGCCCCACTCTGTGCCTCCGATGCCCAGGTAATGCCAAGGGAAGGGAGAGTTGAGATCAAAAGAAAGAACTCTTTTATTGGGTGAACTTCAAGGGAGGGCAGGGGAGAAGGTAGAAGCGCAAGGACACCCTAAGAGAAAGGTGGCCATTCCTTGATGTCATTGGAGGGAGGGGATGGCACAGCCACCAGGGCAGCCCTGGCATGATTCTCTTCCTCCCCAATTCTTCCTCATGAACTTGTTTTGTTCTGAGGCCAAGGTCTGGGGAACATGCTGAGTTTTAGAGGAAGAGAAAAGGCATCCTCTCCCTCTTCCAGTATGACCACCCCTCATCCCTCCATCATCAGATGCGTGGCAGGCACTACGAGGACAAGTGTAAGCCACCAACCAGGATGGGGGATGGGGAAGGAAGCCTGGAGGCTACCTGGAACACTGACCCCTGTCCAGTCTGAAAGGATGGAAATCTCTGACCCTTTTTTCAACCTGGGAGATGGGGAGAGGCTGGAAGGGACCTAGGACAGGGAAAACAGATTCCTCTGTTAGCTTCTCAATCAGATTTCAACTCTATAGAGTCATAGATGTAGCAGCCCACGTCACCAATGTTCACACCTGGAGGAATGGAAGAGTATAGTCACTGAAGGAGCTGGGGGGACACTGAGGAAAAAGGGAAGAGGGAGGAGGTACAAGTGTGAGAGGGAAGGGGACTAGGGAGACATTAGGAAGGAAGGGAAGGCAGTAAGGGAGAAGGGAAAGGAGCACAGTAAGGAAGGGAGAGTAGGGGGCTGGGGAGAAATGGGTGTACATGAAGGAGAAGGCATTTTAATATACAAGGGAAATACATGCAAATCATACATACGCTATGCAAATTAAATACATAAAAGCTTGGATATTTCTGGGATCGGGGCTCTCACCTTTGGGCCCAAACAGGTATCCGTAGCAAGGGATGTGGCAGTATGGGAAACCATCATGCTGGGAACACAGCGGGAACTTGGCTTAGTCCTGCTGTAAATTCTTCTGTCTCGCCTAGTCTCTACTTTTCTTCCAAGGCTCTCTCCAATTTCCCGAGTGTCCCCTGCTCCCACTTCTCCTTTCCCCTCCAGAGGTTACCTACAGCTTTGGTCAAATCATCCACCTTTTCTGAGCCTCAGTTTCCTCATCTATGAGATGAAGCAGTGGGACTAGATAATCTGTCTCTCATGTTCTATGGCTATGAGGTCCTAGGAGAACTCTGAGACCCCTCCCCCAACTCTTCTTGTTTCTGGCTCCTAATCTTCCCATGGCTCTCATTGTCCTACCTGCATTAACCCCCTGGCTTACCTCTGCATGGCTCCCTGCTGTTAGGGTTTTGCGGCAGCGCTGGCATCGGAGACAGGGCCGATGCCAGTTCCTGCCCAGGGACATCACCTTCTCAGCTAGTAGAAAGAGAGGTCGTGGTACCCAGAGGATAACTAAGGAGTTGTTTCCCCTGCCTGGGCAGGAGTATCGGGAGGAGGAGGGCTCTGACCACCTCTCCCACTCTCATTTCCCAATCCCATTCCTGCCCATTCCAATGGCCCAGATCTGCCTCTGACTGCTACCCCTGCCCCAACTCACCAAAGTAAACAGGGTTCCCACAGCCAGGACACAGAGATGTCTCACCAGCATATGTCTTCACCTGTGTTGGGCCTTAGGAAACAAGAGACTTTGGCTGGGCCTGGGGTTGGGAGCAACCTGCCCAAAGCCCTTTCTCATCAGCACCAGAACTGGACAAAGGGATGGTCTGCTGAAGGGGCTAGTGCTTCCCTCCATTAAGAGTCCAAGTTCAAGGGGTGGAAAGTAGGGGCCTGACCCACGCACAAGTATCTTCTTCCATTATCCCATCTTCTTGCCCCACCCCTACTGTCTTCTTTCTCTCTCTCTCTCTCTCTCTCTCTCTCTCTCTCACACACACACACACACACACACACACACACACACACCCTATATCTCAATATCATTCCCTCACCCATCCTCCTTCCTGTTCCATTAGGGGCCCTGGTCATCCTCCTCCTTGATGCCAAGGTGCCAACCCTCTCTTGTCCGCCTGCCTGGCCCCAATAAGCAGCAACTCAATCCCTGAGAAACCTGAGCTGGACATTGGAGCTGGGGCCCAGGGCAGGTGGTGTCGGATGTTGGAGAATGTGGTGTCAATGCCTATTTGGGCTGGGGAGGAACATGAGGGAGAGGAGGCAGAGGGGGCATGAAGGCTGTGCTGTGCACATGTATTCCCACCCAAACCTCCATACACAGGCAATGAGAAGAAGGGGAGAAGTTAAAAGACAAGGATCACTACTGCCACATCTTTCCATAGCACTGAACTGAATGACCCTGGTTTTATTCTAGATTTGCCACTGAATAGCTTTGTGACCTCGGTCAAGTCCAGTTTATTAACCTCTCAGCTTCCTCATTCAATTCAACAAATATTACAGGACTTAGAAACTGAGTGGGAGCTTAGAGATGAATTAGTCTAACACCACTTTTTCCCCATGAGGAAACTGAAGACCTGAAAAAGGAAATGACATGTCCAGTGTCACACAGATACTAAGGAAACAGATGCATGATACAAAGTGAAGTTTCCAATTCTCTCTGCTGCGCACAAATTTGTATCTTCCCACTGCCTTGTATAGTGTGCCACACACAGTAGATTATTAATAAACACTATAATAATAAATATATAAGATATACATATTATATAAAAACAAAATAAATATAATAATAAACACAAAACAAATATATATGTATATATTATATATAAACATAAATAAATAATATATTATTATAAACAGAAAATAAATATATATTCTATAAATACATAAGTAAAATAATATATTATTATAATGAATATATTAATAAACAGATATTATACAGGTAAGATAAACGAGACCTAAACAGGCAAAAATGGGAAGTCTTCCAAGTGTGTCTCTAAAGGCCTATTCTCCCCTTTCTGGAATTTATTTTGCCCACAGCTGGGGCCCCCATCCTTCAACTATAACAGAGTATGTGAAGAGGATGAGGCAGGAAGGGTAGGTCGGGACTCTGGGGGGGGGTGGGGCTGAAATTGAAGGCTGAAGATTTTGTTTTCTCTTATGACAGGAGAAAACATATGAACAATAGGAAGCCCCTGAAAGTTTCTGGGCAGGGAACAGAGCCTGCAGCATTGTTTCTTTGGTAGATAATTTTGGCAGTTTTGTGATGGATGTGATGGATGGATGGATGATCAAAGAAAGAGACTATAGGCAGGGTGGGTCTAATTAATAAGCTTTTATAATAATAGTGAAGTAAGGAATGAGAGGTGAGGAGCCTAAACTAGAGGAGAGGCCATAGGAGTGGAGAGAAGGGGAAGAATTTGACAGATGCTTTGAAACAGAATCAATAAGATTTGATGACTAATGGCACATGAGCCAAGTAAACGAGAGGGAAAAATCAAAGCACTCCAAGATTATGAACCTGGGTGAATAGAAGGAAGGCATCTCAACAGAAACAGGGAAGCAGAGGGGGGGAAGGATGGAGGGGGAAGGTTTAGGTCAAAACATACTAGTTTCTGTTTGGGGACATGTGGAGTTTGAGATGCCAATGGGACACTGAAGAGGAGTTGTCCAGCAGCCAATTGGAAATGTAGGATGACATTTCAGGAAAGAGGACAGAGTTAGGTGCACAGATTTGGGAATCATCTTTGCCATCACAGCAGAGAGATCATCCTGCCCACTTCCCAGAACTCGTGTAAGTATCCAATGAGACAGAGATTGCAAATGAATTTGTGATCTCATTGGTAAAGGGAATTCCGGAGGAAATAAACTCCCTCTGCCAATTTAGGTTAGCACCTTCTATCCCAACCTTCTTATAGCCTTTGAGAAGAGATGTCAAACTCTGACAGCTCCAATCAGATTAAAATGTAATTGAGAAATGTTTAACAAAATAAACAAAAATATAATACAGCATACACAATGTCAACCTGAGGTTTCCTAAGTCAATATGTAGGCTGCAGGGATCTGTTTTCTATTTGAATTTGGCAGGGCTGGTCTTAAGAGAGGTGCCCAGAACATGGATTTGCCCAAGACCACACAGCCAGCACATCAGAGTGGGGCTCCAACCATGTCTTGAAGTGTTTTGGAAAATATATAACAGGAGGTGGTACAAATATTACTATTGTTTCTGGTCCCAGAGATGAGGGTGGGTAATGAGGGTATTGGAGTAGAAAAACTTCATCTGTCCTTTCCCAGTAATTCTGAGCTCCCCGCTACCCCAGAAGGGGCAAGAACTTGAGTTAGGGGTAAGGTTTTTCTGATGCTATATACTCCACTTACTCCAAAAGGGCACTTACTCCTCCTTGCCCTCTTGGCCTGAGGGAGGCCTGTCCTGCTCCTAGGTGGACTGAAGCTGCCAGCGGTTAAGGGCATGGCGGTGATGGGGGTTGGAGGACGGGGAGGTTCTTCCATGTAGGAGCCCACCCCACCAATTTTGATTCCTGAAACCCAGAACAGAGAGGAAAAAAAGAGTAAAAGTGAGAATGGGGGTGTCCAAGTATGCCCAGAAGATGTCCCTTGCCCAGCCCCAACATCCTTTCTGGGAGCTGTTCCCTGCACCTTCCCAAAACCATCTCATCATATCCCCCTTTTTCAGGTCAGGATGAGATACTGCTCTCCATACCTCCCTCCAGCCCTTGTAGGGACAGGCACTTACCCTGGGGTCCAAAGAGAACCGCATAACATGGTTTGTGACAATATGGCTTTCCATTATGCTGAATTTCAGAGAGAAAGCAGGAGTTGGGAAAAGTGGTGAAGTCACTGCAGAGATCCTATGGAGAATTCATGGGGGACCCCCATCCCCATCCCATGCCCTTTATTTTCCAGCTGAGGGGAAGATACAATCTACTCCAGCTCAGGGTTCTAAAGGTCCGATCCTCTCTGGACCCCATAATCTAAAAGCTCTCTAGGGAATCAGGGAGCCCCTGTTCTCCCATAATACCCAAAGGGTATTATAACTTACAACTGGAAGATGCTGATCCCCCTATCTCTTCCAATCTGACCTGTATCCTGCAATCAGTGGAAAAGAAAAGGGAAGCTATCTGCTTCCAGATATGACTGGCCTGGGCAGGCATCTCTTTGGGGCTCACCTAGGGTCAGCTGGGCACCGGACTGACTCATGACCAACTGCAGAAGGGGAAAGTCAATGACCAGAAGACAATCTTCCATTTTAACCTCCCCTCTCCACCAGCCCTCCTTCTTAATGCAACTCCTGGACCAGGATTTAAAATTAAATAGAGTTGGGAGGCTAGGTGGCATACTGAATAGAGCACTGGCCCTGGAGTCAGGAGGACCTGGGTAATCCGACCGGACACTTAACACTTACTAGCCATGTGACCTTGGGCAAGTCGCTTAACACCAATTGCCCTCCAAAAAGCAAAATAATAATAATAATAATAATAATAAACAGGGATGAAGCAAAATTTCCTGATGTCAAAGTGGTGCTAGACAGTGAGAGGGTGTAGAATGGGAAATGGTGGCTGACTGAAAGGTCCTTAGGGACGGGAGAAGCTAGAATTGGTTTGGAGGTATGTGGGAATGCCATGACAAGACCACCACCACCACTAAACCTTTTATACAGTGTTTGCCACTTGCCAGATACTGTGCTAAGAGCTTTACAATGTTTATCTCACTGATCCTCACAATGGCCCTGTGAGGTAGGTATTGTCATTGTCCCCATTTCACAGATGAAGAAACTGAGACAAAGAGCAGTCATGTGACTTGCCCAGGGGCACACAGCTAGTAAGTTTCCGAGGTCAGATTTGGAATCAGGTTTTCCTGACCCTAAGCCCAGTGCTCTATTCACTGTGTGCTTTAGGGAGAGATTGATTTAGGGATGGGGGAGGGAGTAGTCAGATAAGAGACATGATCCAGGCACAGAAAGGACAGCCAGGCAGGGCATTCAGGGTGGATAATCTGGACAGCCTTTATGCTTATCTCTCTACCCATTTGGGTCATACCAGCTTTTCTCTCCTCCCCTTCCCTCCCCTCTCTTCTCCTACCCTCCCAACAGGGGCCTCACCTCAGCGTGTCCACCCGCAGCAAGGACATTGTGGCAGCGCTCACATTTCAGGCAGAATCGATGCCAATTCTGACCCAGGGAGCTCACCTTTTCAGCTGTGTGAAGGAACAGAGTGGACAGTGGAGTGTCAGGATCTCAGTTTGCAGCTCAGTCCCTAGGGGACTTTAGTAATGGGATGAAAGGGGATAGATGGGTGTTGCAGAAGAGAACGCTTTCATTGGCCTTCTCTTCCTCAACCCTTGAGGAGTGTTAGAGGACTTGGTAGAGACCACTCCTCATTCTCCCACGCTACCTAACCCTTTCCCTTACCGTGGGCATCTTTGCCAGCTCTTGATACTGAGTCTTAGAGCCAATTCACCCAAGAAGAAGCAGAGCGGGCCTCCACGAACACCAGCCCCATTCCTGGGACTCTACTCTACTAAGAGATAGATCCCCTCCTCCAGCCCCTACCCAGTCAGCCAGGGATATCATACAGTACTAATTGCAAAGAAGTGGAAATCCTGGAGCCTCCTATCCTTTCCCACCCCCTTTCCTGTCCTCAGGTCCTGAGGTCTCCCAGGATCTATCATATCCTAAATTACTTACTGCAGTCCCTCCCTAAATAATTCCTCTCGGTGTCTTCACCAAATTTTCATCCCACAGTCTCTCCTGCATTTAATTCATGGTCTCCCCCATACTCTTCTCCCAGAATATCCCCAAAACTTTGTTACTAGAGTTTTCCCTAACTTCTTTGTACCCTGGGGTTTCCTCCACGAACTGTCTCCCAACATATCCCCCAAATTCTCTCCATTCCAAGATCTTCCCCAAACTCACTCCCAGAGTCTCCCTCAAATTTTCTCAACTTCTTCAAACTTTGTTCCCGGCATCTCTCCCAAATCCATCCCTGGGTCTCCCCCAGATTCCCCTAGCCTCACCAAAGAACACAGGCTGCTGGCAGCGCGGGCAGGTCCAGCTCATGGCTCCCTCCGACTCCAGAGCTGCTCTGGGATCTGTGGCTCCAAGGCTCCGGTGACTTAAGCCCACTTGGCCTCCCTTCCCCGCCCACTATCACACTCCCATGCTTCATTGGACATTGACCCCCCTTATCTCAGTTACTATTGGCTGTTAAGAGTTTCAGCCTCCTCTACCTGGGAACTCTGGGTTTCTTCACTGGTCCTGTCGAAATGTGAAATTTCTTGAGGTGGGAGGGATAGAGAGGAAGTGGCTTGCTGGAGGTGGATGGACATTAAGTGGGAACTCAGAGAGGCTGTGAGGGTTCTGTAAACACTTCCCTCCCTAGGGCAGGGACACCAGTGTCATGCTCCCCTCCAGGTAGGCTGAAGGGTGGGGCATCAGTGTGGAGGGTGGGGACCCTGTACTCGGGAGGAAGCTGGGCTACCAGGATGAGAAATTGAGTATCTACCTGGAATTTAGAAGCCATGGAAGAAAAAGTGTGTGTGTGTGTGTGTGTGTGTGTGTGTGTGTGTGTGAGAAATGTCACCTTCGTAGCTGTATGACCCTAGGCAAGTCACTTAACATTTGTCTGCCTCCTTTAACCATCTGTAAAGTGGGGATATTAATCTACCTCCCAGGGTTTTTGTGAGGGTCAAATGAGATAATAATTGTAAAATGCCTGGCACATAATAAATACTATTCAATACTATTAATAATAAATACTATTTAAATGTTATTATTATTAGAGGATAGAAACCTGACCCCTGAGTCAGAAAGAAGAGTTTTCAAGTCCCTGACTCTGGCACATATTTGCTGTGAGACCCTGGGCAAGTCTCTTAACATCTAAGTCTATCAGTTGCACGTCTTAGGCAGAGGGAATTTCCTTACTGAGAGTTCCTTACACTACTTCAGGCAATTCCCCAATTTTTGTTCTCAGGAGGCTTTTACAGACATAAAAATTATTGAAGACCTCAAAGAGCTTTCTTCATTTGGATTATGTCTATCAATATTTACTCTATTAGAAATTAAAACTGATAATATTTTATTTATCAAGTCATTTAAAATAACAATAAATCTATTACACGTTTAACATAAATAATATTTTAAGGAAAAATAAATATATTTTACAAAACAAAAAATATTCTAATAGTGGCCTTGTTTTACATATTTTTGAAATCTCTTTAATGTTTGGCTTAATAGAAGACAGCTGGATTCTCATATCTACTTCTGAATTCAATCTGTTGTTGTAGATGAAGTATATGAAAAAAATCTAGCCACACACAAATATGTAGTTTGAAAAGGGAGGGTTATTTTAATAGGAAAATAATATCAGTATTATTCTGAAAATATTTTTTTTACCATATGGACCCTCTTCAGGAGTCTCTGGAACTCCCAGGAGTTCACAGTCTATACTTTGAGAATTGCTATATTAGGTAATAAGGTCTGAACAGAATCTCTGTGAGGGGAAGGAATGTGTTGTTTTTGTCTTTGTAGCCCTAGTACAATGTCTTGTGCATAGTAGGTACTTCGTGTCTGTCAAGCTATTGATAGTTTTCTTAATATTCATAATGCTTAATATGGACCTGGAATTTAATAAGAAGACAACCATCTTTTCAACATCAGTTTTTTTTCCTGGTAATGCCATTTGGCTGTGAATCATGGAACACCCACAATCTCTGAAAAATCAAAATTGTGGGTGCCTCCAAAGGGTGATGGAAATACTGAAGGTGGGTGTAAGAAGGCTGTGGCATATTACTAATGATAATTTGCATGTAAGAAGTGCCATGAAAGACATTCATCAAGGACATTTGGGACTGGAAAATGAGGTGGGCTAGTGTATAGGGAGACACTCAGGAATGACAGACAGCCTGAGTACTGTACTTATATTTGGTAAATTGTGTTGACCCTTTAAGGAGCATTTATGGAAGGACCTGGACAAGAATCACATAGGATGAGAAGGCATGGAGGCACTGCAGTCTCTCTGCATTGATGGTGGGAGTACCCTCTCCTCTAAGATCCTAGATCCACCCAGCTTTCAAAGTATAACAACCCTAAATGTCTCTTAGTTTAGGAATAAAATGTGTCTATTTAAAAAGCCCATACTAGAGCTCTCCTCTAATGCTACATCTTGCCCAGGAGATGACTTGGGGTTCCTGAAGTCACTGAGAACAGAGCACAACCTTTGTTAGATTTCACAAAGCTGGAAAGGCATTGATCTCCAGAGCCACAACTAGGGCAAAGCAACTGAGGCTTTGTTCCAGGGTTCTAAAATTCAGAGAGCTGAGAACAGTTGCACGTCTTCTGCAGCACCGAAGCAATTAAGCTTAGCATCTATATGTTCTATGTTGTTTTCATTGTTGTTCAGTTATTTTTTAGTCACATATGACTCTTCATGACCCCATGTGGGGTTCTCTTGGCAAAGATACTGCAGTGGTTTGCTATTTCCTTCTCCAGTTCATTTTATAGATGAAGAAATGGAGGCAAACAGGGTGAAATGACTTGCTCAGGATCACAGTTAGTGTCTGAGGCTGGATTTGAACTCAGATCTTCCTGACTGAAGCTGTGTTACCTAGCTGCCCTAGCACCTATATAGCAAGGTTAATTAATAAATATAGGAACATATCAGATGATGAACTTCCTTTCTTGATGCTACCTTAAACCAGGGGAGCTCCTCCAAAGCTTTGTCTTGTCTCCCCACCTGGACTTGAGCTTTTGAGCAGCCTGCCAACAGCAGCTGCACAACAACCCAGCATCTGTTTCCCCCTCATGCAGGGCTGTGCTTCCCATCCTCCTGCCAAGAGGAGAAGAACTCTACAAGAAAACAAAACAAAAAGAAAAGAAATAGTAAAATATAAAAATAGATGATTGTTTTATAGACCAGGGGCAGAAAAGAATGTTAAGTGCTTAAAATGATTTTCTTCCTCCTTCTAAATTGGCTGTTATAGATCTGCTGGTCTCATAGACAGATTGTGTGTCTGTCACTTGAGCAACAGTCTAGTTAAGTTCAGGGCAGTGGTCACCTGATGATTTTTTTCTTCCACAATAACTCATTTGACTCAGGCATGGAGGAGTGGTGATGGAGGGGCATCCATAGAGGGAGGGGCATCCTGCTTCTGATGTTTAACTGCCTTTGTGCCTGTGAGTAAATCACTCTGTATCCCTGGTTTCAGTTCACTCCTCACTGTTGCTGGTCTTTCAGTCTCTAGGAGGACTAATGACATCATGACGGTGGTGTCTTAATTTTCAAATGAACTGGATTTAAGTAAGGTAGAGCTACACAAAGTCGTCAGCCTCACTCCTTCCTCCAGCGTCGTTGAAATCCAGTGGCAAGACAAAGGTCACTTGACTGGTAATGGTCCAGGATACAGTGATGCACCTTGACCTTTCTAAATTAAGATCTTCCTCAGCTCTCAATTTGTCTGAGTCAATGCCCATACAATGACTATGGACTATGAAAGAATTGAGACAAAAGATGGCCTAGTTTACTATCCCAAAAATATCAGTCTGGGAGGGGAAGGCCCTCAGAATTTCTGACCTGAACAGAAAACAATGGTTGGACTAGATGGGAAGAGAAGAGGGAGGGAACGAGCATTCATTAAGTCCTAATATGTGCCAAGCGCTGTGCTAAGCACTTTACAATTATTATCTCCTTTGATTCTCATAACAACCCTGGGAGGTGGGTGCTATTATTATCCCCATTTTACAGATGAGGAAACTGAGGTACACAGAAATTAAGGCTCACACAGTTAGAAAGTATCTGAGGTTGGATTTAAAACTCAGGTCTTTCTGACTCCAGGTCAAACACTCTGCCCACTGCACCACCGAGCTGCCCGCTTCGGATTGTGGCCCATTCTTTTGAATAGTCTTAGGAGGGACAGATCTTTGTCCTTTCTGGGTTGATACCTATAGAACTATGATTCTGTCATTGATAATATTACAGAAACATTCAACAGCAATTATTTGCTTGGTGCGAAAGTTTGCTCACAGAATGATAACATTTGTCATATTAAATTTAAAAGTATAGTCAATATTCCAAGAATAATTACACATTTCCCAATGGAGCTTACTTTCCCCCTTCCAATATGTTATTTGATTTTTGAATTACATGTAATAAATTTTCCACTACTTTTATTTTTTTTTTTTTAATTTTTTAGGAGGGGGGGAAGGCAAGGCAATTCAGGTTAAGTGACTTGACTAAGGTCACACAGCTAGTAAGTGTCAAGTGTCTAAGGCTGAATTTGAACTCAGGTCCTCCTGACTTCAGGGCCAGTGCTCTATTCACTGTGCCACCTAGCTGCCGCTACATGTAATAAATTTTCAACATTTTTTTTTTAAGCTTTGAGTTCCAAATTCTCTCCCTCCCTCCCTACCCTCCTCATTGAGAAGGTAAGTAATTTGCTATAGATTATATATGTGTAGATATGCAAAAATATTTCCACATTATTCATGTTGTGAAAGAAAACAGACCCAAAAAACCCCAAGAAAAATATAGAAAGTTTTTAAAAAGTATGCTTTGATCTGCATTCAGACTCCCTCAGTTCTTCCTCTGGAAGTGGATAGCATTTTTCATCACGAGTCCTCTAGAACTGTCTTAGACCATTCATTGTATTGCTGAGAACAGCTAAGTCATTCACAGTTGATCATAGTACAACATTGCTATTACTGTATACAGTGTTCTCCTGGTTTTGCTCATTTCACTTTACATCTGGTCATGTAAAGCTCCCCAGGTTTTTCTGAAAGTATCTTGTTCATCATTTCTTACAGAACAATAGTATTCCATCATGATCATATACCACAATTTGTTCAGTCATTTCCCAATTGATGGATATACCCTCAATTTCCAATTCTTTGCCATTGCCACCACAAAAAGAGCTGCTATAAATATTTTTGAACATACAGGTCCTTTTAAATATATATGTATAGTATATATATATATAGAATATGTGTATATTATACGTATGTGTATGTATGTATGTTTGTGGGTATCTTTGCAATACAGACCTAGTAATACTATTGCTGAATCAAAGGGAATGCATAGTTTTATAGCCTTTGGGGTATATTTCCAAATTGCTAATGGAGTTTACTTTTAAAATATCTTTGCATTTTGTTACAAATAGCACTATAAGGGAAGGTGCTAAGTTTTAACTGTGCAAATTATTCTATTGTTATTTTATTTGAAATAACTCAGTGTCTTCTCCCCCTGTAAATCACACTCATAGAGTGGTTCCACTGACAGATAGGTATCCCTTATATTATTCTGTGGATCCATTTCCTAAAATTACAGCTCATAGACCTCCACTGATACATTTGCTTTTCAATAGTCATCCAGAGGACATGATTAATTCAAAGCAAAGGCATTTACTGGAGTAACATAGGAAGGAGATTTACAATAGAATGTTCTCTCCATAAACCTAATATACACCGTCCCACAGACATACACACCATTACTGAGGAGAGTGAGCAGGTACAGAGATCACCCATAAAGAGCATGCATATGAAAAACATGTGTGGGTGAGAAAATCACTCCAACACTACAAGGTTCCTAATATCAAGTCAATCATATTGGAGAGGGGAAAGACTAAAAGCAGGGACACCAGCTAAAGGAGCATTTTGTAGATAAGCAAAGAACATTGCCTCTGGAAGCAACTTCAGTGATGCCTAGGATATCTTTGGATCTCCTCATCTGGAACTGCTTTCAGAGATCATTTAGGAGTCACCTAAGAAAACAAAAATTAGTTCTTCATAGGCTTATTTTTGTCCAAATGTGGCATTACTCACCAGGTCTGATTCCAAATGAATTTCAGCTGTTTCCAAAAATCAACTCCATCTATAAAGGACAAAAATTTGTCACTATAAACATTCTTCAAGAGAATAGGCTGCAATCCCATTATTGGCATAAATCTCAAGCACTTGAAAGATTAAAAAAGAAAGGTCCAATATATATTCCAGCATTCAGAGCAGTATTTTGTGTGTGTGTGTTTGTGTTTGTGTGTGTGTGTGTGTGCGTGTGTGGTAGGAGATGATTGCAATCAGTCAGTGCTCCATGATGGTAGCTGGACAAACTACAGATGTAAATGGAATGTGCAGTAAGGAATTACAAATATGAAGAATTCAGAGAAATGTGTATGTCTTGCACGAACTGATACAGTGAGAATTAGAACAATGACCAAAATAATGTAAACAAAATGAACACTAAAAGAAGTTGAACTCTAAATAGATAACCAATTTTTGCCCCCTAGAGAACAGATAAAGTAACATACTTTCTTCTTCTTGAAAGAGAAGTGGGAAACCATAGAACATAATATCAGATAGCCAGGTCATGTCAAGTCAATGTGTATTTATTAAGTACCTATTATCATATTCCAGTCACTGTGCTAAGTTTCAGGGATACAAAAAAAAAAAAAAAGGCAAAAGACAGTTCCTGTCCTCAGGAGCTTACAGTCTAGTGGAGGAGACAACAAGCAAATCAGTTAAATTACAAGATAAATTGGAGATGCTTTTAGAGGGAAGGCACTAAATTAAAGACTAAAAAAGGCTTTTTATAGAAAATGAGACTTTAGCTGAGAGTTGAAGGAATTCAGGGAAGCCAGGACGCAGAGATGAGAGAGGAGTTCGAGGCATGGGGAACAGTCAGTGAAAATGCCCAGAGTCAAGAGATGGATGTTTTGTGTGAGAAATAGCAAGGATGCCACTGTCACTTGATCACTGAGCATGGAGAGGGGATAGATTGTACCAGTCGTTTTTTGCTCAGTTGTTTTTCTTAATTATACAAGTGAGGACCTAATTCTTAGGGAAGCAATTTGGAATATCATTGACAAGGATGAATTGGTTGACTCTAACCACTTCAGAACTAGGTCTATGATGCTATGCCTGTTAACACTTGGTAAATGGACATATCAATGAAGGAGGAACCACACTTTGTGCTAGCCTTTAAAATGATTTTTTAATCACACCCTTTCTTTTTGTCTCTTTTCCTTTTCTGAGTACAGGTCAGAGATCTACTTGAGAATGGACATTGGTTCCTGAGAGGCACCTGCACATCGGTATACCTTCCCAGTAACACTTCTCCCTCCACCACCCCCACCGCCCCCACTCCCACCTCAGCCCTAAAGATAGTTGATAGCTGAGAGGCAGTACATTTTTTCCCTAGACCTAGCCTTGGAGAAGCTGTGAATGAGGCACACATGCTCTCAACTGTGGAGCAACTGTGGAATGAGGAACTATTGTGGTCTCAAGACTGAGAATTCCTGAATTCTAGCTTCTTGCAAGAGTATCAAATAGCTGAACTTCAAGCCTCCAGGGTTAAGGAAGAAAGAGTTCCTGGTCACCATGATCTAGAACTCAACAGGAGAGAGGAATTCCTGCAGTGTCAGGCTCTTGCATTAACCACCAGTTCTATTTAGAGCAGGACCCTCACTGCCATCACTAAAGGGGCAATCACCAAAGATGTCCACCTTCCTCACTGTTTACCAACTGCCACCTGCTGGCAGGTGAGCCAAAGAACCCCAGGAGTAGCAGTTCTCCCTAGATCCCAAGTCCAGTTGCCACAGCAACCACCACCACCATCATCCTGGGAATCAGCCCCTACGGAAATGTGGACTGGTCATTGCCTCTGGAGGTACCATAGGCAAAGCAACCTAAGATTGAGAAAAGAGAGTTCTCACCACCAAAGTCCTTGAACCATCATCAAATGGTTCAATATCAGAAACTGATTTTATCAGTGGAAATGACATTAAAGATACATGATTTGTTTTGCTGCTTATACCCTACGGATAACAGGACTTTTCCACATGACTTGCAGTGGAAACTTTCTGTGTGGGCTGTATCCCCTGTTAGAATAGGAGCTCCTTGAAAACAGACACATACTTCTCTCTTTTCATTTGTGTCCATATGCACTTAGATGTTTTTTCATTCATTCTTTTGAAACAGAAGAGGCTAAAGCACAGACTGATATTCCAAAACTAAAGGAGTAATAGGGCTATCTGAGCCATGATATGGAGAAGCAAAAGCCCTGGAATTTGATTACCATGGGTTTTTGGTTGTTGTTGTTTTTTAATTATAAAACTACTTTTCATGCTCTTGGGTAAGCCCCATTGGAATAAAAGCCCCCTTCCCCCAGGAATGCCTTGGAAGCTGCCTGGGTAGGAAAGATGTACAGAGATCACTCATGGTAAACACAGGGCAGAGCGGATGTCATCAGCTCCTTGATAGCCCCAAGTGTGAAAGGACTAGCTCCAGGCACACCATTAATAAGCAGGAGAGATGAACACAAGTTATAAAGTTACTTGGTTTCTTTTTCTCATTGACTTTTTTCTGCTTCTGGTGCATGATCTGAGTTCTGCTTTTGAGCAGCAGCAGAGAGCCCCATCATCCTGGCATTTTCCCTTACCCCACTTGCTTTACTTTTCATGTTCTTCTGGCAGGCAAGCTCACAATGATTGGGGGTGGGCTGGTCATGTCTCCTGTGGCAGCTCCAACTTGACTCAGTGGCTTCTGTTCTTTTTCCTCCAATGTCACGATGTGGTCTTTTGACAGTGCAGGTCTCATGGGAAAGGGAGCTGCTATTCTGACAATCCCAAACTTGTCTCTTTTCCTGGTGAATCCAGGTCCTCTGGGTGATACCATAGGACTGAAGGCCTCTATGGATGTGTAGGGAAATGGAACTCATTAGAAGGCTGTGGGTGGGGAGGTAGGGACCTATCTAGCAACTCTAAATTCCTTATCTTTCCAGGAGGTTCAAGCCATTAGGATATCACATAAGGGAGGATGCTTGTACCAATCTCTGGGATGAAAGTGGGACCCCTTGGAATATTAGAGAATTGCCTCACTAATAACTCCAAGTTATTTTCCTTGTGAGAGGAGGCTAGTGGGCAAAGGGTAGTGCCATAGGGCAGTGCAATGAATCCAGACAACTGTAAGACCCTGGAGAAAAGTAGAACTCAATAAAAAGGGAGAACCATATTGATTATAAGCTACTGAGTCTTTTATGTGTTTTCTACACTTTTTGTGGGATGGAATAAAGGCTGTCCTACAGTGGATATATGCATTGTTACCTTAAATGGAAGCTAAGAACACCTTTATTTATCTACATATGAGGAGACTGATACATGAACTATTTTTGAGGTTTCCTAGATGTAACTCTTGATGAGGACAATATGATACAAAGAAAGTGACTTTGCCTCTGAAATTAAACCTGGTTAGTGTAAATCTTGAGTTTGGAGCAGCATCTGTGAATAAATGGTTCTTCTGTTGCTGGTGTTTGGTTGGTGATACTGTCATCGTATAACTAACCAGGCAATATAGGGTGATCAAATAGAGTTGGGAATTGTCAGGCCTAGGTCTGAATCTTGCATCTGACACTTATTTGTGTGACCCTGGGCTATTTACTTTGCTATCCTGTGCTTCGGTTTCCTCATTCTTAATGGAATACAAGAGGTTCTTAAACATCCAGGCTGTGGGTTGGCAGCCCGAGGATTAGCTGCGGCTGCCATGGGCCCTGGGCTTTCTCTTATCCATCTCCTACAAATCCTCGGTCCAGCAGTGAGAGGTCTGGGAATCGCCCCTGTGCTGGGTGAATCAGCTCACCCAGCTTGCTCTGACTCCACTCTGGTCCAGTCTCGGGTCTGTGCTGGTGCAGCCCCCATGCTCCACGCTTTCCTCGCTGTGTCCCATGTGCACACCTTCCTGTTCTGAAAATCTGCCATGCTCTGTCTCCCAATGGATTCTGCCACTCTAAAATCTGTTCAGATTCACTTTTTAGAGGTTACTGAAGGAATTCATGGGGGAGTTCAGGTGAGTTCCTGCTTTCGCTCCACCATCTTGGCTCCCAAGAGGTTCTTTTAAAGAAAACTGTCAAGTGCAATTTAAATGTAACTATAAGTGTATGGTGTTCTAAGAATATTTCCATCCAAGATGCCTGCTTTTCTGGGCCAAGAAATACTTTTTAGCACACCTTTTCTTCATGACCTCATGTTAGCAGCCCTTATCTCCCCTGCCCTCCCTACAGCCCAGATGTCCAACTCCATCATCAAAAAGCAAAGAACACACGTGTGCTAAGGAGGCTCATACCTTAACACTAATTCTAAATTCTATGTCACATTAATCTACCAATTCTGTTGTATTGACTCAGTTCAGTCATTCAGGCTTATCACCTCAGATACAAATACCATACTCAGTGGTGCTCCACACCTCCTCTTAGAATATCATCCTGACTTCAAATGGTTTTATTCCTCTCCAGGTCAATTCCAACCAAGTTCATATATCACCTAGCTCACGCTACTTTGAAACTCCCAATTTATTCTCAAAAAGCTTTCCTGAACATTCAAACTAATAAAACTTCCTTCTACTTCTTCATCTTATGTAAAACTGGCTTGCCCCTAAATCTAATATATATATATGTGTGTGTGTGTGTGTGTGTGTGTATAAATACACATACATATATATGTGTGTGTGTGTATATATATATATATATATATATATATATATATATATATATATATACACACATATTTTGAGAGAGAGAGAAATGGGTGGCCAAATCTCCTTGTTCTCCACAGTCTTCCAGATTCTGCTACCATCCTTCAGTGACCTCTCTTCTTTTAAGGTTCAAACCAAGCATCTATATCACCCTCTCATACTCATTGTTGTCATCTACTGGCCTCCTGGTAACTTCTCCAAGTTTCACAATGACTTCAGTACCTGGCTCATGGTCCTCTTCTCTACTTCATCCCTTGCTATAATTCTTGGGGCCTCCAGTATTCATGTGGCTAAGCATTCTAGCAATTTGACCACATAATTCCTTAAGGAAGCAATTTATTAAGTATCTACTATTTGCCAGGTGCCTTATTGTAGATTATTTCATTTGATCCCCACAACCCTAGGAGGTAGGTGTTATTATTATCCCCATTTTACAGCTCAGGAAATTGAGGCAGTGGTTAAGAGACTTGTCCAAGGCCTCCACACAGCTAGTGTCTCAAGCCAAATTTGAACTCAAGTCTTCGGGACTCCAAGCCCAGTGCTCTATCCTGCTTCTTGGGAGTTCTTTATTTGCAGGAGTAGTTTTAATAGGCTCAGGATAGAAGCTGGAGAAGGAAGAGGTGTCAATAGCACAGTCAGTGCTATTGTCAGTGACCATGTAAGTCAGTGACCATGATGCCTACAGTCTCCTTTTTCAAGGCCACGAGAGGGCACTTCTCCATGGACAAATGGAGAAGTATGTGTTTTATTGCAGGTGCTCACTCTGATAGTTGGAGAGGAAAATAGTCTCTAGGAATAAATGGGTCCTAACCATATTTAATTTTTCCTTGTGTTTTTCTATGCTGCTAAAGAATATATTTGAGTGAATTCTCATAAACACCTGTTGTTGACCATATTCCCCCTTTTTGAAGCATGAAGACATGAGACAGCTCTGGGAACCACACAGGTGAGAGTGAATTTTGTAGGGCAACCCCCAGTCCATTGTTAGAGATCTGTTTTCTAACTGGAGGCATAATAATCACAAGCCATTTCCTAACTATACTTTCAAGTGCAGAATTATTATGGATTTGGGCCTTTAAAAAAAGTTGGCCTCAAGCATATGAAAAAATGCTCTAAATCACTATTGATTAGAGAAATGCAAATCAAAACAACTTTGAGGTACCACATCTCACCAGTCAGATTGGCTAAGATGACAAAACAGAAAAATAAAAATGATAAATGCTGGAGAGGATGTGGAAAAATTGGAACACTAATGCATTGTTGGTGGAGTTGTGAATTGATACAACCATTCTGGAGAGCAATCTGGAACTATGCCCAAAGGGCTATAAATACCCTTTGAATCAGTAATACCACTTCTGGGGTTGTATCCCAAAGAGATCATAGAAGTGGGAGGAAGACCCATATGTGTGAGGTTGACATTGCAAGCAGTTGTGTCATGCCACAGGGAAGTATTTGAGGCCCAGGAATTAGTTGGGTCACATGGAGGTCAGGGTATATTGCACTGTCCCCGGCCAGGGGATACTATATTGCTCAGGACTCTCTTGCGTGAGGATACCCTCTGTTGGGGCCTTCATACCCTTGTAATTGTACTCCCCCTCTCACAATTCTGTTCAGCTGGGCTCTATCACGTGTGGTAGGTGGATCTGGGGTCTATTTAAGACCTAGGGCTGGGAGGCATCTTTGGAAGCTTGCCTTAGTATGTGGCTTTAAGGCTTCCCCATGGAGAGACCTTAATAAATTTTTCTGTTTGGACCTCAGAGCTGTGACTCTTATGTTCCTGAAAGGTACGCTAGCGTCAGTGAGTTGTGTGTGAAACCGGTTGCCTCTGCTGGTAAGTTAGGGCACTCTAAGAGAGAACCCTGACACATATGTACAAAAATATTTATTGCAGCTCTCTTTGTGGTGGCAAAAAAACTGGAAATTAAGGGGAGGATCATCAATTGGGGAATGGCTAAACAAGTTATGGTATATGAATGTAATGGAATACTATTGTACTATAAGAAATGGGGAAGAGATGGACTTCGTATTTACCTGGAGAGGCTTATACAAACTGATGCTTAGTGAGAAGAGCAGAATCAGGAAAATTTGTGCACAATCACAGACACATCGTATGTGTGACAACCAACCTTGATAAACTGGACTCTTCTCAGCAATGCACAGCTATAAGACAACTCTACAAGTCTCAGGATGGAAGGAGATATCTACATTCAGAGAAAGATCTAGAAAGACCAGGGTTTAAATGGAGACTGAAGCAACCTCCATGCTATCATTCTTTTCCATGTTTGGATTTGTTTCTTTTCTCCCATTGTTCACTCCATCAATTACAACCCTTCTATACAACCAGAGTAATGTCCAATGTGAAAATATTTGCAGATCCTGTACTTAATTGCATGCCGCCATGGGGCAGGGGGGGGGGGAAGGGGAGAAAATTTGAAACTCAAGGGATTATGGAACTGAATCTTGTAAACTAAAAGTAAATAAACAAATCAATTAAAAAAATAAAAAAAAATTGGCCTCCTATACAGGAGCATAACAGTAAATTGAAGGTTATATATTCACTTGGAAAAATTCCAAAATAAATCTGTTTCAAATATGGGTAACGGGAATGGCAAATCATGCCCAGGCACTGACTGTACTATTAGATACTGGCAGTGGACAATCTTTATATCATCCTGCAGAAAATGCATAAGATGCTAAAGATTCACAGGAATCTATAAAGCACTCACATAATACATCAGCTCCTCCCAGAAGGAATTGAACTTGAGGTTGCTATCATAACAACGTTCTGCCATTCCAGTGTGTCCGTCTTTCCCACAGAGTCCTAAAGTCTCCCCAAGACTTGTAGTGCCACCCTGTGGTTTAGACTTCACCAAAAAATAACCAGGCTTTGTTGCATGCTGAAAAAGCAAATTCTTTTTCATCAGACACGTACTGTTTGAATAACTCACTAGCTTTGTTCTTCAATAGAACACTGTGCAAGAATTATGTAGACTCTCTTCTGCTTTTACCAAAAGTAGTGCTCAATTAGGAAATCTCTGTCTAGGAGACCTGGTGCCTGAACTCTCAGAATGCAGGAACTCTTTTAAAAAATTATTCATAGCTTTTGGTTTTTACATCACCTTAATTTCTCCTCTCCCCACTCCCAGAGAAGCCCACTTCCCCAGAGAAGCATTCCTTAGAACAAAGAACAAAAAGTAAGGAGAAAAAAAAGGTTGGTTAAGCAAAACCAGCATATCAGCAAATTTGATATCTGCCGTGCTTCATGCCCATAGTTCCCCACCCTTAGAAAAAAGGGAAGGAGATGTAATTTCTCTTCTTTAGGTCCAAGATTGATCAGTATAACTATGCTGTGTTCATTTTCTTTTCTCCGCCCCCTTACAATATTGTAGTACATTGTTTCTTGGTTCTGCTTACTATACTTTGTATCAGGTTATATAAGTTTTTTCTGTGTTCTTCATAGCAAGGTCAGTTTTTTCTCTTTAACCATGAATTTAACAATTATCAATAAACAAACATTTCAAAATACACAGAAGAGGATTAGATCAGAAATTTTGGACTTCTGTTATGCACAGTTTTCTAAAAGCATATATCATTTAACAAGGTGGTGGTACAATAATATTCCTTTACATGTGTGAACCATAATTTGTTTAGTCATTCCTGAACTGATGGGTATCTACTTTGTTTTCAGTTCTTTGCTACTATGTAAAGTGAGACTACATAATTTTGATATAAACAAGAAATGCCATTTTCTCATTCTTTTAGGGCAGTGATTCTCAACCTTCCTAATGCCATGACCCTTTAATACTCGTATGTGGGTGTATCTGCATGTGGGCAGACCCACCTGGAGATGGATAGAGGAGCGGTGTCTCGGAAATATGTGTTTTCCGATGGTCTTAGGCGACCCCTGTGAAAGGGTCATTTGACCCCCAAAGGGGTCATGACCCACTGGTTGAGGACTGCTGTATTAGGGTCTCCTGCCTGGTATCTAGCCTCTTGTAGAAAAACGAGAAATACCATTCTATCATGCACCAGTATCCCACCTTTTGAGTAAAGGGAGAAAATGCCATTCCATCATACTAGGTCTCCCTCTTGACCTCCAGTTTCCCTCTGAAGAAGAGACATACCATTACATCAAGTACCAATCTCTTGGTTTTGGGGTAAGGGGAGAAAACACCATTCCATTGAACCAGTTCCATCTGGTGTCATGCCTCTTGCTGGAAGAGAAGAAAACATCATTCCACTGGGCACCAGACTTCCTCCTTCCAGGGAAGAGGAGAAAGAACATTCCATTAAGAGGCTAGCCTGGTCTCTTGTCTTGGGAGAAGACTTGTTTTGTCTTGTCTTCCTTCATCTCCAAGCATCTGTCCCCTAGTCTGAATTGCCCAAGAGTAGAATTCCCACCTTGAGACCAGAGTCACATGGACAATGAAAATTACAAAAATTCATTCCTTAATGATTAACAAATTCCCTCAGTGTCATGCCTTCTCTATCCTAGTGATTCTGAACCACAGATAATCACCATTCAAACCCTCTTCCCCACCCCACCTCTGCCTTGCCCAGTTCTATTCCTATTCCCTTCAACCCAACCCCCTCAATGTCCCACTGTAAAGCTACCCACTATGTATTTTGGAATATCTTCTCCATAGGCAACAAATTTGCTTTCATATTAAATCTTTTCTTTTCCCATTCCTTCCATCTTCTAACTCTCAGTGAGATCTGGAGTCCTTTTGATGACTTTCTTCCTGGCCTCTCTTTCTAGCACTGACTGCACTTCTACCTCTATCTTTCAACCCCAAAAACCTATTCTTTGTCCAATACTGTGACTGCCAGTTCCTCGACCTCTCAGTTCTCTCCCAGGTCATCACTCTTGCACTAGCCACTCTTTTCTCTTTTTCCCATCTTGACCCCTCAATGAGCCAATTAAACTCTACACTGCCTTCTCGAGTTCTTTGTTCCGTTATAATATTGATGAACTTGTTCTGCAAAGCCTTGGCCCTGGATTACTCCCACTATCTGCTGCTTTTGCTCCTACACACAATGAAGCTGAAGCTGGAGAACATCACGAAGCCATGCTGATTGGGTCTACTCTAAATTTATGTCACACAATCTCAATTGGTATGTCTCTGCTGCTAGGCAACTCTTCTATGCCTCCCTAATCAACTCACTATCCCACTCTCCACAGGGGCTCTTCCAAACTTTTTCATCCCTCCTCAAACCTCCTATGACTCCCCCTCACTTCACCCTCTCAGCTGAGATCCTTGCCTCATATTTTACTGAAAAAAATTGAAGCCATTACTTTTCTCTTTTACCATGAATTTAACAATTATCAATAAACAAACATTCCCTATTTTCTCCTTGTCCTAATCTCAGATCATCTGAGATCACAATGCTTTTTGCCATTACCTTTTCCTTCACCCTTCTCACATGAAGAGATGGTCCTTTTCCTTGCCCACATAAAGCCTTCTACAAGAACAAGTGATCCCATTCCATCTCATCTTCTCCAGATTGTCCTTTTATCATTCCCACTTTTTCATGTATCTTCAATCTCTCCCTGTCTACTTCTCTACTGTCTACAAATATATCCATATCTCCCCCATCTTCAAAAATCACCCATCTATTACTGCTAGCTATTCTCCCATATCCCCCTGGATAACTGCCTTGTTATGGTGGAAGGTCTTGCATAACTCAATGAAACTATGAGCTATGCCATGCAGGGTTACCCAAGATACACAGATCATAGTGGAGAGTTCTGACAAAAAGTGATCCATTGGAGAAGGAAATGGTAAACCACTCCAGTATCTTTGCCAATACAACTCCATGGACAGTGGTAAAGTGATAAAAAAAAAAAAAGATGATATAAGAAGATTCCTCAGGTTGGAAGGTGTCCAATACACTCCTGGGGAAGAATGGAGGACAACTACAAGTAGTCCTAGTACTAATGAAGCAGTTAGGCCAAAAACAAAAGGAAGCTCAGCTATGGATATATCTGGTGACAAAAGGAAAGTCTGATGCTGTAAAAGATCAATATTGTACAAGAACCTGGAATGTAACATCTATAAACCAAGGTAAGCTGGATGTGGTCAAACAAGAGATGGAAAGATTAAACATCAACGCTTTGGGAGTCAGTGAACTTAAATGGATGGTAACAGTTTAATTCAGATGATTAATGCATATACTACTGTGGACAAAAATCCTTTAGAAGAAGTAGAATAGCTCACATAGTCAATAAAAGGATAAGAAAAGTAGTACTGGGGTATGATCCCAAAAATGACAGAAAGGGGGCAGAGCCAAGATGGTGGAGTAGAAGCAGGAACACTCTGCAGCTCCCACATAATCACCTCAAATACCCATAAAATATGACTCTAAACAAATTTTAGGGCTCCAGAACTCACAAAATTGCAGAAAAAACACATCTCTCACTGAAGGCAGCTCAGCAGGTGGGACAGGAAGGGCTCATCGCAGCGTGCTAGGAGCTGAAACCAGCCCAGCCTGAAACTGCAGCTTGGCCCAGGGGCTGCAGCTTGAGCCTTCAGGAGAGTGGATCAGTGGCAGCTGCGGAAATTTCCAGAATTTTCAAGCCATAAGAAACAAGGACTAAGTGAAAGGTCATTGGAACTCGGCTAAATTTTGGGGGGGGGGAATATTGGCGGGTCTGGCCAAAGTGCCTCCAGGGTAAGGAAGCAGCAAAAGCAGCAGCCCTGCAGCCACCTGCACGTGACTTCTTCAGAAGCTCCCGGCCTGCAGACTGCAGGGGACCCAAGCAATCATTCAGAGGCTAAGTGCTCTTGCCTTAAGCTGCCTGAATCGAGATCACGGTCTTGGGTGGTGGTCCTGGGGTGCGTTTTCAGTGAGCCAAAGCTGGTGGGGGCTGCAGCAGCCCCCTAACAGCTCTGGCAGCTGTGAAAACCCCAGTGATTTGGGACAGAGCTTTCCACTCTGGAAGCAGAGTTCTACTGAGCCCAAAAGTCAAGTAACTGACTGGCAACATGAGCAGGCAAAGGAAGCAAAGCAAGCCCAGCAATCCAACTTTAGATGCCTTTTTTGGGGACAAAAAGTATCAAAACACGGAATGGGAGGAAGACAACACAGTCAGAACTCCCGCACCAAAAGCTTCCAAGAAAAATGTAGACTTATTACAAGCCATAGAGCAGCTTAAGAAGGATTTTGAAAACCAAATAAGAGAAGTGGACAAAAAATTGGAAAGAGAAATGAGAATGATGCAAGAAAATCATGAAAAGAGAGTCAACAACTTGATTGAAGAAAATAACACCTTAAAAA